>OY756988.1:6465000-7060000 GCA_963580505.1 Ennomos erosarius
GTTTAGACCAGTAATAGGTAAGTTCAGCCAGCACACTGTGATTAATAAAATTGATCTCAGAAAAACCAATTGATCTGATATTAATCATTCATTTTTGAAAAATAGGTTAGGTTTGTTCGATTCGCGGGGAAAGTGCACTGTCATTTGTTATGTTTATAAATTAATTTGAAAAAAGATTTTCCACTATTTCTATACATAGCATTATTATGCGTTCTTGCAGCAATATTTTGAAGCGCTAATTTGATATGGGTATAATACTTACTCACGGTAAAGTCCACCATGTTATCAACGGCGCTATTCATCCTGTTACTTCAAGTTCCTCGAAACTCTACCTGTTAGGTACTCTATCCTTCTCTATAGTTTTAGGTAATTCCATATGACTATCCCTATCTTAATGGCTTCTGACCTTTGGCTTATCGGCTATTGTAACCGGTAGCGCTAAGTTATAAATGCCACTTTTAGTAGCGGTCTCCCATCAAAGTAATGACCTCAAAGAAGATTGCTTAACTTTACAGATCGGTTAAGAATGGCTGGCCAGTCAAGCTTTGTCAAAGTCAAGGTAATATTTAGCCCTTTTGTAAGTCAAAATGAGATAACTTCTATAACTAATATTGAACAGATGTGACGAAAGTAAACAACGACAGCGTGAAGTAATTTCAGGATCTGATTTCTTCCCTAACGGCTTGAATTTACCTAAAATACGATACCACTATTCAAAAAACTCCCGACACGGTCACAGGCAAGATAAAACCGTCAACGGGGACTTTATTAAGTTAGGCCGAAGATTTATAAGAGTCCTTTTTGCTGGAGCTATCCGTACCTACAGTGACCAAGTTTCCGGTTTCTATGGAGACTGAGTACTGCTTTTCAATCTTTGTCGATTTCCGCAAATATAAAAGCTTTTGCGATGCTGTTCGTAACTGGTTACGGCTCTCTTTTATGTGAAAGGTAGTCTGTATGAGTACTGTAGCCAACTTACCAGCTATAGCCAGTAATGTAGTCAACTCTAGGAACTAAATATTTCCTGTCCTGCCAACAGTGTGGTCAACGTGAATAATAAATCCTAGCCGCGTCTGCTAAGCATTTTATCGGGACGCCATTTCACGCGCAAATCAAATTAAACTGCGATTAGACTGAACGACGTATGGCCTAGATCTAGATTTACTGTTAGAGAATTGAATAAGGCAGTCATGCATTAAAAAGGATGTATAATAAAGCAACTTCATCCTTACCAAAAGAAACCCTTAAACCTTGCTGATGTTACAAAATCTTTAAAAATCGAGGAGGTAAAAAACTTTACTCTTTTAGGCATAAATATTGACACGCACCTAAACTGGAAGGGCCACGTAGAAAAAATTAAAGTAAAATTATCACAGTTCGTCTATGCATTATCCGTATTAAAAGCAAATACCAACTTAAAAACAGCAATGACTGCCTATTACGCATATGCCTATGCCTGGTTAAAGTACGGGGTTGTAATCTGAGGTAATAGCACTGATGCTAACGACTTGTTTATTAAGCAAAAGAAATGCCTACGCATATTGGCAAACATCCCACAACGCGACAGTTGCAAACCCTACTTCATACAATACAAAATTTTAACACTACCTTGCATATACATACTTGAGGCGGGAATGTTCATAAAAAAGCACGCTAATTTATTTATATTCGATACAAATCCGCGACGACATAACCAAATCATAGCACCACAACCTAAACTAGAAATATTTAAAAGAGGGCCACATTATATGCTTATAAAAATATATAACAAACTACCGGTTAAAATAAGAAGCGAAAACAAAGAAACAGTATTTCAAAAAATACTTAAAGATTTCCTGTCACGAAAATGTTACTATACAGTGCAGGAATACTTGGAAGACAAAAGCGTAACAAACTCACGATGATGTTGATGCCACATAATTACTATGATTGTAGGTATACTTACATTAAATTGTTTCCTCGGTATTTATTATTCTATTATTTTATTATTGTATAAACTCGTACTTACTTGCTGTTTGCTATGCCCTAGCAGGGTTATGTAACTTGTGTAACTAGTATTACCTTATTACATGATGCAATAAATGAATCTAAATCTAAATATAATATAATACCGACTTTAAACAAAATAAAATATTTTTGGAATAAAAAACCGTCATCCCCGCAATAACCATAAAAAAGCTGCATTATTGGCAACAAAGATGTTTTTAAATATTTATGATTTGTTTAGTAAGCTGATTTTGAGATTGGCGTAAGATTTTTCTCGCTCTCGATAAAATCATTTTCAAACAAAATAATCAGAAACAGCACCTACGTCTGCTTGAGAACTTGGTTTATTTTGGTTCAATGAATTTGGTATAAATTGTATAACAGTTGCAACACGAAATACTTGACGAAACAGCTTTAATACCTACCCTAGTGCCAAAATAACACTGCAAAATTCATCGTGAATGAAGTCAAAACACACTTTGGTACCATCAGGTTTGTGAAATTTATAATAAGAGAGAGACGAAAGAGACAAGGAAATGAAAACACGCGTAACCTAGTGACCTTAACTTAACCTAAAGATATATCTTTGGCTTCACCTTTTAGTATTTTTATCAAAAAATGGTTAAGGACACGTGATCATAAATAATTAGATAACAATTACTATTTTGTTTGATTTTTCAGTGTCTGGGTTTTTGGGTTTTTTAAACAATAAAACAAATATAATACCTACGTGTGGACATTTTACACATCAGTGCCATCTAGCTCCAAACTAAGCAAAGCTTGTACTATAGGAACCAGATAACTGATACAATTCTTAGATACTTTTTTGTTTGTAAATATATATAACTATATCATCATTGTTGCAAGCACTAATGCAGGTTATGGCAGTAAAATCCAACGCATGCTTAAGACATTGAAATGACCTAATGAACCAGATAAAGCTGAGCTTCAATGTTACTGGCGCTCGTATTGTCCGGGGGGTCTACATAGCGCTCATAGCGAAGCTTGACTGACCGTTCTCACTCTGCTCGACTTGGACCACTTCCTATTGTTACTTCTTGATTCCTAAAGCGGTCCACTTCTGAACGTGCCTTCATCCTGACTTAAAAATGTTCAAAGTTGACACTTCCTAAATTGTCATTTCCCGATTCCTCTTCTTATCTCGTCCGTTTCCAAAGTTATTCACTTCTGGACTCATTTTCAAATTTACTTCGGAGCATTATTTCAACCAAATTAAAATCATATCTTCAACATTTTATGTCATCTTCGACAATTAATTTAAGCGTAGTGGTAATCGAAAAATGATTATCGGTAACAAGCAAAGTCCGCTGCGGCACAGATAATATAATACTTATGACTACTTGTATAGGTGACCACTACAAAACATGATAATTATCCTTTACCCTTACCTTCAATTATTTGTGTTAATGTTAATAGAATTAGGTTACTAACAAGAAGCTCGAGGGTCGAGGAGAGATAAACTCTTGTTCAGCAATTTATTATCATGGATAGGCTATAAAACTACAAAATAAGCGTTGGAGTACTTAGACCTAATTAATATGTTGTATTGTAATAATTAAAATATACTTATTTGTAACCATATTAATATTATTTTATCTATAATTGCAATAATATCTAGGAACCACGAGGACAAGTCCACGTGGAATGGAAATTTTCGCTTTTGTTATCAGTATAAGTGCATTTGGTTTAGTGATGTGGTGTGAAAATTTCACCTTTAGGGTTCAGATTCACACAACTGCATTCAGGGAGGTAATCACTGGGAGAAATAAAGTTTAGATGTCGTCGATAGTTTCTGTGGGATGTTATACGAGCCAAGATTAAAATGTCTTCGTAACAAACCAAAGTCAATGGATAATCAAACAGACAGACACCACTGGCTTAGTATAAAAGCACCGTTTTCACCCTTTGGGCACGGAACCCTAAAATATGAGGTATTCCTCAAGTACCAATGTCAACCATAGATGTACCAAACCAATTCAAATAGCACCAAAATTATTACCACAATACCACCTACACATGAAACAAGTAGGTGTACAAAACCTAATAATGTCATGGTGGCCTAGCATGTGCACCGCGAGAAAATTTGTCGTCGCTGTTAGAGTGAGACACACTCAGGCGCTACCATAGCCTTGTCACGGTCTCTCACGAGATAAAGTGTCGAGAAAATTTTGTCGCGGTGCGCATGCTAGCCGGGATGGGATCCTAGTTTGGGTCCAAAATCTATTTAGGTATGTGATTGTTGGGCGTCATTCTTATATTTATCTCTATGCATACATAAGCCACGCGCTGCGGTATCATCACCCGCGTGGGCTAATGATCTCCTTCACATAGGAACGTTCTACAATTATCCAGGTAGTAGTTACTTAAGCAATAAATAATTGTAACAATGATAGTCATCATCATCATCATCATCATCATCATCATCATCCTCCTGAAGACGTCCACTACTGGACATAGGTCTCCCCATAGAGCGCCACTGTGAGTATCTGTTTGCCATCTGCATTTATCGGCTTCCCAAGGTTTTGACCCAGGTTATCGGTCCACCTATTAGGGACCGGACTATACGCTGCGTCTTCTAGTTTGTAGTCGCACTCGAGAACTTTTCATCCCCAGCTGTGCCACCTAACGGCTTGTTCCTTTAATCCTATCATTTTATAAACTATAGATAGAAATATGGAAAACCACAAAATTGACATCATAACTTTAATAATTATATAGTTACTTAATTAAATAAAAAATCATATATTATTATATAATTTAGTGTAAGTACCTTTTATGGTATTGGAAAAGGTATTTTATAGGACGGAAACCATTTTACTACTAGATGGTTTTTTACTATCTGCTGAGATAATAAATCTCACACAAGTCTTAAATCAATTTTACATACAACGTCACGTACAATAAACGAAATAGTAAAAAAATAAGGTACATAATTTATTAGTAGGGTCTGTATCAGTATACACTATACAGGCTTTACTAAACTTTGATCTTTTTAAACATTTTTACACAATCACTTAAATAGTTGTTATGTTAATTCCATTACAATTATTATGTATCATTCCCATAAAAAATATAGGCCGTGCCTATATTCTTTAAAATAACTACTACAATAAAAAAAAGTATTCTATAGGTACCTACGTACTAACTAAAAGTTACTAGACACTATCTAATATAAAGAACATTTATTTTGGAATGTGTACCTAGTAGAAGAGATGGCCTATAGACAGTCCAAATACTCCAGCTCCAGCCCACTAATGGTAAGTAGTTGCATCCGTCATGCTGGCAGCATTGCCTCTGATTTGTTGAGTCAAATAAGTGCCAGCATTTTAGTCCGGCGTCACGCAAAAAGGGCCGCTGTGCCGTGTGTGGGTAGTACCGAGATTGCTATACTTGTGCCGTTAAAGCTGCTCAGCCGAAATAGCCGCGGGCGCCGCACGTCGGCCCTTACGTGTGTCTCGGAGTGATGTGACGGTGCCATAGTATAAACACATGTAGTGTCCTATACTAAAGCCCGCCCCATCTTCCAGGAAACTAAAGTCATTCCGACCAGTCTTTTACCATCGTCACGCATGAGAGCATTTGGTTCGAGAGAGCGTGGCGCGAAAATTGCCCAGCACGAGAGACCGCGATAACCAAGCTGGTCAACTGCAGTGATGAGCCACACAACACAGCACATCTTGCACCCAAACGTAAGCTGATAGCTAAACGAAAATCAGTCAGATCTACTTTACTAGTGTGAAAAGAAGGTATGGCTTGTCACCAAAGTTCTGACTGCCATACAGAGACTGCGAGAAGCCGAGTGGGGTCTGCGACTCTAGGACACGTATCTAAAAGATTTTTCCGTGTTGGTTTGGATCCTGTACCAATACAATACAATCTACAAATAATAAATTACAATGTGGTACTTTTAATGAGATCAGTTCGCATTCTAACGACGCAGACGTTTTCTTAATCGTTAATTCTTACAAATATCACACCAGCATCGCTAAGACTTCATCACTCTTGCGATTCACTCGATCAGTCTAAACCACTTTCATTTTACGAGTCTTCAACTTCGATCCAAGATGTCTTCACCAGGTATCCGGACAGTAAGCAATCAGTTGAGCCACTGAACAGGGCCGCAAGCAGCACTCGTCGACGATTTGTCTTCGTACTCTTTCTTTCGGAAACATTGCTGCTCTCTTTCCGCGGAGTTTCGACAAATTTTCCAAGGGCATATCGTTTATAGGTATACTGCCTGTGCAAATTTGGAACACCAAGGTAGACAGAGATCTACTGCACATGGCTGTTAACATAGAATCTAACGCTAGAGTCTCTCCAGGGACGTTTGTTAATAGAACTACTGCGTATAAAATACAGCGGATTTGCACAAGTTTTCGAATCATTTTTTTTTTCTGGACGTCGTCGGCGACGTGCCTGACAGCTGAAGAGAGACTAAAGCTTCCGTCTACAGAGTACGCTACTTACAAGCGGAGCCACAATAAATACATCTGATAACCTGTGTCAACGTTGTCTATAAAACAACATAAGTTCAAAACAACAACTCGGAGAGCCCCAAGTCTGTAACATTTTGTTATTTATAGAATTGTGATAAGAAATGCTTTTAGAGATCCTTTGGAGTGCTTAAAAATGGCCTACGCCAATTGCTGCTGATAGTATAGGTTTATTATTGACTAGCTGTCCCGCCCCAGCTTCGCACGGGTTAATTAGTTTTAAGTCCTAACCCTGTTTATGGGGGTTGCCGTCCCATCCATTCATCCTTTTCCCTTATTTTTTTACCTGTGCCTTCTATCTTCCCTTCGACAGGGTGAGTATATTTCTTTTTTAATTCTTATTTTTTTGTGTTTTTTTTTATTGTAATTAAAATTGATATCCAAAATAATAATAATATGCGAACAAAAATCTTCTAAAAAGCTTCTTCTTGCGGCGGCGTCGTGCGTCGGGTCGTCCTCTTCCCTCAAAAATGGTTGAGGAGGGCGATGGCTGGCGCAAGCGTCAAGCTCGTGAACGGGCGCTGCTTGCAGGAGCTGGTCTGCGCACAAATTGAAAAACAATAAATAAAAAAAATAAAAAAAAAAACAAAAACAAAAAAAATAGGTTAAGTAGGTATTTAATTGTCCTCTCGTGTATGATATATGTTCAATAAAATAAAAAATAATAATAACAATAAATGATAAATTAACAAAGAGCACGGACCCAGGTGTCTGTGGAAAAGCAGATATAATAAAAAAAAAAAACTTGAATAAAAATCTTGAATAAAAATTACATCTTTATTGCTTGGGCAACCCGCACTTGGCCGTTTTAGAAAACAAAAGTCCTAAATGTTATTCTGCATAACTAGCTATTACCTTTCAGCAAAATCCGTTCAGTGGTTGCAGCGTGATGCGTGTTTAAGAGACAGATAGACAGACAAAAAATTTAACAAACATTGTTTCTATATCGATTTAGAAGCATACTGCAGTCAAAATTTTCCAAAAATATTCAACGTCTATTTTTAGTAATGATTTAGTAAAAAAAAAACTTAAGGCTTTTATTACTAACTGAAATGCCAGTAAAACAATAATAACCATCACAAGGCTAATTAAAATAAATGAATAAATAACGCCCAACGATCACATACATAGATCCTGGACCCTAACTAGGATTACCTGAATCTAGGGACCCAGGAACTACGAGGACCGTGGTCCCACAACACCCAGACACAGAAAAAATGTATCTGAACTATAATTATATAAATAGAACGAAAAGAAATAGTGAATTCGGGGTTTAACAATAAACTTACAAACTATGTAGAAACCAAAGATTTATTTTATATTCATTCTTAACTCCTGTTAACTCCGTATAAAAAACTGTAAACACGCTTGTTTAGAATAATAATCATGCCTACAGATAGCTGTATTGTTTGTTTGTGCAGAAATGGCCCAAATACTGGAGATAGCTGTTCAAACAATAAATAATTATTGACCGAAAATTTATAACAGGAGTTTGCCAAACTCAAATTATGAAATTTGAATTATTGGATTCTTTTATTCGGCGTCAGTTTTGTTACGTTGAATTTTTTTGTAACATATTTTTATTGCATTTGTATACCTAGTGCTAATAAAAATATTTAAAAATCTTACTTTGGAAATGGAATAGGTACCTACAAAGTTTGCATAGAACTCGGTCAAAACAATTAAAAGAACAACGTTAAACCAGGTCATGTTCTACTCTCGTGATAATATTTCTCAATCATAATAATATTATTATGTTATTGTACAATCTTCAAATGAAATATTTACTAAGTTAGTGATATTCCGATGAAGGACATGGATCACGCTGTTTACTACATTTAGCCACTGGTACTATGAGTTTAGTGTTATATAGCTGAGCGGCCCCGGCTTCGCACAGGATAATTAATTTTATGATAATCTCTTCTGATCTAAAGAATTAAATATTAAAGATTTATACTTATTATAGCCTACTTAGCATAATCAACTTTAATTGTAATGTAAAGGATTTTTTTATCAACGACGGGATTTGAACGCGCAACCATCCGTCCCTTACAGACGGGACATGGGGGTCTAGCAAAAATCCTAAACGCTAAAGCTAACGCCAAACGCAAACTCCATGTATTGAAATTATATTAGCTGCGGAAAAGTAAGCGATTTTCAAAATGTCATTCCAATACATTTTAGAGTTAGCGTTTGGCGTCAGTGTTATCGTTTGATATCTTTGCTAGACCCCATGGTTTAAATACGCTACTGTGACAAGGTATTAATAGTGGTGACACTTCCACGTGTCCTGCTGCTGCTACTGTCTGCAGTTGGCTAAGAACATATACCCGGTTTTGATGCTTGTAAATTCTGCATAGCATAAGTATTTGCTACAATTTTAATCTATGTAGATACTAAGTAAATATTGTTTTGTAAACCTAGACCAAATGCGAGTCATTTAATTAAATTATCGTAATAATAAGAGTAAACAATGGCCTACAAGGTGGTTGTTAGCTTGATGACTTATGCCGTGTGTTTATTTGTATATCAAACGTCTGTGTTTACAAGTGCAGACGTAAACATTATTTGGGCTAATCCAAACATGTTTACGTTTTTATTAGTACACGTACACCGATTTCCTCGATGTACACTTCATACTTGAAGTCTTACAATATTTTATGTAATTTTTACAACTACAGACAATAATTTACAGCTAAACTTGCGACTATAATGGGTAACAATGTGGGCGCCACGTTTATCTTGTATTTTGTGATAACATTTAAATGATCTGATTTTTCTTCCCTCTAGATAACCAGTCATCAAACTTAGTATCCTAACGGGAATCAATGGATTTTTTTATGTACAAATAGGCCATCTTTTGTCGATGGTGTAGCACACAACGTTGTGACTTATGAGGAGGTTATTCACTCTTTTATAGTACTTCAAATACACAACATCACAAGAGAACTAACGTCACCGATATAGCTCTTAGAATTAGCAGGTTGAAGTGTCAGTGGCCATGCCACATATTTCGGAAAACTGACAACCGATGGGGAAGAAAGATTCTCGAGTGGCGATGAACTGGAAAACGCAGCGTAGGCCAGCCTTCTACTAGATTAACCAACGACTAGTCGAAACCATGGGGAGCCGATAGATGCAGGACAGTCGCTCATAGTGGCGCTCTACGGGGGAGGCTTATAATCAGCAGCGGACTTCTTAAGGCTGATGATGATAAGTTGAGGATGATGATGAATATGATCCTGAAAAACTTTATGAAGATTAACATTTTTGTTTAGTTATACGTTATACTAATTGTACTAACTTTACACGTTTTCATAGCTATTTCGGTAAATTTTCCTTAAAATATTCTAAAAGAAGTCCTTCCTAACATTTTAGTGACACGAATGTTGTCACCGCTTGATGTAGAGCGCAATATATCCCTGCGACATTTCTGGCATGCATACTCCAGATAACAATGTATGGTAAAATATATGTGTAGTACTAATATATGGCGCGGAGACGCGGAGTGAAGGATGGTATGTATTTAAGAGTTGTGCTTAATACAGGTGAGTATAGAAAATATGTTATAGTGGTAGAATTATACTGTACTTAACTCTTTATTTAGTTACAAAAGTTATTACCTCCGAGTATATTGAGTATTATTAGCATAATATATGTTAGTTATTTAATCAAGCTTATTTTGTTATAACAACCTCATTCCTATCTATAAACATAACCCTTCGCTTGGAACCTTGATTAGATATATATGAAACCACATCATTATGAAACTGTGGTATAATTAAAAGCGATAAGTTGTTTACCTACTCCTAATCGATTCGCTTACTTTGTATAAAGTAGCTTAAAATAGGTACAATAAATGGAGGAGATAACAGCATCACGTTTCTCGATATGTTTTTAGAACTGAACAAGTGATAAATGATAGCATTAAATGGTTGCTAAGCACATTACTTTATTTATTTAAAATAGTATGATACGGTAGTTAGACATGGTTCTGTAATATAGGTAATACGGTATACGCCCTCTTTATGGCCAAGTATTTGAAATATTCATTGCATGTTCTAACATCGTAGTATCAGAAGTTTCAATGACCTCTACCACAGAGCAAAAAAAAAAAACGCTTCCCCTCTACATAGAGGCGCCTTTTCGACACTTCTCATACAATTTTTTTTTTTACGTCAGACTTATCTAGCATTTGACCACGCTCTCACCTGATGGTAAGTGACGATGCGATCGAAGGTGTAGCATGCTAGCTAAGTAAATACCTATTCACTCTTCTCTTGAACATGCCCGGGTCATATTTTGCCGGAAACACAGACGCTGGCAGGGCATTCCATTCCTTAGCAGTTCAAATTATAAACGAAGAATCAAACCGCTTGGTACGAACAGGTGGTATTTCGACCATGAAAGGATGGCACCTAGCCGAGCGTCTAGAGGTCCGGTGGTAGAATGGTGACGGGGGAATCAGATCGTGCAGTTCTTGTGCACATTCACCATGGTGCAACCTGTAAAAGACCGACAGACATGCCACTTTACGTCGGTGTGCCAGACTCTGAAGCCTTTCAGTTACCAAGGAGTCGTCACCAATGAGCCTTTTGGCACGCCTTTCTATTGAGTCCAGAGCCTCAAGCTGGTACTTGGCAGACCCGTCCCAGAGGTGGCAGCAGTACTCCATACACGATCGGACTTGAGCTTGGTAGAGATTCAGAAGCTGTCCTGGTGTGAAGTACCGCCTTACCTTGGACCAAATGCCGAGTTTTTTAAAAGCTACTTTGGCTTTGGACTCAATATAGGACCCAAAATTGAGGTTTGACGTGAGATCCACACCTAAAAGCTCTAGGTGATTTCCAACGTGAACCGATGCACCACGGAATGAAGGAGACAGGTGGAGGGGGCTTTTCTTAGCAGTAAATAAACATGCCTGTGTTTTTGCAGCATTAAACCTAACCAGGTTAGCAACGCCCCAATCGGACACCGCTTCCAATGCTAGGTTTAAGCGCTCAACCATCGCCTCTCTCACATTTCGGACATCGTCCCTACTGGCCCGGACACTGGACATGTATCTTTCAACAACGGTACTGTCGTCTGCATACCCAAAGGTGCCGGGTTTTAGCAGATTGTTGATGTGGAGTAAGAAAAGCGTTGCTGAAAGAACAGACCCCTGAGGAACACCAGCATTAATAGCCAATTGATCGGACAAGCAGCCGTCAATAACTACTCATAGCGATCGTTCCCTCAGAAAGTCAGATATCCAAGTGCACAGTCCAGTAGGTAGTCCGTAAGATGAAAGCTTATTTAGAAGACCGTCGTGCCAGACCCGATCAAATGCCTTAGAGACGTCTAGAGAAACAGCAAGTGTCTCTCCGTGCATCTCTATTGCTTCGCTCAATATGTGAGTGGCATACGCAAGAAGATCCCCAGTTGACCGGTTTCGGCTAAATCCATATTGCCGGTCACTGAGGAGATCATTGTCTTCAAGGTATGCCAAGAGCCTGCTGTTGATTATGCGCTCCATACTTTTACAAAGCAGGGAGGTAATTGAGATGGGTCGATAATTTCCGGGATCAGCACGACTACCTTTCTTTGGTACTGGTTGTACGTTGGCTAGCTTCCAACTCATAGGGACTTTACCTATGTCTAAAGAGAGGCGAAATAGGCGTGTTAGAATGGGAGACAACTCAGGTGCACAGCTCTTAAGCACGATCGCAGGTATACCATCAGGACCACTCAAGCGTGTCAGGTATTACAATGAAACCTCTATGGTTTACCTGCGCAGATGACATATATAGCAATTGTCTTGTCATTAGTGCCACTGCTGTCAGCAAAACGTACTGTGGGTTGAGTCGATATATTTTTATCGATAGTTTGATATGAGTTAAGTACGCGGTAAGGTACCTCTTACCTGATTGTATCATTAGGTACACTTTAGTACCTACCTATATCTTTTGTGCCTTTTGTGCGTATTTCTATGTGTAATGGTGTTATTTTATTCTATTATACTCTATTCTGGGTCGACAATGGCCAGCCGATAAACATACCGGTATAAATCTAAAATAAATAAATAAATATAAATAAATAAGTATAGAGGTAGTTTATCGTCAGTTTATGGTTATAAAGAAGCAAATCCGATAGGAGTCCAAAGTGAGGTTTTATGGGGGAGGCAGTGTTTAGCAGTGGACGTCTGCCGGCTGATGATGTGTGATAGTATAATTATATCTATAAACTAAAGTTTGAAATAGAAGAAACATAACAAGTTATAAAAGGAAAAAATATATTAAAACTCCAAATATATAGGTAACACGTTTTGCTGATGATTCATTTGTTGCGTCATGTTTCTTTTCGATAGAATTCATCTGAAAATACAATTATCAGATGAATTTTTAGGAAAAATAATAATAATATTGAGTATCATTGAGGTGTTGTCGGTAAACACTTATTTAATAGAAGGAGGTCCTTAGTTTGGCAGTAAATAAAGGTAATTTTTCAGCTCACCATGCGATATATATTTTAATTTACAGCTATTTACAAAATAAAAAGCAAGTGAATTTTTTCATGCAATATCGACTAAGACGTAGATTCTTACGTAGAATCAACGAGATCAGCTAGGCGATTATGTAACTTGATTGCAACTAATAGAAACACAAAGATGTATGGATTTGACAGTTTTAATACGCAGTTTATGTGCATAGTTACTATGAAAATTTTCATATTAGGAATGAAATTTCTCCTGTTGCATTGCTGTCAAAGTTACGTAATCACCCCACAGTTGTCCTTAGCAACCAAGAGCAATGGTTTTCTATGAGGCTACCATGGATGAAATAAAAAAAGAAGGATTGAGTTTTGATTGACATCGAACTGAAGCCCAAAATGGCGGACATATTACATATGTGTGTCAGCTGAAAGTAGGGCGACCGGCTGCATATGATGTGAGCGTGTGCGTGTTCCGCTCGTACGTACGAAGCGTTCCGGCTTCCTAAGGGAGCTTCAGTTTCGGATCAGACGGAATTCCCTCCTTCTTTTTTTAATAGCTCCATGGAGGCTACATGAAAACTCTTTCATGGGCGAGCACGCCACATCATTATAATGTCCTCATCAAATAATAAATGCGGATAAGAGAAATTATAGTCATCATCATCAGCCCGTAGATGTCCACAGCTGAACATAAGCCTCCCCCAGAAAGCGCCACTTTGAACGGCTGCTCGCCTCCTGCATCCACCGGCTCCCCGCGGTTTTCACCAGGTCATCGGTTCACCTAATACCTCGTTAAAAATAGGATAGAGTTTCAATGTGGGAATAGCGTTAAAATATAAACGTATATGGTTAGACATTTTCATAAAACATTCAGCTTCAAAATGCTGAGAGCAAGCCGTATCATGTTTTTGAGGAAACCAATTGCACTGTCCAGTTGCGAATATCTATTTATCTTTTATATTAGGATCTGTAGAAAACCTAATAAACATAAAAGATATTAAAAGTTTAATTAGTAGAAGTCAATTTAACCACAAAATAAATTGAAAACATTTAAAACTTATTGTAACTAATTTCCGGATGGCATAATAGAAACTATCGATGTATCGATAATTATAAGGTTAACCAACGCATTACATCACTATCGGTACTTCTGTTATTGGGTAAGTTCGCCGGTTTTGTGACCACTTCCTATATCCGACCGTTTAATGTACATTTGATGAAAAAATACAAAAAATAAAAAACTTGCGGTGAACACATCTCTAAAATATATTATGCCTACACAATTATGTCCAAATAGGTTCAGTTTTGTAACAAATATTATACGAGAAATCCCCAATTCTATTTTAAAGCTTTGAAGCTTAAAAGCACATACTTTTTAACTGCCAGTTTTCGACCACGTTTATCCACCATCTGGTATAAAAACTACAGATACCCAAAATCACTCGTGGTCGAAAACTAATCCAGCTGCAGAAAAATGCTATTCGACCGCAAAAGCAAACTATATCAAAAACATTATAAATACGTATTTATTTACGTATAAAAGTACATAAATAGTCGATTACTTTGTATGTTTAACTAATTAAACCAGACACGATTAAAAAAAAACGATTAATGCTGGTGGTCGCAAAATAGGCGTGACCAACTGATCGAACCATCATTGAATATTTCTCGCCCAGGGTGTAATGTGGGCTGGCTTTATTACAAAAAAAGTAGCGTATTTAGTTTGTAAACATAACTATGTTTATAAACTACGTTAGCCAATATTTTTTTTGTTATAGCTGAGTTTTTCAGCCATATCCTTAAATAATTTTTGGCGGTCTCAGTAAGAAAAAAGGTCATGCTTTTTTTATATGAGTAAGTGCCTCAAAGCTGGAGAAATCATGAAAATACAAGACAGAGGATCTAAAGAAGCCTTTCTGATCATTGTTTCTATCATTTATTTACCACAGGCAGTCAGGCACCTACGTCTTTCAATTTATAGTGGTAGGAAACTAGCGAAAAAGTGGTCGTAAACATAATTTAGTGATCGAAAACTAGCAAAATAGTTACTATTAGCCTTTGGTTTAGATATTTATAAAAAGGTGGGTTATAATATTTGAAACGTAGCTTAGTATCATCAAGTCAAAAAATGATACTGGTACATTTTATTATGCAACCTAAACTTGACAACTCCACTAAGTGGTCGGAAACTAGCGAAATTACCCTATAATGTCAAACCGACACAGAGGAGTACCCCGTACCGAAGTTCGGCAGCAATAATATGATTGATTTCGTCTCTATATATAGGCGAAGTGTCATTTGTTTCATAGCTCTGTGACCTCTACTATGCAAAGTAGCACGGACAACAAACGTAACTAATCTTCGTCTTCTTCTTCTTCTCGTCTAGGCAGTCAGCCCTGGTGTAAGAATTTTTAGGCCGCCCGAAGTTTTTGACTTGGCTTAACGACTATTGTCTTACGGCAAGCCGGGACCGACGCCGACGGCTTGACGTACCCTCCGAAGCGCGGTAGCGCTCAGTTCTAAATACCAACTTTTTCCTGTAGCGGTCACCCATCATAGTAGTGAGCGCAGCGAAAGTTGCCTAACTTTACCGACCGGTTAGGTACGGCTAGTCGTGCTTCGCTATGAGCGCTACACCAATATACTATGAGTGCTACTAATCATATCTAGGGGGTGACATCACGAGTGCGAAGAATTGTCAAAAAGCTGATAGCAGCATGCGTAGCTTGTGTTTTTGAGCACCTTTTATGATGTTGACCTAAAAGTTGAAATGTACAAATAAATAAAAGTTTCTAAGCAATTGAGCAGCAGGTGTTGCGATTGCGCAAGGTGTGGACCACAGAGCAAGAAAAGGAATCGCTTCGCGCCATATTTTTCAACGCTCTGTGGTGTGGATGCGTGTGTCTCTCTCGTATTAGCTTATACAGACACCAAAAGAAGTGTCTATCAAATCCCCAACACACTGCTTAAATAGTCTGTAATAGACTGGAAGGCCGCTGACGATGATAATTATGAATAATAGTTTATCAGAGCTCTTGATGGATACAAAGACCACAGTGCTGGCTCAATGAATCAGTACTGCCTACCATAATAGTTCAAGGCGTCCAGTACAGAATCCAAATGTTTATAAAGTTAGCTTAAAGAATAAAGGACTTCGTTATCCCATAAAAATACATTAATAACTTAAACATCAGTGTATTAAATAGATAGATTCAAAGTTTTATTTAAATTTATCATGAAAATTGAAGACAAATTATTTACTCAAAATTCGCCCTCCATATAAAATTGTGAGCATTTAATGCCAGTGAAAACTTTCTAAGACTTTAAATATCTTGCCAAAAGGAATGATTTGTAAACTTTCAAGTTTTGAAATGGAAAACTTGCTAACTACTTGAGAATGGGATTACAAAAGGAACAAAGTGCGATACTGAAGATGTTATAGAGCGTTGACTGGTTTGGACCGGTTGTAAACTTCCAGCTTGTTTTTTAATAGAACGAGTTCTCTTTCTTACTTTATGCTTTTTTTAATAGCTTGAATATCAGTCACTCTGAAATTTTAACTTGGTTTAAAGACTTAAATTTAAAGTTTAGTTTTTCTGGTGGGCAAGTAGGGTTGTAATAATATCACCGTAAAATAACGAACATCATACCCACACCTTGGGCACCTTACCCGCAGACAGCGACATAAACGCGGTTTTTTATTTATAAGTGTATTTTATAAGTTTAGATAGTTTTAGTTTTAAATAAGTACCTAATTAGTTTAGATTTAATTTAGTTTTTAGTATTTGTATTTTGTATTTAGTTATATTAAATCCATTATACCTATATGTAGGAGAACAATCAGTCAAAATAATAATTATCTTTTTCCGACCATTCGACGTCATAATTTGAGCGAAACATTAAACGCGAACATCATACAGATAAAAATACAATTCAGCTGGGCTACCACAAACTAATACAAAACCATCATGTTTCATGGCATTAATATTTCAAGGTTACAATAATATTGTTCGAATTCGTACCATGAACTTATAAAGTATTTCTGCATGTGAACGAGATGTCTACATTTTTATATGGCGTTATCACTGTCGCGCACGTCAGTGTCAACATGATGTAAAGGTGTGACATGACAGTTGTATTTGAGTGAACGATTTAACGTGGCGTCATCAAAACTGCTCTGGCTCTGCAACATTAAAGTATTCTTACTTTTATGTCATTTGTCAATGTATGATTGAAGTAATATTGAAATAATAATGCTATAAGACCTTGTGGTGACCCCCCAGGTACTTAATATTTAAACTGTCTATAATTAGATTGTTACAACATTCACCCGGCATCACTCCTTCCTGTAAAATCATATCTCGCATAAAGATAACAAAGACGTTCAAAAACTTTATCTCTGCTTCCTGCAAAATATGTTCGTATATTTTTATGATGTCCCCTAGGACCGGCATTTTAATGAGGGCTTTAGAAAGGACCCCAAACGATGAGATATTGTCATCCCTCAAATCCCGTTGATCACTGCGCAGTCTCTCGCTTTGTCATTATGAAATCATTTTTAAGTTAAGGTTTTCTATGTATTTTCATGAAAATTTATTTTGTTGAAACTGTCGCAATCTGGTGATAATTCGCAATAAATAGATATACTTTGACCAAACATATTTTAGTTTATAGTAACACTGTAAATAAATCTGGACATAATTGAATGTAAACTTAAATAAAAGTATGAACGTTCGTGCAAATAATGTGAATGTGATTTGTGAATCTGTAAAAAAATGATGGGCAAAGTGCTTTTATTAAACCTACTAAAATAATAAAAACAACTAACTACTACTACAAAAAACATTAGGATTATATGTACTAACTATGTATACTAGCTCCGATGTCCTAAAATATGTTTTACCAAGTTTTACTGAAATGCAAATGACATAATTTTCTGAGAACAGTTTCTGAGTACTGCACTGCTTGCTTTAATCTTACTAATAAACTTTGGAGTTCATTTTCAGTGTTAGAGCAGTAGTACTATTAAAACTTAAAGCTTATATGAATGCTGCGAAATAGTTATCCCCTTTTGCAGTAGAACAATGCACTCAAAGATTAAATTTTAGTTTAGTTTTAGTTTCAAAGAACTAAGAGTATGCATGTAGAGAGCTTTGTCTTTGAAATCTACTTGTATAGAGTTTTGTTTCCTATTCAGGCAAGTGGTGAGCCCAGGGGGAGATCAATGATTATGCAACTTTTGTAGAAATGCAACGGGCGAAATTTAATTTCCATAGCAAAACATAGCATATTGAAACTGTCAACTATAATGTAGTGTAGTTTGTAGTTATAGAATATTTTTGTTTTGTTGATACCCTAAATTCAAAACTCTGTTTTAATATGTTTCTCTTTTGACATGCTACTGGCAAAAATGTGGTAAGCAATTGCCATCAAAAAAACTTGGTAAGTATATACAAATTTTAGTTTCAAATGTGTAGTGTTTGTTGAGTGTCTATCCGACACCGGCTCAGAGACGCGGACACGTCCACCCCAGTCGACGGCTCCAGTGAGACTGAGCAGTTCCGCGTGACGCTCGCGCGCTTGAGACGAGTCCCGCTTATGTCTCTTCGGTACCCAAGCAATACACTCAGTATAATGTAGTCTATCATTGGTCCCATACACTACAAAATGGTCTCAAAAAAGTTACGTGGTCGCCTGTCAGAGTAGGAAGGCTCCTGATTTAGTTTAAATACAATCTTGATTTGGAGGTCTTCTAAATAATGGTAGCGCTCAGTTGTAAATACCTACTACTTCTAAGCGATCGTCCAACAAATATTATACAAATATTATGACCGCAACGAACGTTGCTGAACTTTGCCGATCGGTTAAGAAGGGGTATAGTCGAGTTTCGCATGAGACCGCATTTTTTTATGGTTATGAATGACGGGACCAGCGAGTCGTACCAGTGCCACTCATAAATCTCAAATTTTAAGTAAGTATCACTTGATTTTTGATGGTTCGATAGTTTCATTTGGAAGGTGTGGACGCGTTACTTGTGCTCTAAAAATTCTGTTTAATATCTCACACCAAAATCACTCTAACATCGTTGCAATTAGTGTCATTGTGGAGTGCATCAGTTTTGTTAAGATCCGGTAAATATTTATAAAACAATACTCATATCTGCTGCGTGTGCACTGTGGACGGACTTCGTTCTTGCTACCGTGAGTCACTACAGGCTGGAAATCACCTACACTGCACTGTCCTCGCGCCATATTGCTGATCGCTATCTTTATTCAACTGGATATTAGTACTTATTATAATTTTTAAAAATCAGCAAAATGGTAAACGTTTGCGCAGCCTGCACGAAGACAATAAGGTCAACAATCCCTAGCATTAAATGTAGCAAATGCAGCAGTACATACCATTCCATGTGCGTCAACATCTCTGACCGTAAGCTGTTGGAAGACCCTAACTCGTGCGGCACCTGGGCCTGCCCACTATGTATCAGTAGGGAGCCTAGAAGAGATAACTCGAATACCCCGGTGCGTGCATCGCCGTCAGCGGTGCAGGATCTCGGTGACGATAATGCAGGTGTTCTTCCGCTCGTGCTTCAGCGTGAGTGGGGCCGTAAAACGCCTGCGCTGTCGAGCCCGACGATAGTATACACGCCTGAATCTGACGGAAGCATAGCTGCTTTGACCGCTGAAATAAAACTTCTTAGGGGCGACATAGGAGACATGAAGACGCATATGTTGTCGCTATCGGAACACGTTAAACAATGTGTTTCCCGCATTGATGAACATGAAAAAAAGCTAGCCGAAGCAGATTCAAGACTACGCCTACTGGAAGAACGAGATTGCGAAGTTTCAATGTGTGAAAACCAAATAGTTGAGCTGCGTAATGAGTTAAACCTACGAGCACAGGCTAACCTTAGAAACGAGATTGAAATTACTGGAGTAAACGAATTTCCAGAGGAAAACGTCATGAAGTTGGTAGAGTCGATTTCGCTTAAAATCGGGGTGCCACTGGATGTGAATGAACTGGATTTTGTAACTCGCGTTGGGCCCCGTATCCTCGAAAATAATGCTTTGCGTGGTGCCTCGGGAGATCCAACTGCCCGTCCTCCTAGGCCCTTGGTGATTCGTTTTCTGCGGCGCCTTAACCGCGATGCATTTTTATCGGCGGGCAAAAGCAGGCGTAATCTGTCCGGCACTGAAATAAACGTGAATGGCATCGCCAGGAACATTTATATCAATGAGCGCCTAACACAACAAAACCGTCAGTTATTTCGCTCGGTCAGACAGTATGCAAAGACAGCTGATTATAAGTTCTGTTGGACCAAAAATGGCTCGATCTACGTTCGCAAGCGAGAGGGAAACCCGGCTGTTTCCATCAAAAACATGGAAGAACTTGAACGTCTGCTCCAACCCACATCCACTTAAGCTTAAGCGCTGTCCTTTTTCCCTACTTTCAATTATTTTAGTTACCTACTTTCTTCGTAATTTTAGAATACTAGTATTATTAAGAATATGCTGGATTTGTTATCTTGACGTTACCTATACTGTTCAAAGTCTTGGTCTGGTCTCATATTACACTTTAAATACACACACAGTTTCACACTTACACTGCCTGTTTTTTATCACACTTTGTGCTCACATAACAATTACTCACGTTGTTGCCTGCAACCTTCTTGCACTTCGAATTAGCGGACGAAGAGGTGTGACGTTTTGGACGCGGACTCGCTCTTTTTTACTTTTTAAACATAATAACGATGATTTTACTTAACGTTGTTGATGAAATTGATAAGTTTGTGTCCATAAATTGTCATACACTTGAGTCCGTGGATTTGTGCAAGAAATATTTGGCAAATTGTAATTATAAGTTCAAAGTTCTCTCCTTTAATATACGTAGTTTTCAACATAACTTTGATGACTTCTTGGTTACATTAAAACGTCTAGATACAGATATAGACGCAATTATTTTGTCAGAATGTTGGCTTACCGATGGCCTCAGGATAGACCATTTGCCTGGGTACAATACTTTCCGAACATCAGCACAGAAAAATAAAAATGGAGGTGTAATAATGTATATAAAATGTTCGACTAGTACCGTAATGCATGAGCCAGCTATAATAGATGCTGACTCGTTGCTTATTACGATAGGTAACAAAATTGCTGTCTTGGGTATTTATCGTTCTCCCTCTACACCACAGCTCGATCCTTTTATCACCTCCCTAGACCAAACGCTTCAAACTTTAAAAAGTTACCCCTTTCTCGTTGTAGCGGGTGACCTTAATATAGATATCTGCAATCAGTCAAATACTCAGTTAAATGACTATCTGTGTCTTATGGCATCCCACAGTTTGCTTCCAGCTATCTCAGTGCCTACAAGAGGACCAGCTTGCCTTGACCATATTTTTATAAAATCAAATGCACAGTCCTTAGGGTTGGTATGCAAGTCTTCAATAACAGATCATGACATAACTATTGCAGGAACATCTTTTTCCAACAATTCTACTACAGTGGCCCGTTTGAGACTTAAGTTAGACATTGATGCTGCGGTAGCTGATATCAGCGTGGTGGACTGGTCTATTGTAACCAATAACTCATGTGTAAATTCAGCAGTTATGTCTTTTAACCAAATTGTGACAAATATTATAGGCAAACACACTCGGGAAGTAAAAGTTGGCCGTAAGTGAGTCACTTTGAAACCTTGGATTACTTCAGGGTTACTTAGATGTATGCGTCATAGGGACAGGTTACACCTGGACTCTAGATCGCATCCTGATGATACAAACCGACGCAAAGTTTATACGAGGTACCGCAACTATTGTAACAAGTTACTCAAAAAATTGAAAAATGATTATTACTCTAAGCAATTGGACAATAGTAAGCACGATACAAAACAACTCTGGAAAGTTATTAAAAATATATGTCATTCATCGGCTCATAGTAAAGATTCCTCTGATCTCCTGAATTATGCTGACAATCCTGCAACTTCACTTCATTGCTGCAACCAGCACTTTGTCTCAGTTGGAAAAACTTTAGCAGATGCTATTCTTAATAAGCTCAGCGTCAGCCAAGAATCTCGGCGTACAGATCTGTCGTTTCTTCTGATCATTCTTTTTATCTCGAACCTTCGGACCCGTATGAGATTTCTAAATTTGTCTTACATCTAAAAACAGGCAGCTCACCTGGCCCTGACAACCTCTCAGTTATATTTCTGAAGAAGTCGCTTCCATCAGTACTTGTTCCACTTAGTAGTATATAGTTAATCTAAGCCTGATATCCGGAATCTTCCCTGAAATTTGGAAAACCGCTGCAGTATCCCCAATTTACAAGAGTGGAGCTAAAAATGTTCCGGATAATTATAGGCCAATAGCCTTGTTGAGCATTGTATCTAAGGTTCTTGAGAAAGTGGTAAACTCACGCTTAGTTTCATATTTGGAAAGGTTTCATCTTCTCTCGGATAGACAGTTTGGTTTTCGACGAAGTAGGTCAACTGAAGATGCTACGTCACTTCTTGCAAATTTAGTATCTTCACACGTAGAGAGTGGAGAAAACTGCATTGCCGTTTTCTTAGACTTAGCAAAAGCATTTGACACCGTCTCGGTTGGCTTGCTACTAAAGAAAATGGAGTCGCTTGGGATACGAGAAATGCCTTTAAGTTGGTTCAGAAGCTATTTGACTGATCGTAGACAGTTTGTGAAAATAGGGTCATTCTCTGGTAGTAGTCTACCGATTGATTTCGGCGTCCCACAGGGTAGTATTCTAGGTCCAACTCTTTTTACATTGTATATTAACGATATCGTAAGTAGTTCTCTTAAAAATGCGGAAATTATTACATACGCCGATGACACTGCCATTATTTTTCATGGCAGGGATTGGAACCAGGTACATGGTTATGCGGAAGCTGGTATGGCTCATGTCGCTTCGCTATTAAATAAAAACCTTTTAACGCTAAATATTAAAAAAACCAAATTTGTTGCTTTTTCTAAAACTTGTGTTTCTAGCCCACCTACTAGTTTTAACCTCAAAATTCACGTTTGTTCGAACAACTTTGGATCTAACCAAGTTCTAAAGTGTAATTGTAGCTCAATTGAGCGTACCTCTACAATAAAATATTTAGGCATTACGATTGATGAAAATCTGTCATACAAAGCTCACATTTTTGATCTTTCGGGTCGGGTGAGGAAACTTATCTTCCTTATGAAAAAGCTCAGAGACTGCACACCGTTTGATATTTTACGACAAGTTTACCTGGCTTTATGTCAGTCCGTTTTGCAATACTGTGTTTCAGTCTGGGGGGGTGCCGGTAAAAGTACATTTATCACAGTCGAAAGAGCTCAGAGAGCTCTAATTAAAGTAACCATAAAAAAGCCTTTTCGTTACCCTACTGACAGTATTTATGATGAGTTCAAAGTGCTTAGAGTGCGCCAGTTGTATGTATTAAATGCAACAGTCAAAGCACATAAGGCTCTTTCAATACGATCTGACTACATTGATATTATGAAAAGACGTGTTTTTCGCCTTCCCCTCCCTCGAGCTACGTCGTTGCTAACTCGGAGGAGCCCCGCGTTTGCTCACCCAAATACATACAACAAAATTTGTAAGTTGTGTGATATCAAGGAATGCTCAGTATTTTTGTGTAAAAAGAGAGTCATTGCATTGCTACTACAGCTTTCGTATGATGACACAGAGGCTTTGATATAAACTTACAGTTTGCTTGCAGGCTTCTTTCCTACAGGCATTCAAACACCCTTACACTACACTCTCACATACACCAACATACATAACACCAACCACAGTCACACACACACACACACGCACACACACACACACACACACACACACACACACACACACACACACACTCACACACACACACACACACACTCACACTCACACACACATACACACACACACACACACACACACACATACCGATCCTCCATTCCTCACAGTATTGTAACACTAAATTTTGTTTTTCTTTTATATAATTAATTAATATGCAAATATTTTAGTTTCTTTATACTATATTATAACAATTTTCAAAAACATAATTAAACAGCGTAGGATATTTTTAATGTAAATATATCTACATATTTTCTACGTAATCAAAATTTAATGGAATGTTTAAATTTACTTACTCTAGTGTTTTAGTTTTACATAGCTATTATTGTGTTATTTATAGCTGCATTTTGTTATTATAATTTAGCTTTTGATAATTGCACTTCACCGGTGTTTGCAACAATTTATGTCTCTTTTGTAGAAATCGTATCTCTGAGTCCCAAGATACAGGCACTTGGCCTAGTTTGGGAATCACCGTTCAATTTTTATATCGAGTCTCTACTCTATTCTGTAAACCTGTGTAACGTAATTACATTAATACATTAATGTAATTACTCTCTCTGGAAATAAATATATATTATTATTATTATTATTATTATATTATTATTTTTCACTGCGAGTGCGCACGTCATCCTGAGATTCTTTAGACATCAGCATAGGTTAGTAATCTTATATTATTATCTTGCTAATAATACATTCCTGATATTTCAGGAAGTTAATAAAGTTATTAGGAAAGACGGGGACAATCTAGAAAAGCTAGTAGTGACCGGCAAAGTGGAAGGAAAGCGATCGCGTGGGCGCAGCCCGATGCGCTGGTCCGACCAAATTCGCACCACACTGGACACCACTCTTTACGATGCCATACACGTCGCTGAAGATAGGAGGAGATGGCGTGACATCATAAAGAAGGTCATGGAAGGGGGAAGTCACGACCCTCAGACATGAGGAATACGAATCAAGGAGGGGAGGGGGGGAATAAAATTATTAGACTGTGAGATCAGGGGCCGTACTGTCACCTTTTGGCGCGTTTTAAAGAGGACCTAAACTGAATCACTTTCGTACAAACTGTATTGAAGCGATTCACTTTAGGTTTCCAGTTGAATTGCGTTAAGGGGTCACAGTAAGGCCCAAGAAGGCCTAGCATGCGCACCGCGAGAGAACTTGTCGTCGCTGTTAGAGTGTGACACACTAAAGGCTTTTGGCTATCATAGTCTTGTCACGGTCTCTCACGAGAAAATGTGTCTAGAGATTTTTTATCGCGGTGCGCATGCAAGCCAGGCATGTCTCACTTCCCAGTAATTTCAATAGCCGTTAGCCTATAATACCAGAATACTGTACTGTGCTTCCACACTAGGTACTGTTTCTTGGCATAATAACTGACAAAACTGTGATCCCTACCTAGACCAACTCTGAACAAAGACGACAATCTTCTGACGCATTAATTTATCTGTGCACCTACCAATACCAAATACCAATAATCACCAGATAATGATTTACGTAAATACACTGCGGCATTTTCCGAGATAACGATTTGGTATCTACGATATACTAATTATCAAATATTTGATTAATACGCGCATTCATTTTACAGTCTAGGCCATTGTAAAACTACAAATTGTGAAAAGATATACCTAGTACAACTGTAGAGAGTCAAAAAGATTTTGTTCAATTACCTACCTACAGCCTCTAATAAAATGTTCAATAATTTGTTACTTAACTAGTGATGGATTTAAGCAAAGGAATATCTGGGTCCGTAAATCCCCGTATGTACCATTTTTTTTTAATTAAACTTTATGTTTGGTTTTACTTAATACTTGTGTGTGTTCTGAAGATAATATTAAAATGTTTTTAGGCCTGTCTTTAAGATGAAAATGTTGTGTGTTTTGCGTTACACAATATTATATACTTAGTAGCTTCTTACCAAAGAAGTTCCCTGGTTCACATTCGCGGCTCGCGGCTCGTCCTGCGGTTCGCTCGTGGCTCGCACGCGAATGTAAACCGAGCAAACTTCCTTGGTTCTGACTTACTGACTGACTTGATAATGTTTTTTATCTATGGTGTACAATAAAGAGTTGATCTATCTAAGGTAGAGATTAGCATCTTGGGCCTAGAAGTTAATTATATTCTTTTTAGCGCGTATAATTTATATCATCATCATCATCATCAACAGACTGAAGACGATCACTGCTGAACATAGGCATCTCTGACAGAGCGCCACTTTAAAGGCTGCTCGCCTCGTGAATCCATTGTCTCCCCGCGGTTTTACCCAAAACCATCGCATCGTCGAGAGTCACTAGAAACCCTCATTTTAATTGCAAATCACCAAAATTTTATTTACTACATATTTTCTTTCTGTAGGCCAGCGCCTAGTCTACCGGTCAGTCACGGCCCTTACGGCGACCTTGCTGCATAAATAGACGCGCCGCATTCTGTCGCCAACTACTCTATACCTAACAGATATCGCTTAGTCTTATCACTGAAAATGACACCACGATTACGCTCTAATCGCTCACCATCGAGTGCATATCGAAGACTTTTTAATATGTTTAGTAACAAGTGTACCGGTGTTCGGTTTGTGTGAACGTTTTAGTGTTATTTCAGTATGTCGTCTACGTCTTCGCTGGCTGGGAGGAAATGTTAGTTATTAATAGTGATTGTATTATTTGTGGACGTGATTTTGTTATGTGTTCAGGTCTTGTGTTGTGGTCGAGATATTGTAGGTTACAGTTGGTATATTTTTTTGTAGAAAAGCATAACTATTCGAAACGTTTGCTTACCCTCAATTTTACTATTTTATATATATGCTAAGTGCGATAGTGAGTGTCGAAGATAATATAGATGATTCTATAGAACTTCTATAAAATGCAATAATCATAGTATTGATTATCACAGATTCTGATGCATGTTTGACTCTACACTATTTTAAAAAAACCTCCCAAATCAATATACCAACCCTAATAGCTATATACCTATCTGTTAAATTATATACCTGATATAGATCATACATACGTTTTTTAATCACTAATATCATAATGAATGGTAGATAATGCTATTTAGCATTAAGTTCATCCATGTACACCTTTTGTGCAAAACTATTAAATAAATAAATAAAATAAAATAAAATGAATAATTATCAAGCAGCTGACCTTAATTTTGAGAATAAACTCATAATAACTGAACAAACCCACAAAACCTACTGTGGACCACTCTGATTCCAAGACCGCAATACTTTGCTACAGTCACAGTTTACTAATTAGATAGTACCAAAAGAAAGCACTTAGAACAAACGATCAATAAAAAACATTACCTTACTTATAGGTAAGTACTCTACATGAACTCATTAACGAATACTTTGCTGAGGTTAAAAACGCTTATTACTATTATGAGGTTATTCTCGCCAGGGTTAAAAGTAATTACTGGCATAGTTAAAATGCTTTCAGTAAGAAAATTCTTCATAAAGTGAAAATCTAAATTCAGTGAACATCGTCTGAATAGAATTTTTAATAACCAGTACAAAAACTTCTTCGACAATGACCATCGAATTTCTTTTGTGAGAGCATTTAAATATAATATTCCGTGAATATTAAAATTTGGAGTCCATGAGAAACGATCAAATAGCTACGTTACCTTAAAAATAACCACTACAACTCAATATTGAAAATTTTGTATTTGAAAAAGGTAAACGTGCTTTTATCGTTTATATTTAAATTAATACGATTTGAAAATTAATTCATTATGTTTGTTGACAATCAAAAATTTCATTGAACGCTTGGAACATAATTAATTATAGTTATTATATAAACTGTAATAATTGACGTAAGTATTTGTGAGAATGAACTCTACTGATACAAGTAAATACTGTACCAAGGTGATAACATAGGTTATTGTTAGTAGTTTAATACCCACAGAGCAAGAAAAACGCTTCGCCTCCGAAGCGTCAGTTTTTCAAAGCGCTGTTATTACCTATACTTATGTATAAATCAAATATTTAACCAAAACTTTTGGCATAACGTCACTGCAATACCACTCATTTGATCGAAATGACTTGTTATACCGATCAAGGGATATATTTACTGTTGATGTAAGTTACAGTAAAACTAAAAGTCAGTAGAAAATATAAACCTACCTAATAAATAAACCTCGAAATCTTTTTTTCAAAAGCAAATGCATTTGCAATGCCAAAATCATCCCTTAAAATAGTTATGAGTAAACTGAATTATCCTAAATGTACTTAATGTAATTGAGTTTATTTATGTGTCTTGTGTTTAATTATGAAAACCGCCTACCGCAGTTAAAATAATTATAGGTCAATTTTTTTTCCAGTATGAAGAGACTCACAACTATATTTTAATACGACATAGAGAGACTTTGAACGGAGTCTTATATAAAAAAAATGTGCGATGTCATAGTTATTTGAAAAATATACAATTTATAATGTTATTAAGATTGTATGTTAGTAAATATCTGTTTTATTCTTTGTATGAATGTGCTTATGGTCAAAATGGTTTGAAATAATTTGGGAACCAATGTATGATTTTTGTGTAGTCGGAATAACTAATGATCCGAAGTTACCTAATTTATATTAAGTAGCTTAAATCGTTTTCGCCAAATTATGATAATGAATAGCAAAAACTTGGTTTCAAATACTGAATAACGTTGAAAACTACAAAAAAGAATTGGACTAGAGGCAGCCCGCTGTTCCACCTGAGTGTATTTGAGCCTTAAGAGCACCAACTTACTCACGCCATACAATTTAGACTCACTTTAAATATCAAGGATTCGATTTAGGCTGTTTGTTTTCTGTTTTATTTATATACAGCTCAGTCACAAAGACTACTAAATTGCTTTGTTTTGGGGAATTTAAACTCTAGATTACTTTTTGGGTACCATATTTTCTTTACCGTGTAAAACTTTATTCTCTCTTTTCAGTAGTCTTAAGCACGCTGTTAGAAACGGAGCACTACGAGAGCCTGATCAAAGACCTGACATGCACCAAGTGCACCAAATACATGAAGCCACCTATCCACCTTTGTGTGGATGGGCACAGCATCTGCGGGCCTTGCTTCGACAAAAGCTTCCAGTGCCATGTTTGTCAGGTGAGTTACTTCTTCTACTTATACATCTAAAATTGTAAATCTACAAACTGTCTAAATTTCAAGATTATCAGGGCTCTTTAATCACTCATTTTTAAACTTTTGTACCACAAAAACTTGTTTTGTTTGTGTGTTTTTTAGTTTTTTATTCTATGAGGAATTGGTTGAGCGTATTAGTGTACTGTATCGGTACACCAAAACCTGTTCAACGCATGCTTGAAAAGGTTTTGGGATATTCTTTAAGCATACAATAATCAACTGATGGCAAGTAATGACGCGGCGATGATGTATGCAATTACGCATGCCTAAACGATACCTACCTAATTCACCCTTGACTTGAAGACACCTGTTAGGTATGTTAGCTGGAAATACGGATGACAGCAAAGGTGTTCCACTTATTATCTGTTTGTACTTTAAAGTTGAGTTGAGTAGTAGTTGTTGTGGTGAAAACCGCGGGGAGCCGATAGATGCAGGAGGCGAGCAGCCTCTCAATGTGGTGCTTTGAGGGAGGCCTATGTTCAGCAGTGGACGTCTTCAAATGCTTAATCGGAGCTGTAGGAATATTGACTATATGATATATGGATGCCAAGTTTCTACATGTCTTGTTGCCTGGTAAAAGATGTTATTTATTTCATTTTCTATAAATTTTCAGAAAGAGTTTTCTCTCATCAGGCCAGTGGTGCTAGAATCGCTAGCTAACAAAATGCTGTTCCCGTGTACTAACGCGGGGTGCCCCAAGCACGCCACGTTACCCATGCTCGATAAACATGCCCCACATTGCCAGTACCGGATCATCAACTGTTTTATGGCAAGAGTCTATGGTTAGTACTACTTGTAAAACTATTCGACTGTAAGTACTTTTGCAGTGGATTATGTGATGAACGTTTTTATTCTATACATTTTTTGACCGAATTTTACAATGGTTATTATAAGTATGTTGTTCATGATGGAGTCAATAAACTACGCCAGTTTTAATCTAACACGACATTGTGTTACTAAATTTTGAAAACGATTTGTCTTGGTTTGCGCATTTTCTTGGTGGATCCAAGTTGTAAATCTAGGTATGAAGGGAGAGCCGTATACCTACTTGTTAAATATGCAGGAATGAATTTTTACCAGCAGCCTTTCCCAATAGCTACATATATATATACAACATACAGGATTTCATAAGCAGAGGCAAAAGATCGTTTACAGAATAAGCAAGACATTAGTGGCACGTTTAGTGTTACAGCCTTAAGCTACGGTGACCTCTAATCATGAGGAATGTCATTATTATATTGTTCATCTTCAAGGTTTCAATATGAAGTTTACTCTTCATCTGATGGTGAATGAAGTATGAATCGTATAGTAGATATTTTTTACAAAAAATTTAATACTGTGATTTAATAATCGGCGAATCATTACGACTGTGATATTGTATCAGTTGGTTCATATATTTATCAGTTTTAGTAAAAATAAAGATTAGTTTTGTAAGTTAAGATATTTTTTTTTAATGTGAATAAATGACTCGACGAACCAGTCGTTCACCTGATGTTAAGCAAAACGGCCGCCCATAACAGTTGCAGTGTCACTCGGAACTTTAAAAAAATAAAGTTTCGCGTGACACTGCACTGCGCACGTCATCCTGAGACATCACATAGTCTAGTAATCAGATACTAGACTGTGAGATCAGGTCATAAAGTCTCATTTGCCCAGTAATTTCACTAGCTTCAATGCCCTTCAAACCAGAACACAAATAACTGGGAAAGCGGTGGTACCTACCTAGACGAACTTTGCAAAAAAGTCCTTATTATAAATGTTCATTGAATCAATCGAATTACAAGTATAATGGAATTGATACAGGCATGGCTTCGCAAAAGTTCATCAATGACGGCGATGAATGATATCAGTACTAGCGAAGTTGCACTAAATATTTCTGTATCATTTTTTATTTAAATAATAATTATTATAGGTACTTCTAAGTTCAAATAGTATGATTGACGATATGAAGGCTAAGTTAGTCTCCATTACAACATTTACCCCTTTAGTTCATAAACAACTAAAACAAGATTATTATTCCCAGGCGATTGCAAGTGGGAAGGTCGAGCGGGGGAGTGGATGGACCACTGCTTCGTGAACCACAAGGAAAGGGTCACTGACCTGCCGTTCATCACAGTCAAGGACCGATGGGACGCGAAAAGAACGGAACCAGTATTAAACTACTTTCTGCTCAGGTGTTACGAAAAAGTGTTCAATGTATACCAGATTTATGACAAGCGAGGAGGTAAGTTCTTGTGACTTAAAGAAGTTACTTTAAGCCACAAAAATAAGGTGGCCCGCCTGATATTATGTGGGCACCGCCACCGCAGCCTATCTGCAACACCGAGAGAATTGCCCATGCGTTGTCTATCCTTATTAGAGAGGCTCTATATAGGAATCCGAGTATAAACATTTTTGTAGGAACTACCCCTCCAATCAAAAGTCACTGACGCCAAAAAACCCTGGGCCTGTAAAGCCCGTATACGAAGTTTCGTTAAGATACATTACAACATCACAAAATGCGAACTTTTCTTTGCGGTTGGCTGGAAGTTTACGTACGTAAATTTGCTGCAAATCAGAGCCGCTCACTGAATGAGTATGCAAGCGATAATTATGCAAAGACACTCTATTTTAATACATATAGGTACAGGGTAGCAAATTGGAGGCAAAGAGTGAGCTGCTCTGTGTCGTCTATTATTGACGACATAGCCTTAGTTAAGGGAACGATGAAATCTGGCATTATTATCTTCTTTCAGGCAGGATGATGTGGACTGTACTCGTAAACGACGATCACGCGGAGCAGTATTACTTTGAAATCGATTTATTTCTGCCCAATTTTCCAAGCAAAAGGATTGTTTACAGGTAAAATATCTTATAACGAAAGCGCACAAGTATTATAGAATTTATAGTGAGATAGCAAGGAGTTTTTGTACTTTGCAGCACAAATTCTTATAACAGTAATTTGTTTTATTATTTGCAAACTGTTTCAGGCTCTTCCCGTTTAAATGCATGAAATAGTTATTATGTATATATGAAATTATTTACGAGACAACATGAGATATACGTACCTAAATGGCAAGCGAAAAGACGCCGAAATATTTGCCCGCTTGTAAATGATGCTATATCGCTTACAAACTTTGTTGAAAATATTCATTTCTCTAGGGGCATACAAATTTTATTATGCAATTTGCAAAAGTTTCGGTCGTTATCGTTGTTTTTCTCGTGTTGCGTTATTATTTTTGAATTTATTTCTATCTTCACTTGTTATTTCTCAGTGCGCTACATGCTATAATTTCAAAGAAATACCTAACTTTTCTCAGCAACTACTCTACTCACACTCGTACATTCTCCACTGGTACAATAAACATGAGCCTCGTTCATAAAACGCCATTCTCAACACTTTATATGGAGGGTTTGCCATAATCACCACCCTTGGCAGGCTTGGTGATCCCAGAAGATTTTAATGTACCGAGGAGAATGCTGTAGCCCATTCGCTAGATGTAACCCCTTAGCCGACGCTTACACAGCTATATTAATAAGTATATCGTCAATTCTTAATTTTCCAACTGTTTTATTGCAGGCGACCTTGTAAGTGCGAGAAAGACGCAGATTTTCTAGAGCACACTCAAAATGTGTACATTCCAGTCGAAAATGTATTTTCTATGCTGGATGGAGACGAGGCTATGAATTTTATTGTCAGAATTGGTAAGATTTTGGTAGAATTAATTTGGTATTACTATTTTCTTAGCTAATATGAAACATAGTTTAGAGTATGAGTAGGTACCTGTACAGACTGTAAGATCTTATAGTATAGCCGCAATATCACTGCATCATTTATTCCTTCGACCATGGGGTCCCATCAGGTACAATAACCTTGCGTTATGCAGAAATAAAATAATTCGTAAAATAGCCCGCGTTATTCCGTTGTATGGGATGAGGCATCTGTACTGTAAGTCATATATTATCTGGGCTTCGACTTTCTTTCAGATGATGGTCACGGTATCGAATAATATTTATTATTATTATTATTCAATAAACGATCACATTCTTATATCGATGCAGGATCTGTTTAATAAAATATGTGATCGTCTATTATTAAGATGTAAGTGACACCACGGACGGTGTTATACATTGCATCGCCGTCAGGTTCATTCCGTTTCATTAGAATGATCGTTAGCTCTCATAGCAAAGCACGACCAGCCGTTCTTAACCGATCGATATAGTTAAGTAACGTTCGATGCGGTCACTACTATCATGGGTGACCGCTACAGCAAAAGTGGTATTACCATTGAGCGTTACCGTGCTTCGGAGGGTACGTTATCCGTCAGTCCCGACAGTTGTCGTGAGAATAGTCGTAAAGCCAAGTCGGAAGCCTTTGGGCAGCCTAAAAATTCTGAGACCAGGGCAGACCACTTGCATGCACGGGAAGAAGAAAAATCGTGTCAAGATTAGGTACGAATTCAATACAACTTTCACTTTCTATGAAAAATATTATTCTTTTTCAGGTGAAGTGGACAACCTTCCATTGTTGGATATGCCTACGGGTAGCGAGAGCCTAATTCTTCTAGCCAATGATGAACAGAAAGAATAAAAACTCTATTAAAAGCGATATAAAAAGACTTTTATTCAATCATTTTTTTATTTATTTTAGGATCAACAAACACTACACAAGAAATGATAATCTTAAAATAGTATAGTCTTAGAATTAACGTTGACTAGATTAAATTGAACAAAAATATAAAGAAAACAGAACAGAGACGTTAGTTTCAATATTTTATAATTGATACAACTATCGCCTAAAAGTGAGTAAATTTCACTTTGGAGCAAAATGTACAATACGCAAAATGTACAGTACGCAGAATGTACAATACGCAAATTGAAACGCCACACGCAAAATGTACAATACGCAAAATGTACAGTACGCAGAATGTACAATACGCAAAATGAACACGACACGCAAAATGTACAATACACAAAATGTACAATACGCAGAATGTACAATATGCAAAATTAACACGACACGCAAAATGTACAATACGCAAAATGTACAATACGCAGAATGTACAATACGCAAAATGAACACTACACGCAAAATGTACAATACGCAAAATGTACAATACGCAGAATGTACAATACGCAAAATGAACACGACACGCAAAATGTACATTATAAACCCACGCTCACTCACAAAATCAGTCTAATTTTAAACTTTTATGAAGTGTAACATTTCTAAAATAAAATATATGAAATGAGCGCTTCTAAAGATTACGTGCACCATTTTAACATGCGGATACTCAATACCTATTATAAGCTGACAAAATTATTAGTATGAAATGTCGTTAAAAGATAAATTGCTTAATTGATTTTTCAAATTTAATTATCCTCGGAAAACGTCTGGAAAAGTGTCTTAATTGAAAAAGGTGTGCTTCTCGTTGACTTTAATTAAGAGCAGAGTTATTGCAACTTTTATAAGATTTTTTTTATTTATAACTGTTCTTGAGCGACGTAGTTCTAATTTTAATTCTAATTATACTCTCTATAATTATGGCTTGCTTAAAAAACATAGAATCAGCTGATAATAGTAATGATAATATTTAGGTTTTCTTTCTAGTATTTTCGTAATTTATTTTTATTACAATTATTGTAAAAAATCATAAACCTAAGAAAAAATCATAAATAAGTGATACGTGATACTAGCAATAAGTGTATGATACTTTCATAAGTAATGAAATCAATGTTAGTTCATCATCATCATCATCATCATCATCATCATCATCATCATCATCATCAACAGCCTGAAGACGTCCACTGCTGAACATAGGCCTCTTTGATCGGCTGCTTGCCTCCTGCATCCATCGGCTCCCCGCCTGTTATTATAGTTGTCTGTGAACAAATCTTTTATATTTGATTTTTCCCTATAATAGAAGTATATTAAGTTTATTATAAATCTAGAACTTTGCTGCATACTCACTGAAATAAAAATAAATAGGCGTTGAAATCGATCTCACACAAGCCATTAAACTTCAGCTGTACCTACGATAGAAAATGTCGGAAATAGCGACCGGGACAAAAGCTAAATATTCCTTTGTAAACTATTCATTCTTCTTTCAGACTTCATTTGCGATGCGATTTCTTTTTTACTCGTTCGATTATTTTGAATAGCAAACGTTTTACTCTAGTAACCATGATGATGATTTTGATCGCTTTGTATTGAGTAAATATAGTGGAGCTGTCCTAAATAAACAAATATGCTATTATGGAACTTACAGGGGTTTGGTCATATATTCTCTGTATTTATATTCAAAAGGGTTTTCTAAGAAATGTTGTCACAGTTATTGTGTATAGCTCCTCGTTATGTGTACAAATGCTATATAGGAGAATAACAGCTGCTGCATTTTGCATAACAATTAATTTGATAAAATGTTGACAATATTTTATTGAAATAAAAGTAAACAAAAACGTTAAAAATTTCTACATCTCAATCCGTAATTTTCACAGAAATCCATTAAATAAATTAACAGAGAGTCACGTTTAATTGGCATATTGTACAAAAACCATTTTGTGTCGTTGAAAATCGTACCGTAAATCATGCCACTGAATTATGAGAGTATGAAATTTATTACTTTAGCGTCCGCTTGCAAATTTTCAGCGTTCTGTAATTTTCTATACAATATTTTTTTGTTATTACAACTGTACTCCTAACTCTTACTATTTTGCATGTGGCTAAACCTATATTTTACCTAAGATGCTGGATGTATATGCACGTAGATATATTTGTATCACAATGAATGTAAATGTGTTTGTATAAAGGATTACAATTCAAGAGACATCATCATCATCATCATCATCATCATCATCATCATCATCATCATCATCATCATCATCATCATCATCATCATCATCAGCCTGAAGACGTCCACTGCTGAACATAAGCCGAGAGCGCAACCTTTAGGGGATTTGGAGAGAAGAGGTGCATGTTTTAAAATAAAACTGCTATTTATTTATGTTCCTGTACTAAAATTTAAATCAAGTAAATACGTATATTGTTTTACATGCTTTATTTATTTCTTGACTAATTAATGTGCCCAGGAAATATTAAAAAAACAATGAGCTTAAAATTTATTATCATCTCATTCATTATTAAAGTTGTGAGCGTTATCCTAAAAATAACTAAAATCATTTACATTGCTTTTATTACATCAGGAGCATTATTTACTGTGCCCAATTACTTCTCAAAAACAATATCATCTTCTTTACCGTCACTTCCTTAACCTAACACTCCTCCAGGTGTGCTCAACTTGACGGCTCCTCGCTCTACCAGAATTAATTCTGGCAAAATTAATTTCGAGTACACCTTCACCAGTTTATAGGCAACAGTTTGTTCTTATTACGTATCCGCAATTGTTATAACGTCTGACAAAATTAAATTTGGTTTCGTAGAAGCTCTGCTTGGGAATCTCTGAATTTGGAAAGATAATATTTCCTGTTTCGCAAAGACTTACATTATGTTGTGATAATATTAAACTGTGATAATATTGAGGGTTCAAACAAAACTTCTCTCATAATAAATAAACTTAGAAATCTAATTAAATATTTCAGAGTATTCTATTAAAATAAATGTATATGATCGTTGCGCATTATTCATTTATTTATTTGTTATTTGTTTATTCTTATTTTTAACGTACCGTAAGGTTGTAATACTTTGGCCCAGGGGAATAACACTGGCCCATATTTGGAAAAAGCTTAAACTGCTCTCCATGTTGTCTATTTGATATATTATGTTGATTTGTGATTAATTACATACAAATTTAACACAAATCAACATATCCAATCAAGATATTTCCTGGTGAATCCGCGGGGAGCCGATGGATGCAGGAGGCGAGCAGCCGCTCTAAGTGGCGCTCCTGGGGGAGGCTTATGTTTAGCAGTGGACGTCTTCAGGCTGTTAATGATGGATGATGATGAACATATCCAATAAGGGCTAAAGTTATTCCCCGGGGCCAAAGTAATATACAACTTTACGGTAGTTCAATTTTAGTCGGTGCTATGGCCATCAAGAATACCTACAGATACTTACCACAAATTATCATTACATAAGATACCACTAAAGCCGCTTGATGATATCACGATCAAATTAATTAACTCAGCTTATTTTTTTAATCTAAGGTTATATTATACGGTTGGGGGAGGACTCGCAACTTCTTAATTAACTTAAGGCGATTCTCGCGGGAATGATCAATCGTATCCCCTGAGATTATTATGAGGCTGCGAAGAAACCTATTAATTAAGATATTCCAGATTACCGGCGAAATATAATTTCTTTAGAGATTGTTTGTGAAATAATAAATCGACGGAAAAATTACTATTCTTTTGATTTCGGCACCAAAATCTTACATAAAACATTCTAGTAAATAAGATTATTTAATCTACTAGATTATTAATTTAATTAATTATCTTATTTACCTACTATATTGTGCTGATCACAGAGCTAGAATCCGTTACTCTCAATAGAGCAACGATCGCAAGCGAGCGCGAAATACAAATCAAGTACATGGATACTATGGAGATAATGGCGGATTGTCACTAATTATCAAAGTGGAAAATACTATTTAAGCAGCTTTTACATCTTATTCCGTGAGTTAATGGGATGTTAAAACATACTAATCCAAACAAATACACGTATCAGAGCTTTATCGCAAATTTTATTGTGTTGATTTTGGTGTGATATTTGACTGTAAAACTTGTTTATTTTGTAGGTTGGGAATGCTCCTTCTGTGATATATTGCAATATTTCAGTGTTTCAGTCTTCGTATTATTTAGAAATTTTACCCCAATGTTTGAAGAAACTCCGCAAAAAAAATGCCTGCTATTTTATTTTAAAAAACTATGGGGACCTATAGGTAGTTTCAATATTTAATAAATACTACAGTTAACTTGTCGCAAATATTCAAGATCATAATAATCATAACAGCAGTTTTTCTCACACACAATTTCTTACATTTCTTGTCCCATTTTCAAACTATCAATGTTCCTCTTACATTCTATCTCTATGGTGCTGATGTCTCAAGATGACCTGCGTAGTGCAGTTCATGCAGAAGTTTATAGTTCCAACATAGAGTTCTGAGTAGTACTACAACTGTTGTGGCCGTTTACATCACCTGACCTGGTGAACTTGATATGTCCTCCGTTATATTAAAAACCAGCGTGGTACCTAGCTAACGTCATATTATAATCAGCTAATTGCGTTTGGTCAAACAGGATCCTCAACGAGCAAATTCTACTCGCACTTGACATACAAAGTAACTTTTTAAAACATTTTTACGTCCCAACAAACCCAAATCACCACAGCTCGTTATGAGGACTGGTATTGTACTGAAACCTAATTTCCCAAGAATATTGCCTGTAATAACATAACCTTGATATGAATAGGCTTCGCAACATTTATTAAAAATACGTATATTTTACGTGACTGATAGCCATCCCGTTGCTAGGTTATAAAGCTTCTTTGTTATCTGCAGACTCGTGTAGACGTAAAATGAAAATTTATTTTTATCCAAGATACCTACCTTCTGACATCACTTAGGTACAAAAGGACTAGAGACCGTCGTATATAGTGCTCTTATAGAATACATTTTGAGCTAGAGATTGCAGAAGACAGTGAAACGGGGCTGTTTTATGTCGCTGCATTTGAATTGCTAGTCAGCGAAATAAATTATTTAGTACAGAATTTGCCATCTCTCATAAAAATTGTGGAAAATTACACCATAAAATAAGCAGTAAATTCCTTTATGCATATAAAGACCCCTTCAAAAAATGTAAGTAATTCAAATTATCCGTTATTACAAATGTATCTGTCGCTCAATGTGCTTTTTTAATATTCACATCGTTATACATAATACAAAAAATACAAATCTGATCCAAATCCAATAATTTAGAAAGATGTTTCAGATAAATAACATCGTATTCAACTATATTGTATACAAGCCACATGATTAGGTACATGCCTTCCAGGCCGTCAACATCGACAAAAAAGGTACCGAATTTTTCTAGAACTCAGCAACGTTACATAAAGATCCTAAAAATATAAGACGCTATTTCGTATAATTTTGGCATACATGTAGCTGATTTTGTTAAACCTGAAGAAAAATACAAAACTAGTGCCTATAGCTATAAGTCCGTAATATTTATGCTAAGAATAGAACGCCTGATGAAGCCTTAGGCTCTTATAGGACCGATTCCATAATAGTCAGATAATTGTTGAAATATTGTTATTCTAAATCATAAACTTATAAGGTAGTTTCAAAAAACCACAGTAGATTTTAAAATAACATATCATATGGAACATTTTAAAATAGTGAAGATAAATAAATTAAGTGTGTGGATATTTCACGCAGAACTATCTAGCCCCAAAGTAAGCTAAGCTTGTATTATGGGACCAGATAACTGATAGAATACCTTATATACAGCCCAGATAATATAATACCTACAGTATGTACAGATATAAAACAAGTACAAATCACTAGGAAGTAGTATATTTGCATAGGCCTAGAATATATTTACACTAAATGTAAATGCTTCATTCCCACTACATAATCTGAACGAATTTTAGCCACTGCGAGCCACGAAGCTTGTCAATAAAAGAGACCTTAAGACTAGGGCTAAATCGGAGTATTTTTATTATTTGTTAGAGTGTCTTTATATTGGAATTAATAGCTTATACCCGTACTAGCTTTTGCCCGCGGCTTTTAATGAAATTCTAGTGAAAAATAAACGAAGCTAGCTGAGCTTTGAATCAGGATAACAGAAACTTATAGTAATTGACCTTTTTTTCATTCCAACGAAAAATGCAGCTACACCTACAAAAAGATATTATTTCTTTATGTATAGCTTCACAAGTGCGCCGCTCATGGTTCAGCAAACAGAGCAAACATTTTTATTGTAGGTGTTGGTTTTCAAAAAGCACGTGTGGCAATTAAATCATGAACTACATGTCAGTCAGTAGGTGCGTTTGTACCTACTGACAAACGCAGTGCTATTATTACAAACAAAATACAGTAGAAATTCCAAAAGCGCGAGCGAAAGCGAGCGCGAATAATTTTTTTCATGCAATTCATTTATTCCAAAACAATAGTTTGTATAGGAAACTCATGTAAAGGTTCTGCAACCAGCAGTTTAAGCTGTGCGTTGATTTCTAGATTTCAATAGAAAAATCTTTGAGACTCCGTTTGACCCTGATGGAAGGTGATTTTCAGAAAACCATGACACACTTCTATTTTTATTTTTACTGAAAAGTATGCACACCAAATTTCAAACTAATTGATCCACAGATTAAAAAGTTTTATGCTAACATAAAACAAACGTTAACACCCCATTTCATCTTCTCAGCGGCGGAATTTCAAAAAACTATTTTTTAGCAAACATCTACACTTTACGAAGAACACACCCTCCAAATTTAATGTATCTACGGCTAGCGGTGTAGGCTGTGCGTTGATTTATAGATTTTAAAAGAAAAAACTTTGACGCTCCTTTTGACCCTGATGGAAGATGATTTTCAGAAAACCGTGACACACGTCTATTCTTATTTTAATTGAAGAGTATACACACTAAATTTCAAACTAATCGACTCATAGAGTAAAAAATTTCATACAAACGTAAAACCCCCGTTTCACCTCTTTGGGGGTGGAATTTCGAAAAACCCTTTCTTAGTGGACGTCTACACTTAACGAAGAATATACCCTCCAAATTTCAAATCTCTACGACCAGCGGTTTAGGCTGTGCGTTGATCTATAGATTTCAAAAGAAAAAACTTTGAAGCTCCTTTAGACCCTGATGGAAGATGATTTTCAGAAAACCGTGACATGTCTATTTTTATTTTAACTAAAGAATATACACCAAATTTCAAATTAATCGATCCACAGACTAAAAAGTTTCATACAAACGTAAAACCCCCGTTTCATCCCCTTAGGGGTGGAATTTCGAAAAACCCTTTCTTAGTGGACGTCTACACTTTACGAAGAATATACCTTCCAAATTTCAAATCTCTACGACCAGCGGTTTAGGCTGTACGTTGATATATAAGTCAGTCAGTCAGTCAGTCAGCCAGGACTTTGAATTTTATATATACAGATAGAACGTTTGCTGGGCATATATAAAAATATCAGGGCCATTTTTTGTATACCCTATTTAGAAAATTTGAAAAGTGTTATTAAAATTGTTCATTCACAGTCACAGCGTGGTAGAAACCTAATCATACAGTTATGGTCCATTTCTTTCGTTACATAAAAATACTTTTTCTTTTTTTTTTCGTTAATCCAAGGCCTTTGTTGGCACACCGGTCACGTTTGACAAAGACAAGACAGATCTCTAACGAACGTTTGCTTTGAGCTCGCATAACTTTGCTTGCATAGAGGTACGAGTGTTTCTATTTGAATATTTTCAGTGCTTTGACAGCATTCAGTTGAACTTCTAGTCGCAAAGCTTAGTGTGTCTCAAACGTGGATTTTGTGTACCTACACATTTTTCAACAATGACGAGCCACTTCACGAGTTAACACATTACTTTGAAGTGTTTTCTGCAACCACTTTCTTAATGCAAGAGAGAGTAGTACTCAAAGTGAAACTTGACTAGGCTTTCTTATCCGATCGGTAAAGTTAAGCAATGTTCACTATGGTCACTACTTGGGTGGATGACCCCGTTGCTAAAAGAGTTACAACTCAGTGGTACTTCTTGTCCCAGCTGCACATACAATAGTTGTTACACTAAGTCAGAAGCCTTCGGACAGCCTAAAGATCTGACACGGACACTGACCATTTACCTAAACGAGAATGAAAGCACATAAGCACAGATTTTATAATAGACATAAGTAACGACAAGAAGCAGCATGCTTGCGTAATAAACTCTGTTAAGATCACGAACACTTTAACACCACTATACTAAGATTATACTAGGTACCTATCTAAGTATATATAAATTCTATGCATCTTTAGTAGACTATTTTGTCAAGCTATGCTAAGATAATGCGTGAACCTAGAGGCCTCGTATCTCAGGCTCTAAATTCTATGGGTCATCCGTTTTAGCAATCATCTGCATTTGACGTGACGAATTCACTGCCTCAAGGGTTGATACACGATGTCAACTGATATATCAGTGTCACGTCAGAGAAACATGGGTTTCAGACATGTTTCAGACGTATAACTGATGAGTTTGGTCATAGAACAATAGTAGAGTACTTCTGCCAATGATAAGATCGGAGCGTTAATCTTAAACTAATGACCCATTGCACCCGATGTTAAATTTTGTTTTCTAACATACAACGGGTTTTGGATATTTGAAGAGACACTGCACACATCATAGTGCACAGTGTTGCACAGTGTTGCACAGTGTTATTATTCCAAAAATGACATTAAATAAAATAATGACTCAAATCTGAAATGATAACAGGTGTATTAACCGACAACCGCTCACCAATCTGATCGGTTGTCGACTGACAACTGATAGGGAATAAAGGTTCTCGAGTGGCGACCACGAACCGGAAGACACAGCGTAGGGCGGCCCAAAAATGCATCACCAGCCCACTAGGTGGACCGACGATCTGTAAAAGCCGCGGGGAGCCGATGGGTGCAGGAGGCGAGCAGCCGCTCAAAGTGCTGCTCCCTTTGTTCGCAAAGGCCTTTGTTCAGCAGTGGTCCCTACTGAATTATACAAAAAAAAGTCATGCAATGTTTATACGTATGGTCACAAATATTAAATTAGTAGTTATTGTAAGTGCTCGATACATTTACTTTAGACTATTCAAGCTGGATTAAACACATTGATTTAACAGTTCACGCATTAGTATGCTACAGAGCATGAACAGAACATGAATATTGATGACTGGCTGATGTCGATTGACGTTAGAAGGTGATACATCAAACAAGCTATTACTTAAACCTGTTAATATTATATTACAGTGAAACACTTTATTTAAATTAACGCGAAGTGATGTGCTGACTTGGTATTATCGATTGTTATTTTCGTGGAACGGCTGTAAGTACACAATCCTGACTGGGATTTGAACCCGCATCTGTAGATTGCGCTGGTCAGGTGATTCTGCTACAAAATTCGTAAATATTTAAATTTGTAATAGTTTCTAATTTTTTGACATTGTTTTAATTTCTTATAAATAATTTTACCTAATTGGATAGTAATAATATGTAATATGTATTATTGGTAAATATGCCGTTCATGTTACAATAAACACAAAGACAACTACATTAGTACAGTAGAGGAAGTAGTACAGTACATAAGAACCTGCAACATAGATCAATACTCAAAAGTTCATAGTAAAGAACATTTTAAATTGAGGTGTGCTGTTGACATCAAATATAAACGAAAAAAATGCCTCATATTACAAAAACACATTTAAAATAGAGGCCAAAAAAGCCTGTCTTTTGTGTTATATTAGGCAGTGGTGCTTCAAAATATTTTCGGAACTTAGAACGGAATAATGAATTTATTGGCATAGATTGAACCTTTCTTATACTTAACCTAAAGTCTTACGTAAGTTACAAGAAAATTCGTATAAAATATAAAGATAATCATGTTTGAAAGTTGTAGAACAACAGTGGCTTGTTTCAGTGAAGGTTTTCGGTAAAAATGGCACTGTATGTATAAGCCCAGATAATATTATATCTAAAGTACAGATGCCTCATCCCATACAACGGAATAACGCAAGCTATTTTAAGAATTATTTGATTTCTGCGTAACGCAAGATTATCAAGCGATATTTATTGCGCGTTGGCGAAGTATTGGGCCAAATGAATACACTGGACAATAACTAGTAACTCTAGACACGATTACTACATTTTTTTCAAGTTTGGGCTATTTTTTGTTTGTACCTGATGGGACCCTATGGTATAAGTATACTTTTATGTCTTCTATGCCATTAACATTATAAGCATTAATTAATAACAAAATTTAATTTTTATTCAGTACAAAAATTGGATGCTACTTGGATATCACTTAAATGCTATATACACTCACGTATATAGCATCTGAGTAATTGACAACAGAAACATAATACACAGTCCAGCACAAATCAGTGTATGCACTAATGCGACATGGCAAACATTCGTGTACCTGCTTCCATCGTAATGTAACGCAAACGTGAACACGGAAAGCAATTTGTCTGTAACACGAATGCTTCTCTACTGACAGAGACTAGTACCATTTCATTTTCAAACTGGAATACCTTCTGTTTGTGAACCCTTATTTGGGTCCTAGTCGTACCTAGGTATGTCGTTCGTGTGCTCAAGTGCTCAACTTTTCTTTCAAATAACCGCAAGCCTGTGTTACTTTAGGGATGCCTTGAGTCCGAAATGCAGTGTTCAAACTATTTTGTTAGTAAAATTATTTAAATACTTACAAATGTTATATTAATAAAATACAATAACTAAATTACATTATAACTTAGTCGAAACTGAAAACAGCTTCACGAGCAAGCTTTATATTTTGGGGAACTCAAATTGCTGTGATCGGGTATTTAACTAATTGCCTATCTTTTAAAACGATTTCAGAGCTTAGAAAACGATTACTTTATGCAATTAATCGTACAGGATGGTACGACTAAGACTCGTCTAGTTTTTAGCGGAGGCATCAGATACATTTACTAATTGAGTGCTATAATAAAAGCCAATCAGTTGCAGTTAATATGAAATCAGAAACGAAATAATATAGCTTGTACTCATATCTCCATAGCTACGCAAAATAACATCTCTAATTGCTTATAAATATTCAGCAACAGCCAGAATGTGATAAAAAATGAAATAGTCTGGGAAAGCGAACTTCAGTATTCCCTCGACCATACATAACACGGGGTCGGTCTGCGCTTGACATACTTATTACATCGCAAAAAAGAGCTTATAGCAATAATTCACATTAATTTTAATGCTGGCAGGCCGTTTCATATAAGTGTAAGTGCGTTTCAATGGGATTTCTTCCAGTGAAAGTATGTGGGTTTGAAATTATTTTGTAAAAGGCTCTAAGCGCAGAGTTCATTTCATTTGATTTTTCTCATAATAAACTTCATGAGTTTCCTTTATTAATTCTAGTTAATAAGAATTTCTAAAATTCAAGGTAATTTCTAAATAAACTTTCATTTTAACTAAATTAACTATCCTACCTAAATATATTATTCACATGAATATTTACTGACCATCAAAAAATACTTGTTAGACTCGTAGCAGCCGTAGCAGAATTCGTAGAACAAAGCTTTCTCTGACGCCTTGGACAAAGGAATAACTAACGAATGTTTGCAATTCCATCTTGTCAACGGAAATTACTCCTAGGTACTCTTATACTGCAGAACTCAGACGACACTGATGATTTCTTGAATCATAAATAAACATATTTGAACTGCATTGCTCTCTTTTATTTTTATCATACGATGAACGACACACAATTGACCCGTCTGTAAGAAAGCGGTAACCGTAGCCCATGAGCTTCCATATGTCGGTAGGTACTAAACGCGTTGTCGACGCGGTGCTCAGTAAAGCTTGTCTTGGCACCCTTTTCTATAAGGGGGTTCTATATTGAAACATTGCGGGAGTACTTCTGGAGGGATTATTCTAGAGTTTGGAAGTATGTGGTAAGAATGAAATAGGTCGTGCAAGATTTCCATTCTTGCAATATACTTTTTGACGGCGGGAAGATGTACGGTAGCTGAAGAGGCTGAAGCTGGGAAAATATCAAAAAGCTCTTTAGCACTGTTTTAAACTTGAATAAATAAACCAAACGTGGTGGTAAAAATTGTTTGAAACTATCCATGCCCGTTTATGGTAATCCCGCAGGCAGTGTACTAGAAAGCATAGAACAGAAATGGTCTACGTTTTAACTTTACGTGTACCATAATACGTAGTAAGTATAAACTATGGGAACAGCGATATATCGAATATCTCTACAGTTTTTTACTCTACTTAAAGTATTGAAATAAAATAGGTACTTTGTATTGTATGAGTATAGTATAATTATTAATTAAACAGTCTCTGTTCTAAATGCGTCAATTTGCAGATACATAACAACTACCACTGTGACATAAATGGATACCAAATTCAAGTGCCACTTTGCATTCTGCTGACAAAGATACATTTTACCATGCCGCAGTTTTAATATCACTCTTATTTCTACAGATTAAAGGTCTTGTGAAAATATCTAGGTTTTGTTGATGGTACGTTTCCGATTTCAGGCCAACTAAGAGGATATAGTCGAGCCGATTGATACATGATTCTGTTTTCGATGTAGGAATTGTGGTGCTCCAAAGGCTTCGTATAGACTGTGATTTGTGTATGCTGATATGCAAGCGATTAATGAAGAAAAACATGTCGCAAACTTTTGCTTTTCTCGGTAGAAATCTAATTTATTGAACACAACTTTTTGACTCCAGGTTTTCTTACTATTGTTTAGCTTCTATACGTAATGGCATCGCAAAAAGCGATCTTTTGACGGGGATAATTTTAGTCACGAGTTTATCGCAAAAATTAAGTGAATATAATATTATACGAAACTAAATCTAAAAACTGAACTTTTCTATAAATCAAACTAAAACTATAAAATAACTAACTTTTAGTATACTATAACATAGGTAATAACTTGATGATGGTGATGATGATGATGATTAATATTTTTGTAAACCTCTATGACAAGATTCATCAATAAATATATAGCTGATAGTAGCCAGGCTGAAAAATAGGATTGATTCCTGCTAACATAATATTAAGTATAAATAAAATAAAATTATTTAACCATTTAGCTGGTCTACAATCTACATGGCTATACGTTGTTTTCTTCTTTTTCACGTTTGAACACACTCATGCGTAAGCTTTATGTAATTCTAGTAAAAATATCGTAAAGAATTGTGGAATAATCTATGAAAGAAATCCTTTCGCTGTTAGAATTACCTGCATACCAGACGTAGTACTGAATAAAACATAATATCCAGCACCAGTATAATAATCTCGTGCGTGTGACGGCACACGTGACTTTTCACACAATAATATATTATTAATTATATATTATTATTAGTAAGGTACAAATCTGAGTAGTGTTAGGGACTACGCATACATCCTACTTTGAAAAATTTGGGCTAATCCTTTGGGAGTTGAGGGATAATTCAATACGACTATGCTGCTGAAGCTGAAGTGTACACCAAAATTGTTATGTTGTTATATGCTGCTCATAGCAATGGATAGACCCAATAAACAATGTCAACATCCGCTTTTGCATTTGCAATCTATAGGTTACAATGCGAAGGTCCCGCAGGCTATATAAAAAGGCTTTCATCGAGTGATGTCCTATGCCTTTCGTTTCTATGCAAGCGCCAGAATAAAAAATATCTTAGGAAGTTTGTACCATCATAATTAATTAATTATATTAAGGCCAGTATTTGCACAAGATGTACAAGTGGGTCGAATGTCAGAATGTAAGGTGGTCACGGAAGAAATTCATTGTCCTCAATTTTTATATTATGTAGGTATTGAATATATCGGAATTTTGCGTAACTACGAGCGAACGAAGTGAGTGAAAGTTTTAGTGTCATAGAGCGCCACCTTGACTGGCTATTTGTCTCTTACATCCAACGGTTCCTCATGGTTCTGACCAGGTTTTCTACCTAGCGGGTTCATTATAGTTGATAATAAAATGGATAATTCTTTTTTTTAGGCGCAACTAATCTCTTATTTACAAAGGTTTAACTTCCTTCATACAGAGTTGCATGTTTGAGTTAACACAAGCTCGAAGTCAGTTCAAAGAAAGTATTAAAATGTGCTTTGAATTTTCCAAATCGCATTTCAAGTATATTCCCTGGATATGAAGCCTGAGTTATTCAATATGCTCAGTTACCTATTCAATGAAAACAAGCTGTGATTTTACAAGTTTGTAACATGCCTCAGGTGCGAATAAATTTCCATGCCGCCTGGGAAGGTTTTCCATTCAAAACCGTTATTCTACAGATAGTTGTTAAATAACACTGTGATTCTTAACGTGGTTCTATTACGTGGAACTTTTATTTTTACGCTTCTGGTGTAATAGTTATTATTATGTAGGTACTTGAGAAAACAGAGTTTTTTTCCGCAGTTTTATTTTATAACTTGTAAGTGGATGTGTAATATAAACGATGATGTACATTATTTTTATCAACAATAGGCTAACATTTGACCACGGTCATACCTGATGATAAATGACGACGCAGTCGATGATGGAGCATGTTTGCCTAGAGGACACCGGTTCACGCTAGCCTTAAAAGCTCCTAGATTATACGTGTGTCATTTTAGGTAGTTGAGGTTTTTAGGCAACTAGGAGTCCTTCGTAGGCAGGTTATAGGTACCTAACTTAGGAACTTGGGTATCAATAAATAAAAAATTAAAATATATATTTTAACGCACTAACCACTTTTACAAGTCACCGAAAAAGTCTTAATTTTTTGAGACAAGAAGTATCGGGTATTGTAGATCTGTCCGTACTTATGCAAAAGTTTTTGAAGGGTTTTGGCTTCGAAGTCACTGAAAACAACAGACAAATTCACTTTTATATGTAGACTAGAAGGAAACAAAGCAGACACAAATAAGTAAAAACTACCGCCACGGCCTGGCAACACTCCTCATAACGCGGCTTCAGGGTTTTTGCCCCGGAACACGACGAATAAAATATGGCTCCACGGAAGGGTAGATACTTAAAGGTTTTTGTGCAAATAGTGGCGATTTACGAGATGTTGCAACATTTAATAATGCAGGGTATATTCCTAAGCGAACAGTAGTGTTTTAAGTCGTTCGAAGACATTCGTCTGGTCTGTGGGTAGTTCTTAAAATACTCAGTACTACATTTATCATTAAAATAAACAGGAAACTGGTCTCTATAAAAGAATAAAGTAGAACAATAGATTAATTGTTGATTGAATTGATCGAAATTAAGAATTTAAAGCCTTGCATGTCAAGTGCACGGCCTTCACCGATTTCAGATAACTTTTTGAAACATAACAAATTGAATTACAGAAACTCTATGGAAAGAAATTTACGTATACGTGTACCATAACGAGATATGCTCAATCATAAAATCTTCAACATCTCACAAATACTGTACAGTATGAGTAATACATTGGATTGTCTTAATATTGAGAAATTGGCATTACAACAAACACAGACTCTCTACACTAACAGATTATGTATAAGATTTTTCGTAAACTAAATTCCAAGGTCACAATAAAGTACTTCAGTCTCAACGTTTCTGAAGAAACTGCCACAACGCACGACGTCAGAAGGTTCTAAATTGTTCACGTATTCAGACTCCGTCTCTGTCTCTGTCATAAGCGGGGCATGGTAAATATTCGTTAACTATTTCCTTTGTCGAAATATATTAGTAAAGAGAACGTCAAAGACAAGTTTCTATCTATCTACATTTAATGAAATCATAACATACCTTCAGTTTATAGGTCTGGATTTTAATGTGAAAATTAGTGATCATAATTATGACCATTTGTAGTAGGTAAGTATTGGTTATTAGATTCGTTCCTCTCACATTGATCTTACAAACTGTTCCTAATAATAACTAACTATAATGTTTTACACTGAAGCTGACAAAAGGTCGTCGCTTTAGGTCATAGATTATAGAAAACAGAAGTTACCTACTCTGTGCTTTAGGTACATCCGTAAAAGTCCTCCTATCTGTTTTAACTATGTCATTGTATAATAGGTATCTGTTTTCGTCAATGTAGATAATAGATATTCACATCATCAGCCGGAAGACTACGTCCACTGCTGAACACAGGCCTCCCCAATGAAACTCCACTCTAGATGCTTATCATAGAGGGGACTCCCATAATCACCACGCTTGGCAGGCGGCTTGGTGCCTGCAATATATTTTAATGTACCGAGGAGAATGCTGCAGCCCATTCCCTGGATACCCTTTTAACCGGCTCTTACGGCACCCACGGGAAGAGATGGGGTGGTCCTATTCGCAAACCAGGATCACATGGCCTCGCGGGCCCTACGGTGGGATAGATAATAAATATTAATAGATTTTAAAAACATTGGCTAGATTATGACGTTGAATTAAAAATGTTTAAGAAAATGATGTAGTGTATGTAAGGTGTAAGCTCACATTGAACGCACACAGTCCTACAAAATCCCAATTTGTAGAAGTTACCAGACACTTTGTAACAATGTTATTCAAACACAAAAGGAAACTTCAGGTGGTCTAGACCGCATGAGGTAAATTTATTCACTAGGGTGGATTTCCAGGGCAAGTTCAAGTAAACGAAAAATCCTTTAAATTGCTTGGCAATCATTTTCACAATGAAATTGTCTCATTTTGAAAACGTTTATAGTCCAAAACCAAAAAGCAAACCGCTTGTGGTTTGTCATTGAGAATAAAACAGTCGGCGATGTACCTATATAAGTGTGTTTCAGTATATGAGACGACAGTATAAAATACCTCTACTAATTAGCATTCAATAGAGCTTCATAGTATGTAAAACATGATGCTGATTTATTAGATAACGTCGCATCGGAACACATATTACACTCAAATCACTATCGCAGTATACTTTGTCATTAATCAGTAGGACTAGCACGAACATTTACGCGGGAGTAAGTGTAACGTTAACGTAAGTCAGTTGTATGGGGCGCTGATCAAATGCCATACAACTGGCTTACGTTAACGTTACACTTCCATCATCATCATCATCATCATCATTAACAGCCTGAAGACGTCCACTGCTGAACATAGGCCTCCCCCAGGGAGCGCCACTTAGAGCGGCTGCTCGCCTCCTGCATCCATCGGCTCCCCGCGGCTTTCACCAGGTCGTCGGTCCACCTAGTGGGGGGCTGGCTTACGCTGCGTCTTCCAGTTCGTGGTCGCCACTCGAGAACCTTTCTTCCCCATCGGTTGTCAGTTCTACGAGCGATGTGGCCTGCCCATTGCCATTTCAACTTGCCAATCCTAAGAGTTACATCGGTCGTTACACTTACTCCCGCGTAAATGTTCGTGCTAGGGCCTCAGCTCACAATAACCCACCGCTGAAAGTAATTATTATAAGCTGTCACCTTGCACCGCTTCAAGGAGCCCATAAGCATATTAATGGTGAGCTAATCATTATCATCAGCATGAACATAGAATAGAGAGCCACTTTGACTGGCTGTTGCCTCCTGCATCCATCAGCTCCCGGTTCTGGCCAAGTCGTCCGTCAGTCCACCTGCGAGGCGCCCTACGCTGCGTCTTACGGTTCATGCCGCTGCTCGAGAAGCTTTCTTCCGCTTCGGTTGTCAGTTCTTTACGAGCGATCTGACCTGCTTACATGCCCCTTCAACTTGCTATTCCTAAGAGCTTTATCGGTGACTTATATTTTCTTGCCGATCCGGATCTTCTCATTTCTGATCGCTAATATGTCTACTAAAAGTACAAACAAGGTCAAAATTGGTTTTGAGAATAATGGAAAATAGGATCGCCATTTTGGCCGATTGATAGGTGGAGCGACAAGAACAATGAAGCTGCTCATTTCTTCAAAAAAGAGATTGGCCCGATAGCAGTTGGTATGGTAGTATCCCTGCCTTCTGAAGCCAGAGGGCGTCCGAGGGCTGTGGTTTCGACTCCTACCCAGGATAAACATTTGTGTGATGAACATAAATTTTTGTTCTGTGTCTGGGTGTTATATTCTATGTACGTTACAAATAAAAAAGTATATCAGTATTGTTTATCTGGTTCCCATAGTACAAGCTATGCTTAGTTTGGGGCTAGATGGCGCTGTGGGAACTGTACACACATATTACATTTATTTATTATTGAGTGGACCACCGGGAACGTATATACATATAACAGTGTGATTTCATCCACTTTGGAAAAACAGCTACCGTTCTACGATTTTTTTTATGGGAATTAATGACGTGACGAGCTAATCGTTCACCTGATGTTAAGCGACACGGCCACCCATAACAGTTAAAAAAAATAGAATAATAGTAAGTAGTAGTAGTAGTAGTGAGTAGTATAGTCATTATAGAGATGTTATAATTCATTTGTGTTGATAATGTCATTCAGTATCATTCTGTGTGCAAAACGAGGGCAATGTAAGGGTATATTATTACTGTAACAACTGAATTTGCGATAATATCACGAAGTATTGTCTGCCATGACTTGTGTGTTGTCCTCAAAATAAACACGAGTATTATTTACGTACCTCATTTTCCCATTCGCAGGATGTAGGTACCTACCTATTACAGTTTAAGTCAGTATGAAATCTTCACACACGCAACAATTAAGTTACGCAAGACAATGCGTAGGAAAGGGACTGTTCGCTTATGTATATTATTATATTAAACTAGTATAGGTACTGCCTCATACGTAATAAGGTAAATATTACAGAATATCCACATTCATATTTCTATTTACTAGATGTATTGGTATGGGTAAAACTAAAAAAACTTACAAACTCTACTACTTCCTTTTTAGTGGTCACCACATACTAATACAAAACCATCATGGTTCGTGACAGTAATACTTCAAGATTACAATAATATTGTTCGAATTCATGCCATGAACTTATAAAGTATTCCTGCGTGAGAACGAGACGTCTACATTTTTATATAGCGTTATCACTGTCCCACGTCGGTGTCAACATGATGTATTTGAGTGAACGATTTAACGTGACGTCAACTGCTCTGCGTCAACAACATTACAGTATTTTTACTTTTATGTCATTTTTCAAAGTATGATTGAAGTAATAATGCTATAAGAGGTTGTGGTAAGCCCCCCTGGTGTCCAAATTGTAAACTGCCCAAAGACTTAGCTTACGACAGCAGCCGGTACGAACGGTTTATTGTGCCTTCAAAGAGTTCGAAGCACGGTAGCACTCAGTTGTATATAAATAACACTTTCTGTAACAAAAAAAAAAAGCAAAAAAAAAAAGCAAAAGTTGCTTAGTTTAACCGAATGGCTAGCCATGCTTTGCTATGAGCGCTAAAAATACAACTGAACTTTTAAATTTCAGTATGTAGCTATCAATAATTTTGCACTGGTTATACGTCCGCAAAGTTGGTAGTAACCATTTATAAACAAATGTGTGAATATTGTCTACTGTTCATTAACTCGGTATAGAATTCTACGTGATAGGTGAATTTCCTAGTTCACAAACAATACGCGGTTGCTTTGTGCGGGCGTCTGTTTCACCAGTTTCCGACCACTCACTGATGCACTGCAATACGAGTACATATTAGATTGTTTGTTGCAAAGCCTCTGTCCACGGGCTTAGGTCACCTGTGTCTATTGTACCTACTGTTTATTTCTCTTTGTCGTGTTGTTCAGAGTGATATACTATTATGGGTTAATTCTTCGGATTTTAGCAGGGTATTTGTGTTACAAAAAATGACTGATAGCTGTGTGGTTTTAGGGAGCTAGCAACCTAAGATCATACATTTATAAGAAAATGTGTCCGCATTTGTAAAGAAATATTCATAGTTCTATCAAAAAACAAGTTGGGCGTGAAAACAATTCAGAAGGCATAATTTATTTTGACAAAACTTTATTTTAAATATTTATCCTTATTCAGTCACTATTCAGGTGGAGTTTTAAAGAAAAATATTCGAGCTTGAGAAAAACACATAAAATGTGATTTACTCAAGCTAACTACTACAATAATAAAATCTAAACTAAACTAACTACACTACACACTAACTAGCTACACTATACCTACTACAAAGAACATATGGACTGTATAATAGACCGCGATGGCCTATAGACAGTCCAAATGCTCCAGCCCACTACCGGTAGGTAGCGTACCCAACATAAATCTACTTGTATTCAAATCTACATAGTATATTTTCACGTTGGCACAGAGATTTGAACTGCTGAGCTGACACCTGCAGGTAAATTGATTTGCTTTGACGCACAAAGGTATGCAGTTTCAGGACTTAAGTTTCCTCTATTAGGAAGAGACTCGAGTAATTCGCATCCAGGAATTGAATGACGCAATGCACTCTCTGAATATTAGAAGGTTGGTTTATTCACATTATTGAAAATTGTTCTAACTAAAATTAATTGGGGCTTATTATTTAAGTGTGGATTGTTTGATGACTCACATATTTAAAATAAGTAGAAAAGGTCATATGGCTATCTTTACTGAAGATAGAGGGTGGAAATGAAATAATACTGTCTCTTATTTATCAGGAAATAAAATAAATATTTCACCACCAATAAAGTAAAACAATGAACACACTGAATTTAGGCTCTATTCACACGGTGCGGGCTCTAGATCTGTTGCCCCAGCCAAGTTTACATCCAGCCTGTATGATGATCTTCGTGCTAGCGCCATTGCCACTTATCTACGCCTGGTGCAAGGCCTACAATGGAAAACCGGAGACACCGTGTCTTGTAAATGAGCCCTTACATTAATTCCCTTGCTACAAACAATAGCTGCGTACTGTGTATAGTGACTGTGATTAAATCCAAGATCTCCTTTAACGCCAGTGAACATTTTAATACACATTATTAAATATAAATCCCATACCCACTCTGTTTATCATATTACCAAACTTGATTCCAGACAATACACGTTCTCGACGTTCTCGACTCAATACTCATATATAACCCTTTAACAATAGCGATTAGCGGTTATTTATACATGAACAACCAAAATACCCCCAATAGACTAATAAAAGAGCCTATTCAGCGCCGACCACTGAGAATACAAGCTTCAATCTGATAGGTATTTATAGCTTTAGGTATTGGGGTTCCGATGCGACTCTACGTGGCTTCAAGCCTAGAAACGAAATCTGAAACGTCCATATAAAGTTTATGCCGCGCTTCCTAGTATGTAATTTTTTTTGTACGTCTTTGCAATTAATTATTTTCTTTTTTTATTTCAGTCAAATAACGAATAGTTTTACAGGACCGCACCTTTGCCTGCACCAGAACAAGATGAGTAAGAAGAAGAATTAAGTAGCAGGTATTTAAATGATTTTGGTAGAACCGTATTGTTGTATACAGGGTTCTTTTTAATTCACATGAAAGCTTTAGCCTACCTTTTTCAGTAATAATTCATATCAATGAAACAAGCCTTTTTTTCTACAACTTTCTTTTTATATAATTTTGTAGGTCTACCATATAAGTAAGTATTATTATTTCAACAAAAAAAGCCTGCTCGATTGGTAATTTTTAGGATTGAGATAAAATAGAAAGCCAAACAAACATGACAGACATTTTGCGAAAGAGTTATCAATGAAATTGAAATGTGTCCAGGAAAAAAACAAGAAAAGAAACTAAATACAATTAATCATGTATACTATAGAGGTCTCTGTTTTAGGATTATAATTAACCTTACAGTACTTAAATAAGCCTAGTTAAACCTGTTCGCCCTTACATTACAAGCGATTCAAATAATTGAACAGTCTCCGCGGCCCAATGAAGCGTCCCTAGGGAATCACTTTGACGAAAATGATCGAACATTTGGGGATACTGCTCAATAATGTACCCAATTCGATTGAACCGAAATGAAATCGCAATACTGAATGGACTGATTATATTGTTAAGAACGAGAATAATTATCATACATTAGTAGTTAATGATTTTAAGCTATTTAATGGATGTTTTATAGTAGAAAGAAATGCACCGCCTTCAAATCCAATGCCTAATACTTAACACCTACTTATTTTACTTATTATGCTAATTTAGAACTGTGAGTGCAATAACCAAGAAGCCTGCCAAGCAAGGGATGACCATGATAATGAAAGATATGGCCTCGCACAAACATTGTTTAATGTTTAGTCGTAGTTTTGATCGCCAGTAATATACGTTTTCGGTAAAACATATTTAATGATGATGATTTACAGACGACGACCTGGACAAACCAACCAGGTGATACAGTGGTCAAATGTTAAGTCTATAAAAATGATTTCACAATACAATTATTACTAAATGATAGAATAGATACCGTAGAATAGGCATCTATCCATCCCATCACTCAGTGTACTTTATTAGAAAGGTGCAAGATTTCTTTAACAGTATTTTTTTTTTAACTATCTCTATTTGTCCACAATTACAGTTTTATATTAGTATAGTATAATTATTAGGTTCTAGGTATAGGTTAGATTTGTACGCTAGATTCTGTAGTAGAAAAATCTGCTTTGATACAAATTTTTATGTTTTGTGTTTTATTGTTAATTAAATAAAGTTATGTGTCTGATCTATTAAGAGCAAAAAGGTAAGTGTTAATTAAGTATTATACAAGTCATTATAGGTACAATTGGTTTCGCAACAAAGAGTTTTTTGCAATGCCATTGTAAGTTCTCAGAAAACGTCATTTGAAGCTATAGTGGGGCATGTAAACACGTTCGAACTTTCGAAGAATCGCTTACGCAAGTAGGAGTGGTACTGTGTATTAGTTTGCAGGGATTTTCCTGTGCCTCAGTAATAATAATAATTCTTGTATGAACGGGTATAAAAGTTAGAAGAATAAATGCACTAACAGAAAAATACTAAGATGTTTTAAGATGTTTTAATAAAACTATAAAGCACCCTTTATCATTTCAGCAGCTTTGAGAGCTTAGATTTGCAGGAATAAGACTAGCACAGAATATAAACAAGCGCCTAATTTCGTTTCCAACAAAGCCTTACGTGATTCGAAGCTCGGATTCCGTGCGTGCTATGTTTACGTGCCTTTAATTAAGTGATACTCGACAATTTTCACATCACAATGTCAAAGCGAAAACTGTTGGTTCATTCTGTTGCTATATCGGAAGCCTTTGATGAACACAGGCTTGGGAATCAGCTCATACCCTGTCGGTGAACGAGTATTGTGGTTTGAGCTGTTAAAATGTAGTGTATTTATATACTTTTTATTCCAGAAACAAGCCACAATGACACAAGGTAGGTGTTTGTAAATAAAATACCAGCCGTGATCATCAGCCTATAATTTTCCACTGATGGGTAAAGGCCTTCCTTATTTTTGCCGTTCTTCTCGTTATCTCGCCACTCTTGTCCACAGCTCTAGCTATTTGTAGAGCTGTGAACAAGAGTGGGTAACTTTACTTTTGGGTAAACCAAATTAATGCTTCCATCACAAGACTTAAAGATTTGAACCCATAATTCTTTATATGAGCCTACAAAACTACGAAGGCCGAACACAATATGAAGCAAACAAAAATGTTTATGCCATTCCTGTAAACATCTCACCAGTCACCAGGCTTTATCAACGTTGGAGTTAATTTCTTAGTAAATTGCCGCACCCATCTGACAGCGTTCATAGCCCGACGTTGATTTGTTTCTCTGTTGTCCAATAGAGGTGGTAAATCGTAATTACTGCTTGACGTAGGTCTGACGGCGTATAGCGGCCCCCAGACGGTTTTCATTGTCTAATAATCCCTGTACTGCGACCTCAATACTAATATAAGCCAAATAGGTGGTACGTACTATTTCCCAGGAGGAATCAAAAATGTCTGCGTAAGCCTGAATTCCTAATTTAAATTATGCTTTGTTTTACAAATGAAACTTTTTTGGGCCTGTATGTATAGAGGCTTTTTTGTAGCGCACGTTTAAATCACAGACATAATTAACTATTTTTATTTTAGCTTTAAATAAAACAAGTGTGTACAGTAAACTATCTCCAAATGCAAGCAACCCAAATTGATAACACCTACGCTCTATCATCATCCAACAGTATACCGGGTGTAATTGAATTCATTAGCATCCTTTGAAACTAGATACCTACTCCTGATACCGGTCACATGTGGAACAAAATTAATACATTGGTTTGGTAATAATAATAATTCCGAAAAATGGGATAACTTACTAAATCAAATTCTACAGCACAAATTTTAATTAAAATAACGAATTACTGTTTTTAATTAGTACATACAAGGTAATAAAACATCTATTTGTATCAAAATCATCCGTGCCAACTGCGTTAGGCGCCGCAGCAATCTTCATAATTTTCAATAAAAAATAATTTCATTTGCACTCTTCACTTTTTTAAAACCATCTATAAATGATGTACTATCACGTACTCAATTTATGCTAATGAATTAAATAACATCCTGTATAAAGAAGCTACTTTAGTAGTTGTGGTTAAAATGAATTTTAAAAGCAGAAACATTTCAACAAAACGCAACCACCTACGTAGATATAGCGTAACTTGATTATTGTAGCAACACAGCGAAAGGCTTTCAAGCTTTACTTGTTATTTTTTTAAGAACAATGCTTTTTCACCGTCTTTTTTCCACGGCCAACAAAGTAACTAAATTGCATTCTTCTGTTACTCCAAAAACTGCAATTACCGAGTTAAGGGCGCGTTTAAAGATATTTATTGTACAATTCCGTGTTGATAGGGTTAAGCCGAGTAAACTGGGGTGAATTTTAATTGCTGTTTTGTTACTTTGTTAATTTAAATATTTCCGCTTAATTAAAACTGTTCCGCGTATCTTTATTAGGCGTCTGGATCAGAGAACGTAGTTATTTAATTTTCTGCCACTTCGCCCGTACAATAGAAGGGCTTAGGGCATTTATTTAATGAAATGATAACTTGCAACAAACAGAATCCATTTTTTTCCTAAGTATAAAAGTGAAAACGTTGCATGTCTGTTTGTGTCGCCTTAATGTCAGGAAGATTTGGATTTTTGGAACACCAATTTCTTATACTTACTAATTATCGAGTTCAACAATAGGACCATTTTCCCCGGATTGTATATTTTATCCACGCAGCTCCAAATACAGGTAAATAATGGAATTCCATAATATGTAGGCTTAGCCTAGGAATATATATTAGGATATTGTGTTAAAATCCTATTTATTCACAATAGGCATCTTTATGATACACTGATAGGTTGTCCATATAGTTTTATTAATAAAAAATTAAATGTATTTCGAAACCATCCATGCTTATATATTATGTTTTATTATTAGTTTGATATTATGGCGCAATAATTCAGGCAGCTTTTTTTTTTGGAAGCCATTGGGACACTAAGTGCATGTTATAGTTGTTATCAAATCGACTCGAGGCTCCTTTCTGCACCTTTGGCGATTTCTCATAATTTAGGATTTCATCCATGGCCACTTTTCACCCTGTATACTGAATCGTTTGCAGAATAATGTTACTAAAATCTATTATTTTGTCTGGGCTAAAATTAATATCCACGAAATTGCTTAAATTTTCACAATTTAACTGCCCCGCACCTCACTAAATATCGCTTTAATTGTGCTATACGGATGCTTATTTTGCGAAACGGCCCTATAAAATATTTATCAAGCTGATTTACGACCAGTTTAGTCCGATCTCCCGTAAAACAATGTTTATTGTTAACGAAGTATCGGATAGCACTTCGACGACTCTAAAATGTTTACCTTCGCCGTCTACCTACGCGCTACTTTAGGAGCTAAATAAGTAGTTAATGTCTGTTTGTACCATGAATCTTCATACTTTGTAAACGTTTATACCTAGAAGATTCTTATCAACAAACGTTTCTTCTTGGTAAAATATATAATAATAAACTAAGGCTAGATATTACACTCAAAGACATATTTTTTTCAAATGAATTTTTAGGAAAATTAGAGACAACTTGGCTCATAAAGTCATAACGCATAACATAAATATTATCAATATGAAAGGTCATGTCAGTTGTCTTAGGTTACAGAATAAAAAAATACGTTTTCCGTAAAAGTAAATCAAACGATACTTCTTTACACAGTCGCAAGAGAGAGCTAGCATCTTTAAAGCTGATATCGAGCTCAATGTTTTCAAAGAATCATTGTTTGTTTCAGTCTAAGGTTTCTAGAATGTTGCCGGGATGTAAATAAGTCGCAGTTCACGTAATGTATTGATTTCTGTCTACCTTAAGTATTTAGTTACCTGAAAAAATAAACATCTAATCATAATAATTCAAGCAGACAGGCAATTCTGCCATACGTGTCATCTACGGCTATTATAGCTGTACTTATTTTACGTTAGTTTTCACTTAATATCATGTTTTTCACATTATCTTATGAATGAATTTAAATTAATTTGGACAAGCCAAGTTGCGGCGGCAAACAACTGCAAATACCTTAGCGGATCAGATCTAGCAGCCTATAATATGCAGGCATGAGCTGAGGCCGGGCACCAGCTTTGGTCTAACTAAGGCAAGCAATAGGGCATAGTGGGCGCAAAGTTAAACCACGAAAGTTCGCTTTATTTTTGATAAAAAGTACCTGATTAAGTAGTTTGCATAGATTAAATACGTATTAAATAAGAACTTGTCTGTAGATGGACTATTTTAAACCTACGCAGATTAGTTTTTTCCTCGAAGCAGGGATTTTATCCACAAATTTAGAGATTTTTCTCAGAACCGCAAATTCAGTCGACATTTCTGTATGAAAGGGCGCATCCATCAGCCGGATGACGTCATCCATTTATCACCATCGAAAGGGTTGATTGAATACGAGCGATCCCTCACGATGGGATGTCACGAAAATTTTTACGTCGGATTAGTGGAACATCGGATTATTTGGGATATTTTGGTGTTCTGCTTTGTCATGGCTGTCGGGATGAATCAGAGATGACATGTCTTTGGATATTCTTTGTTGTACCTACCTACGTTAACGTTAAGCGCAACGTACCTAAATTGAATTATGGTTACGCATTTGTTTATTTTTAGCCTTACCTATATACCTTTTCGACTAAGCAAACTTCGGCTTAAAGATTGATTCACTCAACGAAATGGATATTAATTAGCTTTTTAAGTTTGAAAGATTACTTATAAAAGAACTTCACTTTTACTGACTCTAACCCAACTTTTAAAGTATTTTTATCACAAATTCACGCTTGACCGTCCACTGAGAGCTAACAAGCATCAATCTTGGTGTCATTTTCTAGCAGTGGATTTTGAAAAAATGGCTTCATCGGGTCTCTATCCTCAGAGAAATTTGAAAGTCATTAATCTTCAGTTGGGAGGATAATTTATATCACAAAACGTTCATTTTTGTTACCTTGGTACTTTTATACAATGATGGGCTGACGGTTAGGAATTATGTTGCGCAACCCCTCTGGGAGCTGACAAATGTTGATGTACCTATAACAATAGACATGAAATGCGTATATAACGTTGAAAGTTCTATCCTTACAGTTATATGATTTCTGTTTATGAGAATTTCTTCCTTTGATGCTAAAAGCTTAATTTTGTGCTTTTGTTAATTTCGTTTCGTGCTTTTGTGTAAGGCAATTTGGTATTTTTGAGCACATAATAAATTTACAATTACTGATTTTTAAAGTACCTAAGTTATACTCATTTTGTTAGTAATGAAAGCATTACTCACAATTGAGTATAATCTGATGACTATAGACGATCATAATTACCAACATACTATCTATTCATTAAACATTCAACATATTATTTAATTTTTATGATAGGTAATTTAGATGCGATATAGTTCTTAGAACTAGCAAGTGGAAATGGCAATGGGCATCGGGCAGGCTCGACGATTCAGCCATTCATCCTTGGCTTTTTCTTTATCCCTCTTCTTTCTCTCATCCTTTGGACTGGTAAGGCGTATAACTAATAAACGCGTGTGAAGCCGGGGCGGGTTAGCTAGTAATACACTTGAAGCATTTAACCAATGGAGATGTTAACGCTATAATCCACAATCATAATTTTCTATCAATTTCTACGGAGGACGAGGTAAACACGCATAGCACACGCACGAAGCGCGCGTGTAAACGCACGCCGCACACCATGTTAAAACACGCACACCATTATATAATCTAGCGTAGTAACGCAGAGTTTACACGTACACTATGATATTGTATATGACCAAATAGCGCTATATGACCGGCAGAGGGGTACGCCACCTCAATTTGAAATGAAATGAAATGAAATGTTTTATTGTGTTTAACAAACTTCTACACAATTATTTATAGTAGTAAAACTAAGATAGTTGTTATAAATCCTTGAAGGGTTGTTGTCACCCAAACTAGGATAAAACCTGTGGCATGGCATACCAACGCCCTCCTCCCAAGACAGGGAGTTATGTAGTAAAAAGAACAGGTTGTTAGCTGTGTATCGGACAAGTAAAAATAAAATAAAATCATAAATGTAGGTAGATAATAACAAAAAAAGTCACACAAAAAGTAACTTACGATAGATTATGCATGGGAAAAAAGGATTAATTAATAGGCACATTAATAGTAATTAATAGGCTAATTTTGCGCAAGCTTTAGGTGGGTATGTACTTATTGTATTTTAGTGATAGGTGTACGTTGTTGTTATGGGGAAAAATTGTTTACGCACGAAAGGGAAATGATTTTAGCGAATGTGTAGTAGGAAGAAACATGCTAGCATGCGAGCTTGATGTAAATTATTAGAGCATGAGTGCAAAATACGTAGAACGAAACTATGTATGCGTGAGTAGTAAGGGACTCGTACGTGTAAGAGTAATTATTTTTTGTGTATATTGTAAGTGTGTGATTCTAATCAAAACCTTTTGAAATTATATTATAGCCTAGGATGCTACCCTGCGGGACTCCGTATGTAGTGTTTTGGGGAGAGCTAGTGTACTCATTTATTACAACACTTTGAGATCTATTAGTCAAATAATCGCTAAACAATTGCAAAGGCAAATCACGAATTCCGATAGATTCCATTTTGTTCAACAAGAGCGGGATCGAGACCGTATCGAACGCCTTGGCTAAATCGAGAAAAATACCGATGCATTTCTTTTTCTCGTCCAGGTTGGAAATAATGTAGTCTACTAGAGACACAACGGCATGCTCAGTATATATGCATTTATAAATGCTCTAAGAGTAATTGAATATAAGCATAAATAATTTTTATTATTTGTTCATCCTATAAAACCATCATGCCACATTAATATTTTCAGCTGCTAAAAGCAGCACACGTAAAGCTGACCAAGATAATAAAAACACGACATATTGCGGGAAATCCGTGCATTTCGAGATAAATGAATTTGTTTCCGCGCTGAATGTTAAATTTCCAAATGTACGCATTAGTGCGGTTTAATGCTTCCATAACACATATCCGGTTTAAATTGGTTTTAACCGGTTAGTTATGCCAAAAGTCAGTTTAAATTGTGAAAGCGAACGGAACACTTGGCCATATTACACGACAATGGAATGGATATAGTGAATCGTTGATAAGTTAATTGTATTAAACATAATAATCATTAGGTAGATATGCTTTGTTTTTTCTTCTGTTCTCATACAAATAAATAGGTACTCGATGTAACTATTTAGAGTGTAGGTATTTCTAATGTACCTACTGCTTGTTACTCTAAAATAAAAAATGTTATTGTATATTAAAAAAATGAGAGCTTATATTATTTGATCATTATGTATAACACTTCTAATGTTAAAATGCTACACCATTATTATTCAATTTATATATTCACCTCTACTGATTAAAGACAGAGTTGTAAACACTAGAATAAAATCCAACAATTTAATACTCTCCATTAATGTAGGTTTAAAATTCACACGCGCCCATGGAACCATAAAACCTCCGTTTACGATCCCGCCAGACAATTCACTGTGGATTTCATTTCAAAAACAAATATTGCAGTGGAACCATTGCAGAGTATTTTACCGCCATCGCGTTCTTTACAATCCATTGAATGTTTAGTGGGCAAACAACAAAAGCAGGCAGTTTCATAGCGCTTGATAGATATACGGAGAGGGAAAATGGTCAAACTTATGCGATCAACATGACTTACCATTTCAACCGTGGCCCTAAGGGAATCGCTGCCACACAATAAATAGTAGTACATTTTGCACTAAAGCCAAGGCATACGCTTTAGTATTCACGTTAGGTATGCAGCTGAACCGCACTAAGAGGTGAAAGGCCCCAAGAGATGGGGTTGTGTCCACCGATGAGATGGTAACAACCTATAACTAGAACCTAATAACTATACTATGTTAATATAAAATTGTAGATGTGGAGAAATAAAAATTGATAAAAATAAACTATAGCGCCCAACGCAACTTAATCGACATGCTTTCATTAGTTTTTTTTTTTATAAAATCTTTACTTAGTATAATAATCGAACGTAAACAACATAGACACTAAGCGGATAACATTCATATTAAATACTTTACACACGATACAATATGCTACACAATTTGTTGACAAAATTGCATCGTTCAAAGGTGTGTTGTGCTCAACCATCCAGCAAATTGCATCGTGTGGAGGCTTGTTGCGGCTCCCATCCCAGATTGAATCAACAAATCGCGTGACGGATTGAATGGTAAATGAATGAATTTATTTAACAGCTTTACACAATTAAGTTTGAAATCCTAACCTGGAGGCCATTTCAGCTGCCTGCCACCGAGGATGTGCACATGCAAATGGTACACACTCTGTGCTCCATTCTTGCCATCATTGATGACTAGTCTAATGGTGGTAGAGTACTTTAATATTTTGCAGCCGCACCTTGTGCCAGATGTCACTAAAGTTTAAAGCACAGTATTCGTGTGCTTAACTGGCTTTCGCGCGTCTTTGCGCCTCATTTAGCATGAATAGCACTTGAGGATGTCGTGGAGTTCACACGAGCGTAGACTAGTGCTGGCTATTTGGCAAAAGCTGTAAAATAACGACGCCCAAATTGTGCAGTTTCACGATTACAAATGCCGCTTATAATGATGTAACGCTAAAATAATTTTATAAGCAGTTAAAACTCATATTAAAGGTTACAGAATCTGTTATCTAACTTAAAATGCGAGTCCACTTCTTGCAACCACAATCTAGAGATGAGGCTTTCGTGAGAAATTTTGCTAGCATATTTTTTAAAAAGTTTCTTTCGGCAAATTTGTTTGAACGAAAAATATCCGGTCTACCCCTTGACACTGTCACCCAAATCTAACATTTATGAACTAAACAATAAAATTTATTGCGTGCAAAACAATATTGTTTGACTTTCTCTCGTTTAAAAAACTCTAGCCCTCTCGAATATTTCTAATAACATAGGAATAGAACATACTTTCCCTTAGTTGTATTCTATTATAATATCTGTGCTTTCCCTACATCAACAAAATAGGAAACTGTCTCTGCAACGTGTGGTAGCACCTAATTCAAAGGCAGATAGCGTCTCACTTTCTTCAAACTCCAATTTCGCCCTCAAGTCCCTAGAGACGCCTAGCAAGGGGTGTAACGCGTTTATACCTGTGACCTCAGATGAAATTAAAATGAGGGAGATAGATTTGTAGGACAATTGATTTGAAGTGAAACGAAGCTGTTAGTGTAATTATTATTCGTGTTAACTTTTGTATGGCATCGTAGATTCCAAATAGGCTTCCTTTTTTGTTTGTACAGTGACTTTTTCGAGCGAGAGTCGGGAGTGTTTTTGACTACAATTTATGAAAATCTGATCACCGTATGGTCGCATCACAATATTATGTTTGTAAAAGGGAATGGAAAGAAGTAAGGATGAAGGGAGGAGAAGAGGAAGAGATGGGGAAAGTGTAGAGAAAGGAAAAAATACAGTCGAATGGTGGAGTGGGTCAGGGGGAATAAAGGCGTTAAGTTATCGATGCAGGGGCTGCGTTAGCTAGTTTCACAGAGCAAAAAAAATAGGCTTCGAAGCTAATTTGTTTTCTTGCTCTGTGGCTAGCTTACTTATTCGATACCGATCCGAAGCACGTCTTGCCTTTCCTATCAAAGGTTGTGGCTAATAATTTAAGGAGGGTTATACCATGACTATAACTATCTTTTGGTAAACAGAGGGACGTTAGAAGTAATAGCTACAATCTGGGAGGCGACGACTGCGCGTCTCCAGAATTTCCCATGGGAGTATCATTTTTCGGTACTATGGGTTTCGATAGCGATGGTCGATTAAGGTGAAATAAATGTACATTTTAGGGGAGAGAAGTTTATGATGGCAATTATTATTGTTTTGAAAACCGACAGTAGTGTCACATTCTAGAAATCATACGTCAGGGCGGTTATTCTCTATGGAAACACAGATTCCACACGATACGAAACCACGTCGTTATCGTGTCACAGCGTTAGATGTACCTTCACTTTATATTAAAGTTATCTTTATTTTGAATAAAATATATTGACATAAGTGGTCATATCTTTTGATGTGTTGATGTTTCGGAACGCGTCTTGGTAAAACATATGATTTTTGAAATTCATTCCAATTCCAAATTCATTCCGCGCGGTTTTGTTTTCGTTTCATAGAGAATAGACTTTTCCCGATTTCTTATTTAAGACAAGGAATTCGCGTGGTTTCGAAGTAAGGAATCGATAGAGAATAACCACCCTGACAGACTGTAGAAGTGTGTATATAATGAAAATTATTTATGTGCAATATTTTGTTGTAAGAAGTACAGTGAAGGGGAAACTCAACTCTTTATAAACACATATAACAGCCAAATTGAAAATCGTTATATCAGCAACACTTGAATCATTTTATAAAAGTGTCGGCCGTTTTTATAATTCAATAACTCATAACACAGTGGTTAATAAAGGTGTTTGTGTATTTGAGTCATATCTAAAAGTAATGACTGTAATAGTTGTACTTTATTTTAAATAAAAATTAAATTGTTTATGTTCAGTTTGAAAAAGAATGTAGTTGACATTATTTTAGAAGTAAGGTTAACAAAAGTACCAACTAAGAAAAATTAATTATGAAGCATTAACCAATCGAGAATACGTAGTAGAGCACAGATTAAAACAGGCACAATAATACTGCGTCCTGGGAATAGAAAAGTCGCCCGACATGAATTATCATTTTCCAATTATTTGTTAACTAATTGTTCGTATTTATGAGGGTATCATTCACTGATTTATATATCCTTCTTAAGTTTATGTTTTTTTACAATATTGATATAAAAATACAAATAATAATACTACTTACAAACAAACCTAAACCTAGAGTGCCGCTGGCAGCGGGGCAGCGCACAAGCTACCGGTGGGCAGGGATGCAGACTGAGGAACCTCCTGACAATACTGGCCATGTAAAGGAGTACTGCCTTCTGAATTACTATTCTAACAAAAACAGTCTTCAGGTTCATTTAATTTTTTAAATTATTTAAATATTTTTTGAAATCATCATCATCATCATCATTAACAGCCTGAAGACGTCCACTGCTGAACATAGGCCTCCCCCAGGAAGCGCCACTTAGAGCGCAATTTTTTAAAATAGCTGTTATTAAATACAGCTTTATTCTTATACTTCAACCCATTCAAATACCAAGTTTGATAAAAGGTTATCTAGTACGAAGATACCAGTATCCAGTAAGTTATGACGTTAGTTTAAAAAGCAATTTAACCATTAGAATGCAAAGTATTATTGTAAATGATTATAGAAGCAGAACTATATTACACAACAGGTAATACAATTCTTAATTTTGGCACTTTTTCTGTTGTTTCGATATTCCATACGATTTGCACCATAATAATAAATAGCTGTTATTTTTATTTACCTTATTGCACGGGTATGATGTAAATGACAAACACAAGTCCTGTTTTAGGACCCCAATATTATTATAGTAACCATAAAAAGTTACAGCTTTTTCTACGACTTTCAAAATTACACGAAAAGAATCGTCTGTTTCCGCAAAAACTAGGAAAGCTCATAATGTTTTATGAGAGAATGAATATAACTTCTTGGGAATTTTGCAGATTCCTAGCAAACTTTACGATTATTCAGTTTTTATTTCCAACGACTCTTCGCGTTGCTCTTTCTTCGCATAATTTTAACTAGTTTTCAAATAAGCACGACGTTTGTTGTGAAAACTTCTTCAAGTGCTTCAAATACGTTTCTGCTTCGGATATCAGATCACACTAGCGGGGTAGTTCCGGTCGCGATATTTTAACTGTGTCATTTAGTTTCTTTTGGAATAAGACATTTGTTTAGCATGGTGATACTTTTATCTAACTATTTTTCAATAACTTTCAAGATAACTTCAACAATAAGAACAACTACAGCAACTCAACGAACAAGAAACAACTAAGCTCAACTAAGCTATTTTTCAATGGAAATTAAATAAAGCAATATTTATAATTATTACAGCAGTATCGCCTGCTCAACGTAATGTACAGCCTAATTTGTAAATGAAAAAGTAAGTTAACCCCCCGCCGCCGTAAGCCGTAAGTTGGTTGTAAAAGGTGAAGGGAAAATTGGCACATGAGACCACTTGTCACGGTAGCTTAATATCCCGTAAAAATTTGCCATTATGGATAATATATTATGGCAAATTTTTATTTTCATTTTCTTATGCAGGGAAATTACATAAATCGTGTATCTTATGACCAAATTGAAAAGCTAAAATACTAACATATTTCTTTAAAATCTAGACAATACCTTAAAATATAAATCCAAATGAAAATAGCGCTCTCTAATCAAAAACCATTGACGACCATGGTTATGAAAAAAGTCGATTTCACATTTACCAGTATTACCCACCGAAACAAAAAGGAATGGATTGGAATTATTTCTAATTGCCTAAGCCTGTGGTGTAGTGATGTGAAAATCGTCACTAAGAAAATCCTACCGCAATATTAGAGCGACGACGAAACGAAATGAAAACGACGGTAATGTATAATTAAGGCTTGATAAGGGTCTGACAGTCGTATTTGGGACAGGAAGGCACCATCTCACTAGCAATTTGGAAGGTGCACCTGAGATAAACGCTGTAAATATAACGCGCCCACTAGCGTTATAAAGAGTTATTATTTGTTATAACGGCTGCTTTGAACGTGCCTAATCTTAATGTTATGTTCGAGTAACCCGGTTGTTACCTGTTAGGTTTCATCCGTTATGGGGGCGGTTTGAAAGATTGAAAACATTTTAAAGGCAAAAGGTTACTACGGTAGCATTATACGATAAAGTTGTGCTGAATAGTTACAGGGGGAGATATCTATTTACCGATAAAAAGTACTGAAGTAAAAACACCGAGAACCTCTTCAAATCGTGTATATTCAGCACACATTCAGTACACAATAAACGAACAGGAGCATTAATACATCTTGACGCTTCGGCTGCTCAATCAGAATTGACTGCTTTTTGGACCTTGTCCTCCCTCCAAAACTTCCCTCCTAAACCACAATATTATTTTACCGGAACTACCAAGGCAGCCATCGTAATTGGCTGATGGCTCAGCGGACGCTCCTTCCCCAGTGTGGCCAACCAAAATGGTATTTTTAAACAGTCTACCAACCTCTTAATATTAAAAAGTGCGAATAAATTATAAAATTCACGACATTCGGCCATCCGACACAGAGCTGCCTCCTGGCGCTCGTCCACTTAGCAGTCAGTTCTCATTGTAGCTATACAATTTCTTATTTGAGCACATATTTCATTAGTATAGCTAAGAATCATTATATTTTATACATCATTATTTTATACTACATGTACACGTAGCTAAAGCAAAACTAAAATCCATTGCGTAATATAAGTAGATATTGACTGTGATCACAACATAAATAACTACAATATTCGAGCACAACTATAATTACAGGCCTGCACAATCTAAGTCAACACTAAAAATCAAACAAGTCATAGTAATTAAATACCTAACTACATATAAAGTCAATAACTTTGATGTCAACCGCGTATTATTGTACAAATACTATAAAAATATGAATTAAACAAAGCTATTTATAATATGAAATATTAAATATATCTGCAATTCCTTGAATAATAGCAGGTATTGTTATTCATCAGTTATAATGTAATGACTAACTTATATTATTCTTAACAGTCCTATTCTAGTTTACTTTTGTAACTCAACTTCACGACATTCGGTTTACTTACACTTAAACACTACAAATTCTTTAAGATATTTCATGGAATTAACCTATTGCGTTTTATATTACTGCAGGATATTTATGATATTTACATAATACTCAAGGATTAAAAGTCTTAAGTATTCGTAGTCAAAGTTACTGTAAATTTACGCATGATCGTAACCTGTCAGCTAATCGCCAAAATGAATCTTCGTTTCTTGCCTCAGTCTGCAATTAACCCTTCATTATGTTCTTCGTGGTGTCGCTGTAGGAAACGCGATGTACACGCATTCTTTTCTCTAGTAGCATTCCTTCAGTAAATTTTCCATAGTGCTGCTGGATGCAGGATACGCTTCGTGCACCTTTAAATGTTTTGGGTCCTTGGTAGAGGCAACTTCCAGCTTCATCAGAGTTCATGTCCTCGCAAAAATAAAACTTGCATTAGCACAATCATAATTTACGTAAGTGAACATAACACTAGCTGAGTAGCTCTCGGTATATCAGTTACTAAATATCAGACAAGCCAGTTTAGATGCTGGCAGTCATCGCGTCTTGAGTCGACATTTTAAAATACGATTTATTTAAAGTTGTTTCAAGATAAGATTACTATGACAATACAATACAAACAACATCAACAGATAACAACATTTAAACTGCTATGCAGACTAAAAACAGCATTAGTTAAAATGGCGCACTTGGCCACCAGCATTTATATTTTATAATACTTTCATAGCAAAATTAGTCAATACACCTTGATAAGTGCATCCCACCATTACTAATCAACCTACTTAGCCTGTGGCACACATAACCACTATACATTAGAACATTTAATCTGTGGCACACATAACCACTATACATTAGCACATTTACCCTGTGGCACACATAACCACTATACATTAGCGCATTTACCCTGTGGCACACCACTATTCCTCGGCACATAGCCGGTGGCACACATAACCACTATTCCTCGGCATACATAGCCGGTGGCACACATAACCACTATTCCTCGGCATACATAGCCGGCGGTACACATGACCACTATAACTGTTTCAACTACCTCAACTGCTTCAACTATCCCAAACTGTTTCTACTGTCACAAATTGTTTCAACCATCTAACTGTTTTAACTATCACAGACTGTTTTAACTGTCTCAACTGTTTCGATGGTTTCAACTGTTTAGACTGTATCAACGGTTTCAGTTGTATCAAATGATTTGACTCAGCCTTTATTACCTCCATCAACTTATCAAACCATAGACTATTATATTAAAACAAACTGTATTAAACCTGTAACGGGGTGCCCTTTCGGCTAGCTCACCTGGGCACCTCATTATAATGGTAATCGAGCCCTTGGCCTACGAAACGCGCGACGAGGGTTGGATCCAGAGAAACACGAATATACACGGGTTACAATAAATAGTTCTGTATTTCTGTTTCTACAACGGGTTCCTTATAATAACAATTATTTTCTATGAGCACTATCTATGAGCACTATAATCTATGCACCAGAAACGCAACAGGAGTCTGGACTAACGGAAGTGACGGCACGGTCGCGGAGTGTTCTCGAGCAGTCAAACGGCAGCCTGCGAGAACTACGGTACGCGGCGGGGTCGTGTCGGCCAACGGGACGCGATATGACGCGGCGAGTACGGTTAATGCATGCAGGGGTTCAAGGGTCGTGCGCAAAAGCCACGCGACAACAGATAGCCCTTGAAAGCGGATGGGGCTGATACAGGTTTCCAGGAGTTAGGGTCGTGCGCATAAGCTCAGAGCCACGCGCGACAGATGGCCGCCTCTCACCGTGTTAGTAGGGAACACGGGTTAGGAGCGATTTGCTAGAGACTCTGCAGAGCGGAGGACTCGTCTGTTCACCGCGGGAGCCCCGAGCAAATGCTCTCGTTGCAGCGGGCAGCGCGGCCTTATAAAGTATCGGCGTGGCGCGGCGCATGCTTGTGTGCGAGTGGAGACGGGCTTGTAGGTCCGTTACAAACCATAAAATCTATCTAACAAAAAACTATCAGACCATAAACTATTTCAATCTCAAATTGTATCAAATACTTAAGCTGTATCAAACTTTAGACTGTATCAAAACGAACTGTATCCAACCATAAATTATACCGTACCAAAACCAAATCACACTAATACCTTATATCTCTGGAACTACGAAACCAAATCAAACCATCGACTGTATCAAACTAAACTATCACGTGCCTTAAATATCCGTCTACAAAATAGCTGTTCATATTTTATAATTATATCGAAATTAATCCAAGTCTAAATACCAAGTTGTCATTTATACTTACTAAACGACGGATAAGTATGGTGATAGCGCAATACATTAAACAAAACCTATATATCAAACCATACATTTCAAATACCCGTACATAAATCAGTGCATTAAAAATCTTCATATCAAATAGCAGCTTATTCCAGATAGCTGTACCTCAAATAGCTTAATAATTAGCTGTATATCAATTAACTTTATATTAAACTGATCAAATTTCACATTCTAAACCGAATTTTACAGAGTAACCCAGCTCGAAGCCCAGCTGCATCTTAAACCGTATAGTCTAACTATAGTCCAAACTATAATATCGAATTGAAGCCCATACTATATCTCTATAGCAGTACAAATTATTTGAAACGATAGTCTCAATGTGTGCAAAACTTTCACGACTAAAATCTTTAAACTATAATCCAAGGTGAAGATAATCAGCTCAGTTTGTAACTATTTAAATTTAGTAGGCGAATGTGGTGATGGTGTGTAGGTGTGATAGTGGTGATATGGTGGTGTACGGTCACAACTTGATCATAAACTGCACCTAAGGTGTATAAAAATTGCAAACCATATTAAAAAGCCGTACATAGAATCTTTTGGAAACCTCATAAATCCGTTAAAAGCTGTATCGAGAGCTGTATCATGAGCTGTGTCAAGAGCTGTGTCAAGAGCTGTGTCAAAAGCTGTGTCAAGAGCTGTGTCAAGAGCTGTGTCAAGAGCTGTGTCAAGAGCTGTGTCAAGATAGTATCAAATTATTAACTTGCCTATCCCCTCACTTTTCCTTTCATCTAATACGGTCCTACCCATGGAATGTCGGCACACTGCATATCACTGGAAATGAAACTGCACCCGACACCTCGGTAATCAACCAGTAGGCGCATTCTGATTGTCATAAAATAATCTGTATTAAACCTGGGTACTATATTGAAATACTAGTCTTTAATTTAAATCTGTGACAAGTTTAACAAGGCAAACAACGTAGTGGCGTAAATATCAAATATGATTTTTCTGTTAAACCATGAGCGCTATTATAATATACATAGGATTGCAAACCTGATCTACTGTTAACATAAGTACCTTTTTAAGTATTATATTATCTATGACATAATAATTAAGCTATATCTGATTGGAGTAGGTGGTAACTGGCACGTTAAAATTGTGGCACTAGTGTGAGTTTACTCCATTTCGAAATAGGTAGTGAATTAGTCAACGGGTAGACTTCACATATTTTTGGCACATAAATACAAATAAATGAATATAAATACGAAATAATACTCGCACTAAAACATTTCATACAGTGTGACTTTACACTGGCAAAACAAGTAGTGGGAAAGTGGCATGACGCACTTCTTATTGGTGTTAGCACTAGCTTTTTATACGCTTAACTGCTAGCACCTTCTACTAACTGGTCTGATGATGGCGTTGGAGCCAGGATTTCGTGAATAGTTAATTGTTTTACAGCCGCTTGAAATAAACGCAATCATAACTTCTACAGAACAGCGACTAAGACTTAGGATGATCAGATTTAAAAAAAAAACAGTATCGTTGTTTTAATCATTTACGGTTGTTCATTGCATTATCATAATATACCAAATACTGGAACATCGGGAACTGAAATGATTCTAATCGCGGTATGGATTCCGTAAATATAAAAATGTAATTCAAGATAATGTAATCAAGTCAAACTCAACAGGGAACTTTCTATCATTTTAGTTGTATAATTTAAAAATGACAAATATGAAAATTAAAAATATTTATCAATACCTTCTCAATAAAATGGACAGAACAATGTTAAGTTCTAATAAACTAAATTAAAAATAGCAACAAATTATTGATGCCTATCTACCTGGGTAAAATAAAATACCTACTCATAGGAAATAAAATAAAAGTTTAAAACAAAATACTCCAATTTGGTAACTGTTAGGTAAACTTCGTTCACTAATATTTTTTCGAACATACAAGTTTCCTCCCAGTGATTCTGAGGCTTATAAATCTACAAACGAATAGACCACTGGACAACAGGTTTATTTCATTTTAAAATAATGCAATAACCATAAATCATATCTATCGCTCTCTCTTTCTACAATGCTCAAATAACTTTTGAGAATAACAATACTTAATTGTGTAATAATTGTATGTGTGGATGGTGTGTTGTGTATTGTGTGCGAGCGATATTACGGGGGCCATGTTACAATGCTAGTAGACCATACACAAAATTATTTAAAACAATGCTGACCACCCGTCATTACACCAAATTCACTCCAAAGATGCTAACTATTATTGTTTTAAGTACACTAAAATATTAGACTCCTGAGACACTATCGTCACTTTTCTATTTTGTGCTTTCGTAAACGAATTCTTTTGACTCGTATACCTGTTGTGTGTGTGTGATATAGATACTTACATTTGAAATCAAAATCCTATAGACACACATACATTAGTCCATGTGGTAGAAAGTAATTGGAATGGTCGCCGTTGTCAACAGCCGACAAGAAAAACATAGTTATCATCGTCGTCATCACCATTAAACTGTCTACGTTAAATTACCTGCTGGTAAAACTCACTACGCTGAGAAAGGCCATGTCAACAAGTCAATGATTAAAATATTCGTTTATTATTCTTACTTCTCAGGAATTTCTACTTAATACTCACTATTAAATATATTTTTTTAATAATCTTCGGGTACCCTCAATTGAGATTAATCGTGTAGGCATTAAAATTAAAATCTTAAATGCAAGCCCAATCGTATTGGAAAAAGACAATATTTAGAGACCGCCCATGCTTCTCAAACTTCAAGTGTCAAATTCAAATGATGATATATGTTATCCAGTGTTTCATAATTGCACAATCTCAATAAATAAAATCAAGTTTATGTTTCGATTAAGTTAACACAACCGGATTGTCTCAGTCTAGCTGACCGGCCGCGCTGACATAATCTCACTATTTTATCAATATTTCAGTATAGCTCAAATTACGGGCGTTGGTAAAAATTACAGTTACAAATCAAAATCAATCGTGGGCATGGTCATAAATTCACAGGTTCTCAGAGAAAAATTACGGTACCTTGTTTCATGTGGGTTCATCTCCTCTTCTGAATTGAAGTAAAAACACCGAGAACCTCTTCAAATCGTGTATATTCAGTACACATTCAGTACACAATAAACGAACAGGAGCATTAATACATCTTGACGCTTCGGCTGCTCAATCAGAATTGACTGCTTTTTGGACCTTGTCCTCCCTCCAAAACTTCCCTCCTAAACCACAATATTATTTTACCGGAACTACCAAGGCAGCCATCGTAATTGGCTGATGGCTCAGCGGACGCTCCTTCCCCAGTGTGGCCAACCAAAATGGTATTTTTAAACAGTCTACCAACCTCTTAATATTAAAAAGTGCGAATAAATTATAAAATTCACGACAGTACTATGACAACGTGCTTTGATATATTTTACCAAGAGTATAAATAGAATTTCAATTTCAGAGCTTTTTGAATAAAAAATTTAGATAGGAATAAATTTTTTAATTTTTGCACGGGAATCAAACGGTTTCTGAAGATAATATCAAAATCAAGCAGTCAACGTCTTCCAGCTGTTGATGTAATATGTGTGCTACATAGGTGTTACTGTATCGAATTGGATGCGATTTTTGATCATTATTTCCGCCCGTGTCAATCCACTGTTCAGTTGGGTATGGGCTCTTTCATGCCATCTGTTCCAGTCATGTGTAAGGCTCAACCAGCTATCTTGAATATCTGCCAACATTCTATATTTGCTAGTTTTACTAATTAGTATTATTTCCACATTTTTTTAATAATTTAGCAAATGACATTGCTCTTAAATGCACCACGTTTCTTTGATTTTCATAAAGTCATCTTCAAATTAACTTTTGTATTAATAAAGTCATTCCATGAAACTCTAATAGGTTTTCTTCTATAACCGAGGGGTGCAAGAAAAATTTAATGTTCAATATACTACGCAATCAATCACTTCTTGACAAGGCTCCTTGCTAAATTGTTCGAAGTGAGTACTACCACGGGGCGCAGCTAGTAATTGAATATAAATATCTAAGGCCATGTGGATACAATTGATGGCAGTAAATAGTCAAAATATCAGGTACTAAATAGTCACTAAATCATGTATTCAATTATTTTTTTTTATCGTGCATCGACACGCTATTGTCTCATTAATGAAGAAAAAAGGGAAGCAAGTTTATACGTGTCCTACTTTTCATTTTACTTTATAATATACAAGAATGCTATCCTAGGACTTAAAAGCCTTGTTTTCTATGATCACTATCAACTACTGCGTTGGCCAAGAAAAATATTAGACTTACTGAGTATTATGCAGATTTTCTTTGTTTTTATAAGTGTAAATTGCACTTTAATAATACAATCCACGAAACACGAACTGGAAGACGCAGCGTAGGCCGGCCCCCCACTAGGTGGACCGACGACCTGGTGAAAGCCGCGGGGAGCCGATGGATGCAAGAGGCGAGCAGCCGCTCTAAGTGGCGCTCCCTGGGGGAGGCCTATATTCAGCAGTGGACGTCTTCAGGCTGTTGATGATCATGATGAATACAATTACACCACAAATCTTTTCTAATTATCTTTGAATCAAGTCCTTGGGCTATCAACTTGCGGAAATTCCGCGCTGAGCGTCGCCTTTCATTTCCTTGCGGTAATCTCTTTTAGGGTTAGTACCTACTTGGCGGTCGATAATGCTTATTATTTTATTACGATTTTACTGAGCCATTCCCCTTTACCCCGTCCGTTTAGGTTTGGGAATGGATACCTTATATACCCCTAATGCTGGCCATTTTTGCCTGATAAATGATCCTTTTAAGGTTTAAGGCGGTTAACGTACGTGACTGTGGGATATAACGTATATACGAACGACTTTAACATAATCCTAAAAACGTGAATGTTAATAAGAAAAGAACTTCGTAACTATTGTATTGTTGTTGTGTTTCTTTTTTTAATTTATCCCAAACTTTTGAAGTCTATAGAAAGGTTTACATATCTAAAGAGACTTTTTAAGAATCATGCCTAGTAAGTATGTAAATGTGATGAGTCATCATGTTATACCCTGTTATTTTCTATAAACACGTTATACATTTTCTCAAAAATAAAATAAAGTATTCAGTAAGAATTTACTCTAATATCACATATTTTCGTCACCTATATAAAATCGTAAGTTCAAGAATGTTTCATTTATTCCTCAAGATTTATATTTTCACATGTTCACACAAGAATTTGGCGTAAGCGAGACATTGAGATGCCTTTACGACCGTAAGTACTGAAGTGTCGTTATTCTAACCGCCGTATTATGTTAGACATTAATTTCGCGCGTACATGGTGGCTTTACAGCTGTTTTAATAGGAATTAATGTAAACATAAACATAATATACGTTGTACCATTATTTTGTATATTTTACTATATTATTTATTAACCACTGCATGGTTAATCTAGGGACTGTCCAGTTCTTTTTTTACATCTGCTTTTCTCCACTATGCCACTGAAAAATCTATCTCATTTTCCGGATAATGTAATTAACACCGGAATGACATGTACATACCTAGGGTATGTGCGACCCACCTACGTATGTATAATGTATATATATATACTACCTTCATATATTATGGCTTCCAATTAATAGACTCTTGGAGTCTCCACCGTTTATTTCCGTTAGAATACCAAGTTTGTTCACTGATCATCTAGTGGGAAAGAAAATTCTTATTTTATTAGTGGTTATGAATCAGGAATATATTTTAATGTTTCACATTAGAATACCAACTTTGATAACGGTTATATGATGGGAAGAATCGAAAGCCAGAATATTTACAAACACACGGCGTATATCACGCAACACGTTTGATTTATACCAAAACCACCAAACTGTTAACAAAGCCCTACATAACAAAGCAAAAAAGTAGCATGCAAAATAGACGATCACTGGAAATAGGATATTCACCTTTCTACAAATTGCACTATCATTAGAACATCACGTATTCATTTTTGTAACTCAACACTTCCTACTTATTTTTCCAAACGCCAGGATAATTTTATAATTATGAGAAAAGGACAGCTGAGCCTCTGAACACGCCATACCCGATACTTATTGCTCATTGAAATAGAAAAAGAAAGAAAAGTTTCTTCAAAAGCGTTTATTTTATATATTTTATTATACACTATTTTTCATATTTGATTGGAACAGTTTTAAGTATTTGATGCGTATTGATTTCGATTGCATAGTCCGGTATATTACAAAAAAAATTGTTCTTCGCAATGAATTAGGAATGTTATTTTTTACTTTACTGTGTGACAAAAGCATGTTAGAGTATTTTTGTTATACTTTTAACTAAATTAATTAGAATGGCAATGACAATGAATTCAATAAGATTTCATTTAAAAATCATTTTTGTTCATAATGCTCAGGATGACATGCGCAGTGCAGTGTCACGCAAAACATAGTTGAGTGACACTGCAATCTGTTATGGGCGGCCACCAGGCGAACGACTAGCTCGCCACGTCATTCGTTCACGAAAAACGAGCTTGTGTTTGATTAAGTATTAATAGCAAAATTATGTTTTAACTTGACGTATAGAACTGTAAACATTACGTATTACGTAATAATGTTATAAGTATTGCCATAACAGTAAAGTAACATAACATTTAATATCTGATTATAAGTACACAAATCAAGCCCTTAAGACTAGTCAGAATAACAACATTATTATGATCATCGTCAGTTGATAATAAACGAACAATATTGTCTTAGTCAACATCATTATTCATCACAAGTATCATATTTACATTTACAAGTTAAATATAATTTGTATTTACACGTTGAGTACTAATTTACATGTAACTTTCCGTACAAAATATTTATACTGCCACAATATTAACAACTCCTTTGGTACGCAATTAAAGTTAGATTGGGGCCGGGGTCTAGTCACCATGTTTCTTTTGAAAGCATAAATATCTTTGAAAGATATACCTAGCTAATTTTACACTTTTTATGGAAGGTACTTCACAGCTGTGTTTTACATAATTAATATAATTTCCAACCAGCATTTCCAGGGTTATTTTTAGAAGTGTTTGAGAATTTACAATGAATTCTTGGAAACCCAGATCCATTCTCGGTCAACTTTGATTCAAGCGTTTCAATACCTACAAATGTTTCGTGGTTGTACAAATAATCTTACATTGCATAATTATTATTTGTTTCAGTTTATACAGGGCTCTATTTAAATGCCTTTTTCGTCAAAAGATAATGGGAACAAATCATCGCCAGCCTGTAGACGTCTACTAAACACACCCGCACTTTGAGCGTCTGCTTTCTTCTTGCATCCATCGGCTCCCCACGGTCGTTGGTCTAGCTAGTACCCTAGCTAGTCTAGCTGTGGAAACCAAATATTTTATGTCATCTTATAAAGATTTTAGATACTTTATTATGACAGTTAGATAAACATTATGCGACTTAGCTAAGGCCATAGATATTATGGTGGCGGTTAAAATAGCTCACATGTGGGGAGCGGCTAAGCTGAAAACCAATATCGACTAGACTAAAATTAACTTCGTAATAACCGTCACGACCAAGCCTCCGAATGTACGAATGCACTAAAATTTCCATAGACCGGTGCAATAACAGGAATTTATTTATTTTAAGTAGATAAATTCAACTACAGACGTCTTAATATTGGGGGTTGTCTTCAGAGACGTTGAACTTAGAATTGAATACATACAGCTATCGTAAAAATATAAAGAACTAAATACTATTAGAACAATATTCTAATAGTATTTAGTTCTTTATATATTCTTTATATTTTAACTAATAAGTTATATAATATAATGGTATAAAATACAATGGAGTTCATTAGCTAGATATAATATAAATCTCCATAGTGACACAGAAATAATTCTCCGAACATAAAAATATGTAGTTCCTTTACTACTTATATGTACATTATAGTCTCACTACTGGGAAAAGGTCTCTTTAATTTCTGAAACAATTAAGAAACGTTTTGCTTTTACTAAACATATGTGTTCTATTAGGAAAAATATTTACTTTTCTTCTTTCTATTTTACAAAATATTCATGTGAAGCAATAAATATATAAATTAAAATGTAAATTTATTTTAATTCTTTTCCACAAAAGCTTCATTGGATTGTTTCCCGAAATCATTTGCATAGAAATACACCTCCATGTTACGTGATTCTTGATAATGTTATTAGCGTTATCAAACCAAATTATCACATAATTGAGGAACACAAAATGTAAGCACACACTACGGCTGTCACTTTTATGCGTAACAAATGGTCCCCTAATAGCAATTTCGTGGCTACCTGCATGTTATCGCTGGAACCCCAATCTAATTTCGCGCCAAAACCATTTATTTTTATTTGATATAGGGCATATTCGGTAGAACGTCGGGTCTTCGCCGGTGATGCGCCCCGTGATGCCTCAAATGTATCAACGCTTCACGCATTTTTTGCTCCCTTAGCGACCGTATATACTCTTCATCCACCATTTGCTTATTTTTCCCGCCTCGTTTAGGGTTTTCCTGCCTCTCGCCGTCCTTAAACAAAACACACCACAGAGACTTGTCTTTGTTGTCCCACAACAATGACTTTGTGTACTCTTTTAATCTCCGGCTATTCTCTTCGACCCGTCGCATCGCTATCTCTATTTTAATCAAGTCTTTATAATGATCCGAGACTGGCTCGGTGTTATTGTTCACGTCGTTTTTAACGGCGCTTATATTAATTCTCGACAAGTAATAATTTTCATATTGCCCGGCGGTGGCCCTCGTTCGCAATAACCAAACGATGCTGGCAATAAACAAGCACACTAGGAAAGTTAATATGAGGAGAGTCAGTCGGGATACTACTCTCGGGGACGCACAACTCATATCACTATTTGTTTACGTTTACGGACGCACTTTGTTTGTGTCTCGTACATAACGCGTCGGCGTAGCAATTTCGCTACGAAGCGCTACGAGCGTCCTCTCGCTACGATATGCCGGTACGAACTGGCGTAGACCGTAGATCGTCTACGAACCAACGCAGCGCATAACGCTTTTGTTTATCTCAGTCGTGAAATAACGCAGTCATGTGATCGAACGCTGCGCTTCAGAGAATTACTGCATAAATGATCAATATGTACTGTGATATTTAATTAATAGCGTAGGATTTCCAGTCTTATTCGCGACATCTCAAAGACAACATTATAAAGTGATTTCCTTTCGCAAACACACGTGTTTTATTCCCATAGCTAACGTAGTCAAATGTTATGTAAATGCATATGTTTGCAAGCAGATGTCAAATAGGTACTTAGCTATTCAAACTTTACATTCTCTTCGTTAACACTGTGGTTGTACTGTTGTAATTTGCTGTTCAAAGCTGTATGCAAGCTGCAGATGCTTTCAGATCTCTTTGTGCTGGTTTTCTTTGCACTTTTATGCCACCGTTGTGTATTTTTAAAATTTTGTGTTTCTCCAGCTGAGCTTTGTTTTCGAGGCGTTTTCACTTTGGTAATTATATTTACGACTTTTTATTTCAAACATCGAAATGAATCCACCTGACACAAGCTGTTAATGTGTGTTGATCTCCCGATAAAAAGAGTAGGTCTGTGTTCGAGGCCTTAATTCCGTAATTTGGCCGTAAAGGCGTCGGCGATAAAGATCGTGTCGCCACTGAAATTATTGGGCAGGTTTTGTGTCAAAAAAGCTATACTTAAGTTAATTACGGAGCAAATACGCCGACTCATAGTAACTCAATAGAACCGGAATAATGTACAGCTTTTAACATTCTGGGTTTATTATTGGGAGCGGCACCGTTTTATGTAATAACTCAGCTGTAATTGTCATTTAGCAATTATTTGTTTTTGTGTCTAAGTTGAGTTCACTTATTTTGTTTGAAACAGTTAGTTAGGTTAGTAGTAGAAATAGGTACGTAATAGTTAACTCGCACCTGTATTTTTAATGTATATTTTCTATTTCCTTTTAAGGGTAGTTCTCATCGATGCTCAAATTTGATGGTCACGAGGTTATATTTCCTAAACGGCTTAAGATACAAACAGAATTTGTGAATTAAATGATGAAATATCTATTTGGCTACAACAGAAATAAAGCTTGTCATAATAAAAGCAAAAATAATACCTTAAATTAACACGAAATGGTCAAAAACGGGGTAATTTTTCGTGTCACACTCTCCGATGCAGTAAAACATTTGCTTACCACTTCACCAAATTTCACTGTATTTGTATGTAACATATACTAAAATTATCGTAATTAAATAAACTTTACACTAAATAGTCTAAAATAAATCTTTTCATCATTATTTTCAATTTAAAACAACATACGCGTCGGTCACGCGGATATGGGTTCTTTAAATTCGCGTGATATAACGGCTGCCTGTTAAACAAAACATCAGCAATCACACACTGAGTGTGGTCCGGTCGAACGTCAGTCGTGTACTGGCATCGCAGACGTAAGACGTGTGGCTCAACGTGCCGCAAAAAAAAATATCAGTAAGCTTGTATTTGTTCATAGGTTTACCGATCACACGTGCACTACATTTTTGGGGATTGTATTTCAGCAATTGAAATAAAAGTTAGCTCATCGAAACCCTAAAATGTGCGAGATATTTATGTAGTATTTGATTTAAATCGATACACTTAACTTTGCAGCAATTTTCCAAAAAAAGGGATAATTTCGTCAGTTTCGTGTCATAAACTTCGTGGCATTTTAGTCATGAAACTGATTTTGGTCCATGAAAATGATTTTATGCATTCTTTTATTTAGAAATGTAGCGACTGGTGTGAGTTTATTGAAACAATTCTAGTTATTGTAGTATGACAGATGTAAAATAGTGTTTTGAATAATTATGTAAACGTGTTTTTATCGAGAAAAGATGGGTCAATTCGAACTCACTCATCATTCATTGTGATTAATAATCATAGCCTAAAAATGGATGAGTTCGAATTGGTAGGTATGTCATGTTATCGCGAAAAGGGGTGATCTGGACCGTGGTAGCCTAGTAGCTCTCAAGTTGGGAGAACCTTCCTTCGAAACTAGCATTGTATTATGTTTAATAATAGGTACCTAAAGGGGAAGAGGTAGTAACAGTACCTACGTTTGGTAGGTAGTAGATTAAAAGATTATGGTTACATACCATTTTTCTGGTTTCCGGGAGAAGCAGCCTATTGCGAAGATTCCGGTAGGTAGCTAGGTAAAAGGTACCTATAGCCCAAGTTCACATTCTATGAACACTTTTCTCCACACACGTTTACCGTCGGATATTATGTACCTAAAGTATGTAGGTATTAGGAACTATCACCAAAAGGTTCTGAAATTATTAATAACGTCATGTCATATCACAATACTACCTATTCTTGACGTAAGTACGTATATAGGTACTAGGTAGGTACCTACTAGGTACATTTTGGTCCCCCCTGCCAACATTTCAATCATACTTTAATTATTTTGCTCTTAGGCCCGACTCCGAACACGTAAAGCTCATATTTAAAAGTTTATGGAAAAATCACGAAATCAGGAGTTTCTAATCCAAAAGAGTACCTAAAGATGTGCCAGATATTGTCTTTTGTAGTGAGATTTGTTTTTATATATAAATCGTTATAATATAAGTATAGATTATTTCTATTGTAGTGAAGGTTGTTGTTCTATTGAAAAAATAACGCAACTCATAAATAAATACACTTTTGATGCTTCTTAATTAATAAAGATATTAATACGATAACTATCTGTTTTTTGTCAGCAGAGGCTTATTACCTATAATATGTAGTTAAGTGGATTAGTATTCGTATTTCGTAGGATGAACAAACTCAGGACCGAACTGATAATAATAATATACATAGTTTTGGTTATTAATACCATTTGTTTGCCAGTTTAATTATGAAAACAAGATTACGTTGTTATTTTATGAACATTTAGTCTTATAAACAGTAGCAAAACGTGAGAAAATGATAGCTGTATAGTTACCGAGTCATTTTCGTGATCCGATGCGTCGCTTTCGTGGCCTCTAAAACTTCAAAACCATTTATCACCCAAACAATACTTTCTATTTGATTAACTTATATATTAATTTACTCGTCTTATAAAGCGTTATAATTTACTGTACAAAAATATTTGAAATAAGCACAATATAAAATTGTACATGAAACTGACGATGAGAATCGTAAAAATGAGAACGAGCCTTAAGTGCTCCTTGATTAGCAATTCAATCAAAGCTTACAACAATGTTATCGAAATACTTAAGCCGCGGAGCCGATGGATGCAGGTGGTGAGCAGCTGCTCAAAATGGCGCTCTCTGGAGAAAGCCTATATTCAGCAGTGGGCGTGTTCAGCCTGTTGATGATTATGATGATAATGAATCGAAATACGTCGCATGCCTTATTCGAAGTGTAGGATAGCATTCAAAGTAAGATTGAAGTACGGCATATTCATTTTCATTCCTCTGATTTCAAAGCAAAAACGCTGGCCAACTTTTAAATGATATTCATGAATAGCTTTAAATTCCAGACCGGTATTCCCATTTACCTAGCTAAAAACTTGGTTCAAAGAAGCTTTCTGAATATGAATGAAAATTCACGGGTTCCCGGTCAAGCAGCCGGGTTGTTTTCACATTCATTATCCACGGGAAACGCAAAAATACACATTCATACTTCGCGAACACCTACACGGCTCATCGGATAAGCGTGGAACTCCATCTCATATCAAAATATGTCTTGTTATCATCGTCATCATCATCATCATCATCAGCCTGAAGACGTCCACTGCTGAACATAGACCTCCTTCATAGAGAGCGTCATTTTGAGCGGACCTTCGCCTCCCCGCGGTTTTTCACTCGTCACTCCACATAGCGGGGGCCGGCCTACGCTGCGTCTTCCGGTTCATGGTCGCCACTCTAGAACATTTCTTCCCTTTAGGTTGTCAGTTCAACAAGCGAGGTGGCCTGCCTATTACCAATACAATTTGCCATTTCTAAGAGCTATATTGGTCACTTTAGTCCTCCTGCGGATTTCTAAAATTGATACTTAGTACAGCAACACAAATCCATCAAGATTGCTGGGCAAAAAAAGCAATGCAGTTTTATGTCGTTCTCCTTTACAACTTTGCTGCCATGGTCGCTTAGGTATCACCAAAGCCTTTTTAAAGAAACGAAAACATATCATTTTAAATGGTACATAAGGAGCGGTGGCATGAATAAGAAGTAAGCGTAGGTACGGGAAAAAAAATTACGTGGGTTCAACTCCGTAAAAAGTATAATGAATAATTTTTCTATGACGTCCAAGTTATAAAGCTTTGTTTGGAAAAAGAAAAGAATTTTGTATGCGGGTAGAAACTTAACATGAACAAAGGGCACTTTATGCATGCATTTGTTCATGTTTATGTTTGTGTAACAGGGTTATTGGCCAACAAGATTAGAACAATGTGTGCTCTGCCATTATCGGTGTCACAGTTTAATAGACAGTGAGGAATCTGATGCCCATCTAAACAAAAGTTAGACAGCTCTAGGCTCGCACTAATCTGTCCCTAGCTTCTCGATCGTTTTTAAACTCTTGTCAAAGTCAAAACACCAAACACTGTACGTACATGCGAGCCCTTACCGATAGGACCGATTTTCCTTTTCTGTGCTTTTAATACTCGTCAGATTGCACCGGATGTTTTATCATTGTAATACAAAATGTTTATAATTAAATGAAAGACACTTCTTTTATGCTATAGGTAGCAAACAAGCATACGGCCCTCCTGATGAGAAGAGGTCACCGTAGCCTATGGACATCTGTAACACTACGTCCACACACACAGACACACACACAGAGACCACACACACACACACACACAGATGTCCATAGGCTAAGCATAGGGTAAGCAACGCATCAGTGGCACGCCTGCCACTGATGCTTTGCTTACCCTGTGATAATACTCTTTTGACCCTCCTTTTAAATTGTTGCATGCTGTAGCTCTGGGGAAGATCGCGGGTGGAAGCTCATTCTTCATCTTACAGGTTAACGTTAAGAAAGTGCGCATAAACCGAGTCGTCTCTGACTTCAACGACTCAATAATGTGTGGATGAGCTTACATTATTACATTACTATGACTTAGTTAAGACCTGCTCGACTTCAAACGTTTTGTTTGCTCTCTGCTTATGTATACAGGGCTCTTCTTCAAACTCCAGTGTTCAAGCTACCGTTTATCCGTTTCAAGCGCTAGTAGGTTTTAGCCGAGCTAACCGCTGTCAATACGTCTCATAGCCGATGCAGATCGGGAGGTAGTTAAATATTCAGCCATCCACTGCGCCTGCAGGCAGCTGACCCGATTTGGACGGAGTTTTATTTTGTTCCGGTATTTCATGGAATATAGTAAAAACATTTCTTTAATGTAGAAGGTATCAAATATTCACACAAATACACATGTTTCCCAGAATTATTGTTTTAGGGTAATAATTGCTAGGTGAATAATTATGTATATTAATTACACAAAATATGAAAGCTTAACGCGTAAATGCAAATAGGTATACCTATTTTGGAATGGTTACATAACAGAGTTGCCTAACCATTCCAAAATACCCACACGTATCAGCACATAATAGGGACAATCAAACATACCTACATATGAACAATTACCCCAATCAAACCTGAACTTTTAAAAAGTAAATAATGATAAAACTTCTATTTTCTTTTGTAGCACTCCTAATCTCTTTAATGCTCTCCAAGAAGCTTTGTCGCACATTTATTTAGATCCTAAAAAATTCTACCTCCCGACCTATATTCCCCTCTCTGCCTATAAACCTACCTACCTTACTAGTCGGAAGCTCTGTCCAATATCTAAATTACCCTTTTCTCATTTTCTAGATCAGGTCAAACTTTTATCAAATGCCCGAGGGTGCCACCTGTAAAAAGGGGTTCCCCGCTTTTTACAGGTGGAAACGAAAATTTAAATCAAAACCATCCACTGCTGAACATAGGCTTCCCCTATAGGGTGGCACTTTTTCACATCCATAGACTCCCCGCGTATTGGAAGGCTGGTCTAATCGCTGTGTTTCCAGATTCATGGTCGCCACTCGAGAACCATTCTTATGACCTTTCTCATTATTTGCACCACTATCCAATGCTCATACTGTCTCAAATCATCTATGTCCATCCAAAGGTAGTCTGGAAGAGATCACTCTTAGCGATAAGACCGCCCATTATACCAAACATATGTAAGTAATTCTCATTTCTACATGTTTTATGATGTTGCTGTCAATAAAGAGTTATTGTGTTGTATTGTATTCTTACTTTTTTTTCTTCCTTCAATAAATAGCCACAAATTAAAATGTTACCAAAGTTATATTTAGGTGCAAACATACGTGTTCATTAATATTATTCATAAACCATCAGATATGATCTTTCATCAACATTAATATTCACATTAAACACATGGAATACTCAAGTTGGAATCGTACAATTTAGGTTTTAAGGTCGCAGTCAGCCGACTTTGCGGAACACAAATAAGGAAAGACCCGCATCATTCCGACTTGCCGAAACCATTCATCATACAACAAATGTATTACTTACGTCCATGGAAGACGTCAGAAGGCTACTTTTTATAAACGCGTATAAAGAACGCTTGAAGAAAGCTTTTATAATTATTGTAGTTTGAAGGGCTTAGAATTAAATTCTTACATAATTATGTTTATAAAAATATACTCATCACAGCGTTCTTTTTTTTGTACGAATACCACCGTCTATGTATTGCTACGTGTTAAGTTTGTTTTTTAATCATCATCATCTTCATCATTAACAGCCTGAAGACGTCCACTGCTGAACATAGGCCTCCCCCCGGGAGCGCCACTTAGAGCGGCTGCTCGCCTCCTACATCCATCGGCTCCCCGCGGCTTTCACCAGGTCGTCGGTCCACCTAGTGGGGGTCCGACCTACGCTGCGTCTTCCAGTTCGTGGTCGCCACTCGAGAACCTTTCTTCCCCATCGGTTGTCAGTTCTACGAGCGATGTGGCCTGCCCATTGCCATTTCAACTTGCTAAACCTAAGAGCTACATCGGTCACTTTAGTTCTCCTGCGGATCTCCTCATTACGAATCTTATCTCGCAGGAAAACACCGAGCATTGCTAAATAATGTTGTTTAATAGCTCTTAATTATTTGTGATATGGTGTTCCAATAGAGAGTATCTATCTTTCTATCTTATACTTACGCGCTATCTTCCTACATTCCTCCAATAGGATCCATAGAGCCTTTAGGTAAAACTATTAAACCAAGTTATCTACATTGTAATAATAATAATAATATTGTGTATTACATTTTAGGATTCTAAGATTTTAGACTGAAGCTTATTTATTACATCATTCATTTAGTATGTATACCTTTCAGTAGGCGCTGTTCCGGCATCATTGCTCGTTATTATATCCTTGGCCGGTATAAAATACTCGACATTAAAAACCTAATTGTAGTTATTTATGACACCATAATTTTACATGTAAAATTGACCTCAATAGGTAAAAACTAATATCATACATGAGCTCTACATTTTTCTTTCTAATGAATACCTTCGTGTAAGCTTGTAACCTTGACATCCCCTATTTTATAATAAAATAAATATAAATAAATAAATATGTGTGGACAATTCACACATCGCCATCTAGCCCCAAACTAAGCATAGCTTGTACTATGGGAACCAGATAACTGATACAATACTTATATACTTTTTTTTTTGTTTGTAAATACATACATAGAATACAATATAACACCCAGACGCAGAACAAACATCTATGTTCATCACACAAATGTTTGTCCTGGGTAGGAATCGAACCCACAGCCCTCAGTTCAGAAGGCAGGGATACTACCAACTGAGCTATCGGGCCCGTTTAACATACAATAATACAATTATCAATACGGGCACCTCTGATACAAGTATTATATACTAATTTATTTCTATTTTTCTACAATATTTCAAATAAAATTAAAATTAAAAACAAATATATTAGAAAATCTAAACCTAATGTCCCGCCGGCAGTGGGGCAAGGCCTAAGCTACCGGTGGTCAGGGCTGCAGTGAGGAACCTCCTGACAATAAGTACCGTGTCAAGGAGTACTGCCTTCTGGATCTGACCATTAATCCAGCCGTCAGGCGAGAGCGTTTCAAGATGTTGGACACATTGGAACAATTATTATATCAAGGCTATTTTGCAAGTATTATATTATTATTATAGAAGCTAACGTGAGTACCTATATTCGTAATTATACCTTTTATTCCATTAGACTACCAAGTTACAACTAACTAGTAAACGGCTAGCACATTGCCTTCGTGCATACCTACTCTATGAAGATGAGCATCTATACTCGTAGAAACCGATCGATATTTTCGGCTAGTCGTTTACTATTTGTAATTATTACTATGCATTCTTATAGGTCTACACCATTTTAAAAAATAAGGTCTATTATGGTTTGCTCCCCAGGAATAACCCCTTGAGGGATCAAAAAGAGGGACATGCTTCACATGATTCACATGCTAGTACCAACATGAAGTTTCAAACTAAATGGTTATTCCGGCATGGAAAAAAATTGTGCGTCACCTATCTGTACCATGTTTGCCAACGTGTAGGTATCAATTCCGAAAACACGCTGTACCAAACAAAGGCTCACAAATTGTTCATGTGAAAAGTGACAAATGAACCAAAATCAACTCACTGAGTGAAAACCAATGAAATTGAATTAATAGCTGCTGAATATGCAGCATTGGACATCGTTGGAGTGCCTCTCGTTCGATTAAGCTTGTACTGTTTTGGCTGCTGAATATCGATTTTAAATTATCATGCAATCCCATATGAATAAAAAATGTTCAAAACAAAAACTTGTTAATATAATAAAGCTCTGAAATGACCATAATATTTTGTTATATAGATTTGAATATTTCTAGTAGTTTTTAATGAGTTTATTGTCTACAAATAGTTGAGACATTTTGTGGTTGATGGTACCTCACTCCAGTATGAGTACCTACCTACATGCGCGAAAAGTAAGTCGTTCAATTGGTGCCATATTATAAGTGGCCGGTTCGTGTGAAGAGCTCTCAGAAAATTATTTAGAATGACAATTTTCGTGGTGAAATCATGCCACAACACAGATTTGCAAAACAGCATAAAAATTCAGGTGTTAAACGGCTAAAATACCAAAAATAGTGAATTATTCACTTATAGTTTGCTTCTGTGTGCGTGACGAGGCAAGTACGAGAACGGCACACATAGCGAATTCGTATCGTGCCGTTTGAGACGGCGTTGTTTGGGAACTTACTTTCTATACTTTTTGACATACACTTGGGTGCAAAAAATTCGCACGTATGCAACATTTTGACTTTCGCTGCATTTTTATTTTTGCGATTTTAACGGTACTGCAATATGTTACTACCATTAAAACAAAATGCACACGTAGGCTTTTGAGTGACACATCGAGTGACCATCAACCTCTATAAACAATACAATAACAACAATACAATAGCATAACCCGAAATCGCTCGATACAGGTAGAGACGCTCGCACTACTTGTCACAGGTATAAAATGGTGCATTTTAAGGGTAGTGACCTCATTCGCACATCAACCTTTTCTTTGAACAGTCGTCAATTGATAACATTGTAACCCAAAATTAAAAAATGAGTACCACACTAGAAATAGCCGCTCAAGTGGTGGCCCTACTTCAAGCAGGGAAAAACCAAATTGAAGTGGCAAGACAACTGAATCTAAGCCGGTTCTCTGTCCGTCGAGTATGGCATAGGTATCAAGAGACTGGCGGCTTCAAACGGCGCCAAGGATCTGGCCGACCCCGTGCCACAACAAGGCGTGACGACCGCTTTATTGTGACGACTGCATTGCGCAATCGGCGTTTGAATGCAGTTCAATTGGGACAGCGTCTCCAAGAAACACGGGAAGTCGATGTCAGCTGATGGACAGTTAGAAGACGACTACGGGAAGGGAATCTAACTGCGCACAGACCAGCAAATGGACCGAAACTGACCCCAGCCCACCGACAAACCCGCCTTCAATTCGCTCGAGAGCATTTGGAATGGACTGAAGACCAATGGAGCGCAGTTCTGTACTCTGACGAGTGCAGGATGTGCCTACATGGCAACGATGGAAGAGGAAGAGTCTACCGAAGGCCAGGCGAGCGATTTCAACAATGCTGCATCGAAGAACGAGTCTCTTACGGCGGTGGATCATGCATGTTCTGGGGAGGCATATCACTGGAGGCAAAGACTGAACTTATTTTCATCTCCGGAGCGAATCCTGGCCGCCGATCAAGGGGATTCACTTCTCAAAGGTACATTGAGGAAGTATTCCAGGACCACGTTGTACCATTTGCGGGATATATTGGAGAACACTTCATCTTCATGCAAGATAATGCAAGACCGCATACGGCTCGTATTGTGTACCAGTACCTTGAAGAGGTTGCGGTGCCTGTCATGGAGTGGCCAGCTCGCAGCCCGGACCTCAATCCGATTGAACATTTATGGTACGAGCTAAAAAACGAGTTCGGGCCAGAGACACTGCCCCAACGAGTCTCCAGGAGCTGCAACATGCGATTAAAGAAGAATGGGAGGCCATACCGCAAGATTTTATAAAAACTTTAGTTCAGTCAATGAAAAAACGCATGGAAGCAGTCATTCGGGCTAGGGGAGGGAACACCCCTTATTAATAAAAAGTTTTTATGCTGATTTTCATGTTTTTAATTTAATTTCAACCCCTAACTTTTATGTTATAAATACACAAAAAACAGGTACTTCAGACATTTACCCAAAACTCACTAAGTAGACGTGGTATAAGGACAAAAAAGGTACTGCTGGATAGGTTTTGATATAAACTTTAATATTAGATACCAAAAAAATAAAAACAAACATGTTTTTTATTGATTTTTGAAAATTTGATGAAAATTTATACATGTGCGAATTTTTTGCACCCAAGTGTAGTTGGGTAAAGCCACAAAGTATTTTTGTGTAGTGGCATGTATAGTACACAACGATAAAAAAAAACCTTTACATGATGCAATATTAAGATTAGTTTGTATTGTGCATTAAAACTCAACATTTCCAGCGTTTAAACAATAAACTCATCTCCAAACAAGGAAATCACACATTTTTATCCTTTCTTGATTAATAAAGGAACTGTTTGTTATTCATTTCTCGATTTACTCAGACGCAAAACAATTTGTGGATCGAGGGATAAAATTGAAAAAGTTTCCAGTTATTTATTTGGAACGTTTTGCCGCCGGCTTTGCCATTGAATTTTATTTTTCAACTCCCTCAAATCCTTTCATTAAACGAAAACAAATATTTGTTTTTGTGTTATAATAAAAAATATTTTTATTCATATTGGGAACTCGCATGATATATGGTCCTATTCATTTGAGATTATTAAGCTGGTACCCCAATATTCTGAAAAGGTTCTCGAGTGGCGACCACGAACTGGAAGGCGCAGCGTAGGCAGACCCCCACTAGGTGGACCGACGACCTGGTGAAAACCGCGGGAGCCGATGGCTACAGGAGGCGAGCAGCCGCTCAAATGGGCGTTCTCTGGGGGAGGCCTATGTTCAGCAGTGGACATCTACGGGCTGATGATGATGATGATTCCAATATTATTGTGTTGAAAATTTTAATTACTTTTCAGCTTATAAGTTAGGTAAATATAAAAACTGCACTAATTGCATGAAATTTTAAATTCTTATATAATTCATTTTTGGGTCTAATTTGTATTTCTTAGGAAAAACCTTACTATATTTATACTAAATACTCACATCGTATTGGCAAAAGGTTTACGTCAACAATCACAAACAATATAAGAGCAGATTTAGAATTTATATACCTACGACCCATATCTTTTTAACCTTATTCAGTATGAAATTAGCAGCCTTGGTTTTCCACTACCACTTTACTAATTTTCTCGTCAGTGCATTTTTAATGAGCCCTTTTCTACCATAGCCAACTCTGACCACAAGCGTTCATATAATATGAGCCGCTAGGTTACTTTGTTTAAAATTCGCTTTAATTTGCCACTGAAAACTACGCACAGAATTGTCTAGCTTTATAAAGTTGAAACGACAAAGTTAGACGTGAAACTTAGAATCAACTCTGTTGTTTCTAGGTATAGTAACACCACAGTAACATAGATTAAAAAATCATGACAATCAGTGTTTTCTCTTATTTTATCTTTGCCTATTTCAAACAGTTCAAACTCGATAGAAAGAAACAAAATACGAAATAGGTATCTATATTTCCTGGACTGCCTAAGCAAAAGACTACGATGGCATGTTGGCTAAATAGCAGAAACCTACACAATGTTAATGATAATGAGATACTTAGTATAATAATATTATACATATTTTTCTTAGTCAGATTATGGACAAGCACGAAAACTACCACCGATTCTAATGAAGATTAAGCACTGTTTCTATAGGGTGCGTAGTCATTATAGGAAATGGTTCAAGTCTTCAAAGTAAACACATCAATGTAATGAAGTTTGCATAATCAAGCCTTGGACTGTAATGGGAGTTACGTACCTCCGTACAGAGAATTGTTTTGTTAAGTCACGTTTGCTCTTACATTGAAATGATAGACAGGTAGGGCCAGTGATTAACAGTAATTCTATAAATAGAAATGGGTATTCTAATAAAGGAAATAGACGTAAATAGGTAGGTTTATAAGAGCTTTTCTTGGATTCCAAGAACTAAAGAATAAATAAGTTTTAAAAAAGAATGGAAAATTAGTTCAGGGCCTGGGCAACATAGATAATTGTTATATTTGGTCATTACTTGTAATTTCCTATTGGCTTTAAATTTTTAAGAATAAGTAGCAGAAAATTACACCAATGTAACAAATGAAATGAATAATAAAGGAATTTTTAGAGCAAAGCGTATTGCGAGCTTTATCATAAGCTTCTTTCTCTATGGGCTCATTTTGGGAGATCAAACGAGGGCAAATTCAATGGGTCTACTTAACGGCAAAGTGAAGTGACCTTCGCCACCGTCTGACTTCTCATTGTGAGTGCTTTGTTAGGTACCTATAAGATCAGCCTGTCCTGGTGAATCTCACTTTTAATAGGCAAAAATGACTCCCTTTTTCTTGTTAATCTTTTATGAAGGCTTACACCATGCCACAGATATTAAAATAGTAGGTAGTTACGCCATGCTTAGGCCCTTAGAACACAGACTTGGCTTACCACCAGTTTTTGTAGGCCTTTTGGTCCAGAATTTATCCATAGAGATTTTGCACACACTCCCACGAATTTATAATAGTTGTAATACATTCAGCCTCTTTCCTGTAGATGACAGCAAAGTAAAGGCGAAGTGACGTATTCGGCCCACCCCGCATCATGCGTTCGTGATCACAACCCAAACGTTATTTATGAGAATACACTTGATTGATTACATTCCGTAATTTCCTTACATGTTTAGACAGGCCCTTTCCATGTCGAAATATACTCTATATTTCGTTCGCAAACATTTTAAGCAAAATACACAAAAGCAGCCTTGACGTGCTCCGTTTTCAAAATGTTAAATTATCCTAGGAATATTCAAAGGATGAAATAGTTCTAACATTCAATATGACACCAAAAATATGTAAAACACACTGAAATGTTAGAAAATTCTTTAAACGTTAAAAAAAGATATGTTACATATAAGTTTTGGCCTTTAAAATTATATGAAACTCTCTACAAGTTACAAACAAATACGTTTATTCTAGACCGTTAACATACAATTAAAGTGGTCGTGGTCACAGAAAGATTTAATACAGGGCCATTATTCCGTATCGATTCCTTACTTCGAAACTATGTGAATTCCTTGTTTTACATAAGAAATCTGCGAAACTGTATTCTCTATGAAACGAAAACAAAACCGCGCGAAATGAATTTGGAATTAGCGCAATTTGTACTGTCAAAAATCGCATGTTTTACCGAGACGCGTTCCGAAACATCAACACATCAAAAGATATGAATGACACTTATGTCAATATATTTTATTCAAAATAAAGTTAACTTTAATGTAAAGTTAAGGTATATCTGACGCTGTGACACGATTTGAACAAGACACGATAACGACGTGGTTTCGTATCGTGTGGAATCTGTGTTTCCATAGAGAATAACCGCCCAGTATAATCAAAATTCCAGTTCACCTCATTTTTTTAAATAATTCAGCGGCTTGTTGAAATTATTTTAATAATCTCGTTTCCTTGCAAATAATTTTTCGGTTCAGGGCAATCTTCCTGTAAAGATAATTAAATTCTGGAAAGTTGTGAATATTATTATTGCGTAAACATGGGGATTGGTAACCTTCCAGACACTTTGAACGCTGCGGTTCCCTTCGTGACAGTTTTGACATCTTGAGATGTTCCCTAGGGTAATAGCTATTTTTTTAATTTGTAATGTCAACTGGTCTTAACTCAACTAGATGTGCCTTCTGGTTTCCTCCGCACGTTTTCGTACATCTTTAATAATGACCTATCATTTGTATGAAAAAATGCAGGTGTAACGCGGCGGTCACAAGTACCTAAGATATAACCACAGAATAGCTATACTATATAGGTAGTCCATAACAATAAGAGTAACATAACTCAGTAAGTATATGATTTTTTAAACGGGCAAAGGCCCTTATATCTTTTAACTAACTAATACCATGTCCAATAATGTCCATGCTCCTCTTCGGGCCATAAAAATCAAACATGTACCTGCACCTTGGCTTACGAACGAAATAAAGGCCCTGAAGGACAAAAAGGCTGCTGCTAAAACTAAATATAAGATTCGCCCAAATGACACAAATAAGATGCGATATACTAGGATCCGAAATCACTGCAATGTGGTGTGTAGGGATGCTCAGCGACGCCATATTTACGAATCTGTTCAAAATGAAGATTCAGCAAAAGTCTGGAAATTTCTCAGATCTCTTGGAGTTGGTAAACCTCGTCAAGAAACTATTCCAAATAACTTAAATATTAATTCCTTAAATTTACACTTTTCTGCATCGTCTAATATTGATGGCTATGCTAAAACTCGTACCTTAAACTATCTTTCCAGCATTACAACTCCTAACATTTCTCCTTTCGTTTTTTGTCAATTTACTGCTTGTGATGTTAAGAGAAGCTTGCTATCTATTACCTCTAACGCTGTTGGAATTGACGGCATTAGTCGTAATATGCTTATTCCTATACTAGATTACGTACTCCCCGTTCTTTGTAGCATTCTTAATTTTTCTATTTCCCACGCTGCGTTTCCTTCCTTGTGGAAAGAAGCTCAGATTATTCCCTTACCTAAAAAATCTAATCCTAAAACCTTTTCTGAATACCGTCCCATATCTATCCTTCCTTTCCTTTCTAAGGTTCTAGAACGACTGGTTCATAACCAGATCAATTCGTTCTTGACCAGGCATGACCTTCTCAATCCCTTCCAATCCGGGTTTCGCCCGGGTCACAGCACGGTTACTGCATTAGTCAAAATCACTGATGACATTCGTCTTAAGATGGAGAAGGGTCAGTTAACCGTGCTGACGCTCCTGGATTTCAGTAACGCCTTTAACACGGTCGATTTTGATATCCTTCTTGCCATACTTAGCTCTCTTAACATATCTCCAACTGTAATTGACTGGTTTCATAGTTACCTGTATGGGCGCCGGCAACGTGTTCGCCTTGAAGAATCCTTTTCTTCATGGTGCAACACATCAGTTGGTGTTCCTCAGGGTGGCGTCCTTTCTCCTCTACTTTTTGCCATATTTATAAATTCTATCTCTCATAATCTCACTTCTTCCTACCACCTATATGCAGATGATCTACAACTGTATCGCCATACTCCGCTTAGCCAATTATCTGAAGCAATTGAAGCCACAAACCTTGACCTGTTAAAAATTTCAGAGTGGAGCAAAGCGTACGGTTTAAAAGTTAATCCTCTGAAAACACAAGTTATTGTAGTAGGTAGTTCTCGGACTACTTGCAAAATTAATTGGGACTTAACTCCAAAAGTAGTGTTTGATGGTGTCACCATACCATTTAGTGATACCGTCAAAAATCTGGGTATAACTATAGACCGGTCGTTAAGCTGGGACCCTCAACTAGCTGCCACTAGCCGAAAGGTATTTGCTTCAGCTGCTTCGTTGCGCAGGCTACGAAACTTTCTTCCTACTACCACTAAGATTGCGCTCGCACAATCTCTCTTACTTCCGATTCTAGATTATGCTGACGCCAGCTATCTTGACCTTAGGGAGGACCAGTTAAATAAGCTTGAGCGTCTCCAAAATGTATGCATTAGGTTCATATTTGGCTTGCGCAAATATGACCATGTTTCTGAGTTTCGTGCTAAGCTCAAGTGGCTTCCGATTCGCCGTCGCCGGAATGCTCATGTACTGTCTCTTCTCTACAGTGTTCTGTTCAATCCTTCTTCCCCGCGCTACCTTCAGGAACGATTTAACTTCCTTCATACTTGTCACTCACGTTCTCTAAGATCATCGGAGAACCTGATGCTAAACATGCCAGTACACTCGACAAAATTCTATGATTGCTCATTTACTGTGGAAGCTGTTCGACTATGGAATGCTTTACCCACTGACATTAAGCAAGCACCTTCGCTGAACATTTTTAAAGATCGCGTTAAACAGTTTTATCTTTCGCTCTAGCTATCTGATACTATTGTCTACTTAGCTCTTTTTATTCCTATAATAATTATCTGCTATTTACTTAGGAATATATCTATTTATTTTTATTGATATAAGTATAATATGTAAAATATGTAATATGTATACTTATAAGTATTATGTCTATTATGAATATGTATTAAGTTTATGCAGTTTTTATGATGTTTATTGTATATTATTGTATAGTATGTACGTTTATGAACAGCTTTTTGGGGAAACCACCGTCCATATATTTTTGCGTTATTCCTTTCCATGCATGGTTGTCTGGAAGAGATCGCTTTAAGCGATAAGACCGCCAATTGTAACACTTCCGTTAAATTTGTACTTTTATTTATAATTTGTGTGTTTCAATAAAGAGTTTATCTATCTATCTATCTATCTAATACCACAAAAAACATTTTAAAGAAATTTTTAATAGTACTTACGGAATATTTACCGTGATTAGAATCATTTTTGAGTTCCCGATATTTCGGCACAGTTACATGCACCATTTTCACGGGTAGACTGAAGATGCGGGTGGATGATTAAAAGTTCGAAATGTTAGGAGCAGACATAACGGTCTACCCTCTTTCTTAGTCTTTTACTGCGGGTACCATTGGCATTCGATCGTAACTCGCGACAATACACACTCACTGTATCACTGCATATGATCTTATCACATTTTAGACGCGTATTATTTTTAATGCAACCTAATACTGGACTCCACGCACTAGCCAGTAGGAAACCATCACCTCGATTGTAATTTTTATATTTCGAGATCTCAATGGCTTCCTTTACCAGCCTAGGTATATAGTGACGCTCCGTAGATAAAATTTGTGGCTTGTGAAGTTCACTCCAGTGATTAGGCCCCGAGTCCAGCAGATGTTCCGCTATGGCAGATTTGTGTCTTTCGTTATTTTTACTGCTTTTATGTGTTCCTTAATGCGGCATGTGACAGTTCGCTTAGTCTGACCTATTATATACGAACTTCCGAAACTGCAGCTGATTTTATATACCCCAGAATATTCGAAGGGATTCTTGTCTTTAGGAGAACGTAGACTTTGCGCAATCTTCTTATGAGGAGTAAATATGATCTTTATTGACAATTTGTTGAGAATTCGACCTATTTTAACTGTGACTCTTTTTAGGTATGGCAAAAAAGTGGGCTGACGTTCCACTTTTTATTATCCACCCGCATCTTCAGTCTACCTTTGAAAATGGTGCATGTAACTGTGCCGAAATATCGGGAACTCAAAAATGATTCTAATCACGGTAAATAAGTAAGTACCCGTGAAAACGTGGTAAACAATCGGTGAAAGTTTAAAACAGTGTTTTAAAGAAATTTTGCCTTGATTTTTTATTATCTGACTAGAAGACTATGACTAAAACATTCCATAACCATACTTTGTACTATTAAAAAACTACTAATTTAATAGGTACAAAACGCAAATGTTGTGAGTATTCTCCAGTTTACAATAGAAACTTACTATTGTTTTAGTTTATTATTTTAATTATAGTTCTTGTTGTTTCCAATTTCGTGGAAAGTTTACAGGCGAGGAACCCAGCTAATGGACAAGTTGGCCGTTCCCCTTTATTTATCTCACTTTTAAGGTAACGGTACCTGCAAGTCTCTCTCAGGGTTTATAAATTATATGAAGGAGTTAAGTCGTGTGGGTTTATAAGCCTTAACTGTACATAATTAATAAATGCTTATGAATATTATATTTTGTTAGATACGTCTCTGTAGCTTGATAAAGGCACAAAGCTATCGATAGAAACTGATTTTGTGTGTTTGTGTGGTCGAAATATTTCTTCAGACTATTTTTAGTTTATTTCATCATCATCATCATCAGCCCGTAATAGTCCACTGCTGGACATAGGCCTCTCCCAAGGTGCGCCATTGAGCCCGATCTTCGGCTCCTCTCATCCAATTACTACTAGCCACTCTGCGCAAGTCGTCGCTCCACCTAGTCGGTGGGCGTCCTACACTACGTTTGCCAAGTCGCGGTCTCCACTCAAGAACACGTCTTCCCCAACGGTTGTCGGTTCTTCGGCAAATATGGCCAGCCCACTGCCACTTCAGTTTGCTAATTCGGTGGGCTATGTCGGTGACCTTGGTTCTCTGTCGGATCACCTCATTCCTGATTCGATCCTTCAGAGAAACTCTAAGCATAGCCCTCTCCATAGCTCTCTGAGCGACTTTAAATCGGTGGACTAGCCGTACCGTGAGTGTCCACGACTCGGCTCCATATGTCATAACCGGTAGGACGCACTGGTTAAATACCTTTGTCTTCAGGCACTGAGGTATTCGCGACGAGAGGCCTCGACGAAGCTTACCAAGTGCTGCCCAGCCTAGCTGAATTCTCTTGTTGACTTCTTTCTCGAAGTTGTTCTTCCCTAGTTGGAGCGTTTGCCCTAGGTAGACATATTCCCGAACAACTTCAAGCGCAGCCCCGTGAAAGCTCAGAATACCTACGTTAGAACTAAACATTGGAAAAAAAATCTGGTAGTTTTTAAGCCTAGAGTGAACCAGTGAACCCATCAAAGTGAACCGGTTTGTTCTAGGCAAGTATGCTCCATCATCGACCGCGTCATCGCATATCTTCTGGTGAGATCACAGAGCTATGAAACAAATGACGCTTCACACTTGGAAGCGATTTTTTTGCTCTGTGGGTGAGACCGTGGTCAAATCGGTATATAGATTAGCCTATCAATAATTAAAATAAACTTTTTTTTTTCCATTCAGGATTAGTTTAATAGATAAGCAATGTAGGTCACTATTTAAGTATAACTAAATGAATCTTTTTTGTTAGAGCCGAAAATGTACATCCTAAGTTTAAAAATATCGATCTTTAGACAACACTACGCACTAGACTATGAACTCTCCCTTTTAAGGATTATCGCCAGGGAACATTTAATCTATCTTTGAATAAAGGAATTATGTTAAATATTGCCTATCTTAACCACAAAGAGATTTAAAAAATCTAAAACGTTTTCATTACGTTGTGGCAGGTTATTAATTTCTTTGTTATTCCTTTAACCACGTTAAATAACGCTTTGTTGTGTTTAAATTTGCTTATAGCGTTTATTTTAAAACGTTTGAAAACTTTTCAGCCTGCAGCAAAATTGTTGTTTCAAAGATTAAAGACTTTGAATCAAGAAGGTAGCTTTTTAATTTTTTTTTTTATTTCGAATTTGTTTATAAGTCAGCCTTGAATAATAAGTGTTTCTTTTTTCTTTTCTTTATTCAAATCAAAATGAAATGTCTCTACATTTGTGATACTTACTGAAAAAAACATTCAAAATTTTCCGTTATAAAGCTACAAATCACCCATAGTCCACTTACAAAAGTTTAAAAAGATACCTATCTACCTTTATACCTGTATCTCCACACAATATGATATACATACAAATGTCTCATCATCATCATTCATCATCATTAACAGCCTGAAGACGTCCACTGCTGAACATAGGCCTCCCCCAGGGAGCGCCACTTGGAGCGGCTGCTCGCCTCCTGCATCCATCGGCTCCCCGCGGCTTTCACCAGGTCGTCGGTCCACCTAGTGGGGGGCCGGCCTACGCTGCGTCTTCCAGTTCGTGGTCGCCAATCGAGAACCTTTCTTCCCCATCGGTTGTCAGTTCTACGAGCGATGTGGCCTGCCCATTGCCATTTCAACTTGTTAATCCTAAGAGCTACATGTCTCATATTTACATGATATTTATCATAGACTTAGTACTTTATATAAAGAATTTTATAAGAACTTAATCTTATAAATCAATACGTTACTTACTAAAACAAAAATCACGTAAAAGAAACCTCTAAATCTACTTTATTAAAGCACACTTTGTAAATAAAATACGATCAGCTAAAAGCCCTTTGAGGGTCGTACCGTCTCACTCACCTTACTAAGACAGTCAATAAGGAACGTTAACAAATCGAATTCTGCAAAGTCTGAAGAAGTAAGATGTCTGCTTTGCTAGGTATAGGTATTTCTTACAAGTCTTTGAGCTAGAGTTTTCTTCATGGAAATCCTGATACAAAACTAAAAGAAACCGTAACCGAAAAATAAAAGGTAATGTTTGGAGTAAGGCAAAGGGGTCTTACTTTATTCATGTAATGTATCACGAATTTAGTAAAATGTTAATAATTTATATACTTAATGTTTTACAACAGGACGTTACAGGATGCCAGAATAAAAGGCAGAAGAGGAGAGAGAATGAAAGAGTGTGAGTAGCAGAGCAGGGGTCTACTCTCGCTCTTCGTATTGATTTTATTAAAATCATGGAATGATAAAAAAATTAAACGGAATGTAGTTGTGTTTGCAAGTGCCCAACGATCCAAAAACCACCCCTACAAAAGTGTACCTATCCCTACTAATATATAAAAGTGAAAAGTGTTTGTTTGTTTATGAGGCCTCCACGTCATAACGGTAGACAGATATTATTATCCCGGAAAATTTGGTTATCGTGCGGGAAAATCGTTAAGTTGCGAGGTGTATCTTGTTGCGTATGTCCACTTTGAGTCCACTGCAACTATATAACTACCTACTTCCATACGAACATTATTTAAAAACGAGATATACAACTGCAAACTAACTATTTTCACCCAAATAACTATATCACTCATACAAAATATGTAATAGCCTGTAAAAGTGTAAACTCGCTGATTCTTTTAGCTTCTATCACGTAGCAATTTTGCAGAGTACGTACCCAATGGTAGCCGTGGAAAGGCAAGCAGCCTAATCGATTTATCGCCGAGTCTGATTCAGGGAAAAATGTATTTTATAATGAAACAACGGTACAGTTCTTCCATTAGCGAAATGCATGACACATTTATTGGAACTGGGATTATCAACTAAATTAAAGCAATATTATTTATTTCATTACTTTGATCATTTTGTTTAAATATAACGTTAGCCTGACAAGATGGGAAAGAAAGGTTCCCGAGTGGCGATTACGAACTGGAAGAGGCAGCGCAGGCTAGCTCCTCACTAGGTGGACCGACGACCTGGTCAGAACCGCGGGGAGCCGATGGATGCAAGAGGCAAGCAGCCGCTCAAATTGGCGCTCTTTGGGGGAGGCCTATGTTCAGCAGTGGACGTCTTTAGGCTGATGATGATGATGATAATCTGTTAAGTTACCCTATATATTCTCACGAGAAAGACCAACCAATGAAAATGCAACAAAAGGTTTTTGACGTAATCCGCGTGGTCGTTTATTGGTCAAACGCTTCTCGAGAGAAGAAATATGTCAATTTTTATAGAACATGCAAATGAGATGTAGTCGAAGCCACAAAATTTTAAATCAAGAATTTTTTGATAGTATAAAATCAAAAGTGTCAACAACATAACATTAGTACGTACTTAATAAGTTAATTGCAAAACAGTAATCAGGTTACATTAAAGAAGTGAGCTCTGTCATTTGCTAAACAAATCATGTTATCATTTATTTACATAATGTCGCATAGCGAAACTTTTAGGTATGCATATACCGTATTTTAATACCTACATGATGTTCCTATAGGTACATTGTTGAGATAGACCATGCACGAACCTGCTTTTAGTAAGAGTAAACATTACTTAAACGTCATCCGGTTGTTGACTCCAGCGCAGAACACATTAGGGCCCGTCCAAAATAAACAATGTGGTTGGCTATTGGCTACGTATTAAAACAATAACTACGTATATGTATAGTAAAGGTTGCTCATGAACCACGTGTTTGATAATCTATTGAAATTAACTAAATTGCCACCTACTCATTCCTCTCACTTGTCTAATTTCTCATCCATAAAAGTTTACGCAACAACGTTCGCCTTAATTTCGTCATGCTGAAAATTACTTGGATGTTATATTATTTGCAGTCATTTTGATTTTAAAAAGCAAATTACAGAACCGTTTCTATGAAATTGCTATGCGACCAAACTGAAAGCATATCGTTACAAATAAAAAAAAGAATTTTCTTGGTTTAATTATAAATGAGTTCGGAGGTAACAATTACAAAAAAATACATCGGAATAGAGAACTTCCTCCACCTTCCAAAAAAACTTTCATCGGTCTTTTGACATTACAAAACATAACCTAACTTTTTCTGAGTCATTTTTATCTTCCAAAGATAAATCATAATATTTAATTAATTTTAACAACCAACCATCTTTGACGTATATATCAATTTTAAGACTCTACAGCTGTGTAAATATGGTTGATATTTGCAATATCAACTAATATGCCATAACTCTCATCGGCCAAGCTCAACCTCATGCCAAAAGGATGCACTCCTGTCATCCAAGAAAATGTACTGCACATGCAGCGGTTAAATCACTATAGCTTGGATCAAATCCAAGAGCGAGCTGAGTCAAACCAATATCACTTTTGGTGCAAACACATTTCCAATAACTGTGACTTTATGTTTGACTATACATTTAAATTACTGTAATGCCGGAGCATTACAAAATATAAAATAAAAATAAATATATTATCTGTCCAACGATGCGATGGATTTATCTTCATATTCTTGATGAGATGGCACAGGCAATGAAAAATTTAATCTTTTTACCTTATTTTCCCACTGTAGGTCTATATCTAACTTTGTAGTTCTTTATACCAAATCCCTTGCATTCTAGTCCTCTTTTAAAGTTGATAACCAGCAATTCTTACTAATCAAAATCATGATCAAGAATACCAATGAAACGATATTAAATTTGACAAGCTTGGCTTCTACGCCAATATATCATCAACTCCACCCCAACTTCAACAGTGTATTCGTTCTAATACAACAGCAACCCGTAACACGTACGTAGGGCTCGTCATCCCTTCAACGCCAAATTGAGTTACCCAACAGAGTTAATAAAGAGATCTAGACGTGACTCGGCTACCAATACCGAAATAATCGTCAAATATGGGCCAGATGGAAATTAGAAAAATGTAGGCACGATACGATGTTTCGTTTTTATCCGTTTTTGTTTTACATAAAACTGACATTCAGTTTTCATCTATCTACCGAAGCATGGTGAAGTCCTGCGTTCGAAAACGTGAAAACATGGTAAACTTTTTCGTGATTTCCCAAGTACATTTTTTTATGGCGTAGTTTAAAATAGTTCAATAAAAGAACTAATAGACTTGATGCTCAACTGGTACTTATACTTTGAATACTAAAAAATATGGGTCCAGCAAAACCTACCAAATTGATCCAGTATTTTAAAATTTACATTGTTTCCCGATTGATATTTATAGGAAGTCTTGGTAATGTGTAATTTTGGTGATCGACGTATCGTATAGGTAGGTTATAAAATACACTTCTTTAAAACAAAAACTAACTGCCTGTTGGTTACAAGAAGGATAAACCCTCAATTCTTGATTTTTTTGGTTACTGAGCTGGTTTATCCGTGACATAATTTAAGTATCTACTCTCCAACGAACAATACTACGTGACTACAATTACAATGGAAATAAGTCTTGAATAGGTCAGATGGAAATTAGAAAAAGCTACGGATATGTTTGAATGGTCCCCTCGATGGCTAAAGCCAGGATTTATGCGATCACAGATCGAGGTCTATTACGGAATTAGCAGGGTACGCGAGATAAGCCTCGACTGGGCTTCAGTAGAAAATCGATGATCTGAGGCTCTCTCTCTCTGATGTCTATCATGTGCTCCATATTTGAATAGCCAGTAGTTACTATAGTTTTCTTAGCTGTCGGAGCTGTATAATTTAAGAAGTACTAATTTTCACTCCCATTGTTACTTTATTTACGCCGATCACGATAAAAGTACGAATTAGATCATTGAGGGATGGATGGATGCGGGTTCAATCCCCGCTCGTGGTTCTAATTTTTCCTTTACAAATTAATCTCATTTTTGTCTCGCTTTCACGTGTGTCTTCTTGTCAGTGAAAATATAGGATATCAATACAGCATCAGATAAGTTTAAATAAAATCTGTGGTTTATGAACAAGGAGGTATCCAACTAACTTCACGAACTTATTTAATATCAAATAGCGATGTAAAACGTTATTAATGTACTTATCTAACTCTATTTTGTGGCTATCTGACCTATCTCATCGTTCTGAAATAGCTTTTAATCTTAGAGTATACAAAGCTTTCAACCTTAGAGTATACTTACAAAGCTTTCACCGGAAAAACTATGTAGTAGGTCGAATTCAATTTATTAACGAAAATAGAACTCTTAGAGTGCCTGAGCTATCAGGTCATGATAGCTCGTAGGTACGCTTTTAACTTTGACGTGCCCTCTTGATTGATTAGGGTAGGATAAATTCAGAACAGAATTAATATTGAAAAGACTGACTCAATAATCCCTCATCGTCGCTGGATAATTTTTCGACCTCGTCACGTCATTTGACGGGCCCGATAGCTCAGTTGGTAGTATCCCTGCCTTCTGAACTGAGGGCTGTGGGTTCGATTCCTACCCAGGACAAACATTTGTGTGATGAACATTCATGTTTGTTCTGCGTCTGGGTGTTATATTGTATTCTATGTATGTATTTACAAATAAAATCTAAGTATTGGATCAGTTATCAGGTTCCCATAGTACAAGCTATGCTTAGTTTGGGGCTAGATGGCGCTAGAATACTTACAACTATATGGCTTTTTACGGGCTAATGCTGTTGGTCTCTACCGACCTTTACAGCGTCACCGGGTGGGAGGGTAGGCACCCAGCCGACAAAAGTGGGAGCCAACAAGGCAAAAGACATGGCCGGAATGTAGTTAGAGGCAGGTAGTTTTCGTCAATGTGGTGTTCTTTGGAGGATGCCTATAACAGACTAGTGGATGTTTTGCAGTTCATGGTGATAATAAAAAACGTAGGCCTGTTTACTTACAAAGCTTATTATTTAACTACGGGTTCCATTAACCTACATTAAATCCTAGACATTCTGTTATCGCGTTATCCAATTACCTAATACCGTTTATATTTCAGACACGTCGCTAAAGATTAGAAACCAGAACTTCACACGCTGTTCTAACATAATATACAAGTTTATACATATTATATAATATATGTTATAGCGTGTTGCTTATTAATATTCCAGACGATACCACATCGTGATTATGTGGTTTATATCTGACTAGCTTTTGCCCGCGGCTTCGCACGCTTGTGTTATGTTATTTTTACGTTATAGTCTAATAATAGATCATGCATTTCGTACCAAACAACAAAATCCACTAAATCTTTTCGAAGCTGCGCACAGTAACCTGTATTAGCATAGGTATAGGTATAATGCAAGCACAGCCGTGAGTGGAAGCTATTTAAGCCATTATTTAAAATTAAATGTTTTGAGTCTAATATAGATTTATAACAGTAAAAGAAGTTTCAAACAAAAAACTACAATTTTTGAAGTACCTCCTCATATTACAACAAAAATAAATCATCATCACTTCACTCAGGACTTTAACAGAAGTTTCAGTAAATTTTGTTTTGTAGTTACCTATGCAGGCAGGTACAGTTTAGAAAAATATGAAAGAATCACACACGATGATAGTGTTTTGCTCAGTTTTACATATGTAAAGATAATCCGCGATAATATGATCCGCGCGCTTTTTGTTCCATTTACCACATTTTTTTTACCTTATTAAGTTTGGCTCCATACGAATTGAGTTACCTACACTTAGCCAGTGTCAATAATAAGTTTATAAAAATACATAATACTTTACAGCTGAAGATATGCATTTACCTGTACGATGCGTACATAATTAATTTTCTTAATACTATTTAGGAATTACAAATACTAAACCACCACTCCTTAAAGAATCGACAGTTATAATTATTATTATGTCCACTATTTTCCACGCTGTCTCATTCCCCCTGCACTTTTAACATACCTACCTAGTGATGAAAGTGAGGAAGTAGTTACACCCAAAAATGAGTTACTTACCTACTATAACTATAACCTCCTTGGAGTAACCGAGTAATCAATCATTTTTTGCTCCCGTGGTTTATTTAAAAGTCCACAGATCTAAAATATTTTAACTTATAGAAACTTATTTCAACATGCAAGAAGAAGAAGAAGAAGAAGAACAAATCAAAAACAGTCAAAAACGAACGTTACGCGACATGTTATTGTTAATTCGAGGATACAATTGCCATAATGATTACCTACATATTATTATATCTAAGTACCTACCCTTTTTAACATTTTTCATAAAATATTTCGTATCATTGGCTAAATACAAATAATAAGCACGCACTCCGGCTTACTTTAATGCCAAAATAAAAAAGTTTTTAAAATGCGTAAAAATGGTAAGGGTCTATAACTTAAGTAGCTATAAGTACTATAGGTACTTTAAAACTTCCTTGGGGTCGATCAAGATCGCAGTGTAGCAGTAGTGCAAAAATAATTTTAACTACATAATTTAGAATGGTAACGTGTAGTAAGTTTATGTAAATAATACATTTGACCAGATCGCCAATAAAGAACATTGCTCCCGCCAAAACCCTATAAATCGCTAACTTGTATAAAAATGTTAATTAAGTAAGCTTCAATATTGGCTAAGTATGATAATCGCGTGAAGCCTTATGCATGATTAAAAAAAGTCTAAGAACCTACTCTCTTAAACAGTTTTCATAAAATATTTCGTATCATTGGCTAAATACAAATTTTGTCTAATGCCAAAATAAAAAAGGTTTTACAATACGTAGCAAAAGCAAGGGTCAACAAATTAAGTACCTATAGGCACAGATTACTGAATTTGTTACTACTTTAGGTTAAGCTATAGGTACAATAAATACAATTTTAAATACCTACTTATTTCGAATGGTAACGCGTAGTAGATTTTTGAAAACGAATACATAATACCAATGCGCCAATAAAGAGTTTTGCCCTCCCCAGAACCCAATAAATCGAAAACATGAATAATAATTTTAGTTATGTTTCAATATTGGCTAAATATGATATCTCGTGAAGCCTTACCTTATAATAAAAAGTCTAAGAAGTTTTTAGTTTTCGAAATTCCTTGATCTCTGTGTCATGTTCATAATCAAGAAGGTTCTCATACCTGTCCTCTTTTTTAGTTTGGACCACAGATTAACGAAAAAACTTATCTATATGTAATACATATGACTTCCTTGGGTACTTACATAATGAACACATTGTTTTTCTCTAATCTGCATTGCATCGAGCGCAGATGAAGTTATCGCGCGATGTATTTCGCCGTAGCCCGAAAAGTGTGATACACTGCCGGTAATGCAGGCGCGCCAATTGTTATTTACTGTTTTTTGTTTTTTATGTTATAAATAAAGAAATGCATAAATAAATTACTTCCTTATTGCTTAGTGCAGTGGGGATTGTTCAGAATGAAATAAAAATGATTGGGGTTCCGTACTCAAAGGTTAAATCCTTATTACAAAACCTCCGCTGTCCGTCTGTCTGTCTGTGTGTCCATCAGTCACCAGGATGTACTCATGAATCGTGATAGTTAGACAGTTGAATTTTTCACAGATGATAATATTTCTGTTGCCACTATAACAACCGTGATCTGTATTTTAGGGGACAGATAAACAGACAAATAAAAAAACATTGGTTTTACTTCATATTGATAAGGAATTATAAATTAAAACTATTAAAATTTATTCTTGTAATCGCAAATAATACTCTCACAGTTTGTAAAACATATTTTTCGCCGACATGCAATATAACGCTACTGCTTCCTCCATTTTATTTAGCCCATGTCGGTCGCGCAGCAGGCAAACAAATTGACTGTGTGTCCGGGTTGGGGCGCTACAAAAACTTCGAGGATAGTCAACAGAGATGTTTTGCGCGCCAACTCAACAGCATTAGCATTCATTTCATTTCATTTCAGTAACAGAGTTCTTTTTCTTTAATCTGTGCATCCGGATAAACCCGAGATAAAATTACTGTCAGTAGCACAGAGTAATATTTTTTTCTCTCATCTATGATTAGTAGCCAAAATAAAACTTACCTTTTGACACTGGCTAAATACCTACAGTATGTGTGGCACCAAAATATATGAAAAAAAACTTATCTTGAAGCCATGAAGCGGCCATCTTGTTAAAATCCCGTTTCGTTTCATAATGAAATCTTAATCATTTTCACCAAAAAAAATATTAACGATATTTAAAATTTAATATATCCTATGTTTTGCGCCGGGTTTTTCTAAGCTTATTAGTGAAAACCGCATGAAAATCCGTTCAGTATTTTCGGAGTTGTGCCGTAACAAACAAACAAACAAACAAACAAACAAACAAACAAACAAACAGACAAAATGTCTAAAAAGTAGCTTAACGTGATCAGCGAAAAATTTTAAGCCAACCTGTGTAAATTTTTTTTCGATATCTTGCATTTACAGATTTTTTTATCTCTACAGTTTTATTATATGTATAGAAGATACGTGATATGATACGATACTATTATGATGATAAAAGATACTCTAAAGGTAGGAAGTAAGGCGATATTCTTAGAATGTTTTAACCCCGTGATGGAAACTTTAAGACGTAATTATTTTGGTAATTTCGATGTAGGTATTGCTTATGAGTAAATACTCATAAATCTTGCGGCGCATGGGGTCTCATCCGGTACAAACGAAAAATAGCCCGAACGTGAAAAAAATGTAGTGATGTGTCATGAGCGTTTCTAGTTAGTGTCCAGTGTATTCATTTGGCCCAATAAATGTCGCTTGATAATCTTGCGTTATGCAGATATAAAATAATTTGTAAAATAGCCCCAGTTATTCCGTTGTCTGGGATGAGGTATCTGTACTGTAGGTATTATATTATTATCTGGGTTGCGGCGTTAACGGCTACAATAATAATACAAATAGCGTTTGATTCCAGGGTTTTATAAACATGAAACTAACAAATAAAAGTAAAATAGAATATGAAAAAAGTTATTTCGACCAATAGAGTTTCAAATACAATTAAAACTACACACAAAAACAAAACAATAAATCAAAACTTACCTGCAAATTGTGTGAATTCAGCGAGTTCTGATTGTTGAGTTGAAAACTGCAGGCAATTAAAATTAAATGAACCGTGCGTCTGCTGCAGCTGGTGCTTACGTAGCGCAAAGCTGTCTTACAAGAGCAGTGCCGCCTATAAGGGTCTTTGCATTTTTTTAAATGTCAGAGGATTGCCAAATCCCTTTCTTCACCGCTGACCATCAATCCATACTTTTTTCTTTTTTTCTCTCTTCCTTCTTCCCTTTGCGTAACCCTAATTAACCCATGCGAAGTCAGGGCGGGCTACTAAAATAAATTCTAACAAATACAAGAACTCAAACGTAGAGGCTTCCGTAACTAACTCAAATTATGCGCTCAAGAGAACATAGGTATACATAAAAAGTACAAACAGACGCTAGAAACTCATACTTTTTTGAACTTGGTTAAAAACAGAACCAACGTCAATAAAAATCTGCGATTTTTATGAAGCTATAATTTTCCCTGGCAACACTGCCGTAAATTAAGCAATCCCTTTGAATCCCTTTCAGCAAAAGTTGTTTCGGTGTTAACAGCTAATAAAATAAGAAGCAAGAGAGTTAGCAAATTAATTCTGGCGCAATGCATTTTGCCTAGTCGGGGTAAAGCGACGACGCTTGTTACTTAGAAATCTTAGAGTTATTAATGGTCTGCGTAAAACTGCGTAATGTTTTCTTGGAGGTGATGAATTTCTGTAATGAATCAGATGAACACGAGCTACATTGAAATAAAGCTTCGCGAAATATATCTATAATATTTATAGAAGTACCTAACCAAAACCATGGAAAGCTGAAGGATACAGAGGCAAGCCAGAATGCTTATTTATAGTGGCGCTCTGTGGCCTTTTAGCAGTGGACGTTTTCAGGCTGCTGATGATGATGATGATGACGATGGTATTATAGAAGTTCCCATAATTATCCCCGTACCGTCAAGTTTGTTGTATCATGATATCCCTACTATAGTTCTTGTGGGCTTTCTATACCGTTGTATTCTTTGTATACATTTTAATATTTGGTGTATAACACAATACATTTATCTACCTATATTTCTCTTTATAAGTAGGTGTATGAGGTGTAAGCAAAGCACCGTATCGCAGATTGAAAACGTTTTGTAAAGATTATAGTTTGGCAGGCGCAGCTGGTTATGAATAACCTGAAAAACCTAGGAACCTACTTTGTTAATTAAGGGCTGTGGATTTAGAAAAATAAATAAAATAAATAAATAAAATAAAATAAAATAAACTTAAAAAGATAAGAAAGTTAAAGCATCAATTCTAAAGAATAAAGACAATTCAATGTTGTACCATTACATTTAGTCAAATTAACTGCTAAATGATTAAAATATTCTAACATTACAACCTGCTTACAACAAAAGTTCTCGTAATTTTACACATTTTCCTTGTTTCCTTACAAACTGTGAGTATCAAGGCCACGCAGAGCTTTGAGATTGTTTTCAATCACGCTAAAACGAATGTCCGAAAACAGTCAGAAAGTTACATAAATTCGTGCCTGAAGTTTGTTTTAAATTGTATTTTTCGACTCAGTAACTTGCCGACTGTTGAGTAAGAGACAAAAGTAACTTTGCACGGGAGAAATCTGTATACTTACATCTCGGAAAAGTTTAAATTTAATCGTAGATTTTTATTGCAAAAGGACAGTGCCATTTAATATTACCTACATTATTTTCGCTTTAGCAGTTGTGGCTTCAACTAACGATGCCTTAATTTTTGATACACGATACATAAAATACTTAGCTTATGGAAATGTCACAAAGCTTTAAATTATCAACAGAAAATTGAATTTAAAATAGCTAAAACACTAATACAGTAGTGAGTAGTGAAGCCAAAATGGCAAATATGTTGGCAATGTCACGTCTACCTTGTATGAATAAAACTACGAGTATCGGTTGAGACACGACCCAGCGCGGATATCCGTCGAGTAACTCCTGGGAACATTAAATAAATAAATAAATAAATATGTGTGGACATTTCACACATCGCCATCTAGCCCCAAACTAAGCATAGCTTGTACTATGGGAACCAGATGACTGATACAATACTTATATACTTTTTTGTTTGTAAATACATACATAGAATACAATATAACACCCAGACGCAGAACAAACATCTATGTTCATCACACAAATGTTTGTCCCGGGTAGGAATCGAACCCATAGCCCTCAGTTCAGTAGGCAGGGATACTACCAACTGAGCTATCGAGCCCGTCATGGACACACAGATAAGAGACTCAACGACACGGGTAACCCACAATGCTATAATATTAAATGACTATATTTTTCCATTTTATATAGTTAGCCAATGAAAAAATATAACCCGTTAGTAGGTAAGTACATAAATTGTGGAGCTGCACGCTCTACTCGCTCAATTCTTTGAATTACCTAGGTTTATTACGTTAGTTCAGTGCCTAGGTAAAGTAAAAGTACGGATGCGATCTCCTATAGTGGTATAATATATTTAGTACATTTTAGTCTCTCTGACAAAACACGAGACAAAACCTTCAAGCTTAGAGTATACTATGTATAATAAGACTCCGAGTTCTAGCTGGCCTCAGGACGTTAATTAGCTTATTTTTTTTCGCTGCTGCCACCTGTGACACGGTTAGATGCTAGCAACTTTCGACACCGAATAAGCAGAGAAATATCGACCTATAGTTATTAATGGCTGACGCAGTGCTTGCGCTAATTAATTTCAATGTATTAATTATTTATAATGCTGGCAATTTGCGTGTGCTATGACTCGCTACGTTACGCCCATACATACACAGCTCAAGTGGTCGCTACAAGCAACAATGACATTTTAAATTGGCGCGCCACCACCGCACGCAAATTGAGCTCCAAAATACTCGTAATAGCTAGCGGTTTCAGGCTGCAACGAAAAAACTCTGATTTATCCGACGGGCGTAGTCCGTTCATTATGCGCCTTTCGAGCCCTAACTTCACACCGGTCTGACTGTACTGTGGCGGTAAATGAAATACTAACACGTGCTCGCGAATACAAACAGAATGAAAAGAGGAAATTGGAATGTCCGTCTACAACATTTGGTGTTTTCAAAAGTAAACGTATCACAGTCATACTTAGGTATTATGTACATAATAAGTTAAGACTTAACTATAGCATTATAAAGTCGCAAATAAAATGCCTTGGTTAACTACCTCGTTACTCTATGCTCTATAATATATTTTTATAAAGAGACAAAAACTTTTTTGCGTATGCGTAGAAGTTTTTATTTCAAACGCCTCACATAACATTCTGCGAGAGAAGCTTTTAAGCCGTAAAAAGGGCAAATTAAAGCCACATAAAGTGCTCGTCTTATAAATAATGCGGTGATCAAGTAAAGACGCCAGCGTAGAGGTTACTTAAAATTTTATTCCTGCCGACCCACCGCTATATAACTCCTAGAATAATTATGTAAATACAAAGGGCGTTTAACCAAAATAAGGCAACGGTTATATCAACTGTGGAGCATAGAGATGTAATTGAAACGAGGGGCGAGATACCCGTTCAAATTTTCATACTGTTTACAATTTATCTCGTCGCCATAAGACGTCTCATACATTTTTCTCGTTTTTAAAGTGAATGGGGAGTTCCCCGAGATAAATTGTCTCTGTGGCACGTTTAAAATTTAAAATCTTTGCGATGTCAAGCATTCAACGTAACAAAAGCACAAAAGTACTCTGTGTTAGCTCCGTCTTCGAACGACATGCAACTAAAATTAAATTGTGAATATTTCATTTTTCTCTTCACTGTAAGTTGTTGTGTTTTTTATATGGCTTTACATTAAATTATATTTTTGGCAAAGTTACTTTGAGCTATCACCTTTTTATTATCTAGATACTTAAGGTTGTTTACCCGACCCATGATTGAAGTTACTCTGAGTACTATCGAACTCACTCTTGTGCTTGATTTTATAGGTACCTAAATATATATTATTCCTAACCTTTGTTAGTGTCTACAATAAAAGTATAAATTTTGTCCTTTGTATATTTTTTTAGAACAAATTGTTTGGTACCTACTGCATGTTCAGATTATTTATTTCCTGTAAAACAGCAAGTTCTTGGGTGCCGAGCTAACTAAATAGTGGCTATAAATTTACCATGTCAAAGTATCTTCTGCTAAAAAACCTATAAAATGCACTGCATGGATAACTGAGCGGTCCGAGCTCCTTCAATACAGAAACTCTTTAAAAATAGAGCATATTTTAGTATTAGCCAGACTTTAAAATTTATAATATTTAGCGCTTCGTTCTCTATATTCGAGTAAAGTTCCGAGTTGGCTAGCCACCACGTAATGTCACTTGTAACTGAAGTAACGAATTTCAGAATGTCCGAGTAGCGCTAGCCGACCCGTAAACCAGGCTGCTACTTACAGGACACATCAGCTGCCGATTAGTACGGTTAATCGACGGCTATAGCAAAACTTGTTGCAACCTCGCATGTGTTTGTAATTTATTATTATAGTTTGCATGCCACAAATACTGAGATCTACGGAACTGTAAACTACCAACCCTGTTGATTACGCTACTGCTATAAAAACATCGACTATTCCTGTTCCTCTTTCGAGATCAGATAGTTATGAATATAGAAATCATTGTATTTAATTAGTAAAACAGTCCTCTCAGAACCGTGGAAAGCCTATGGATACTGGAGGCTAGCAGCCGCTCAAAGTGGTGCTCTTTGGAGGAGGCCTATGTTCAGCAGTGGACGTCTTCAGGCTAATGATTATGATGATGATGACTACTAAAAAGTTTTTGTTCAATTATAATATGTTAAATACTTATATAATATGATATTTTTGTTTTGTGTGGTTTTAATTATTATTATTGCGTCAAGATAAAACCATATTTTAGGTACCTATAGGTATTACTTATTATATTTCCCGTTGAACTAAACAATGCAATCTAAATTCGTATTACATTCCTCATTACATTAATTTAATTAGTTGATACCCTTTTTTGTAAAGGTAAATCCTTACCTACTTACTGTTTTTAGGTAGGTAATAAATACTCTTTGAAGGGCATCTACCGCACCGCAGCATATAGCTGGCACATAAACATATTAAAAACAAATATGAAGGTATTTAGCAAATGTTTACCGATCATTATGATTAAAGTTACCGTGAAAGTAATCATTATGTCCCTTTTAACGCAAGACTAAAGTGACCAATATAGCTCTTAGAAAGGCCTTCGTTCTCTACATTCGATCAAAGTTACGATTACCTTAGCCAGTGAGTAGTACTGATCGGGACGTAAAGGCGGCGAGTAGTTCTTTTCAGTTTCACGAACGAAAACAGAGTTTCGATCAGCTACTCAGAGAGTAAAAATTTAGGATGTTCTGTAGCAACGTCAACTGTTCATTTCGTTCGTTCAATAGTCACCCTGACTGCTGTCAGTGACGCCATTATGGGTTCGTTTTTTATTTTTTTAGACTTTTTATGTGCCAGCTATATGCTGCGGTGCGGTAGGTGCCCTTCAAATAGTATTTATTCCCTACCTAAAAACAGTAAGTAGGTAAGGATTTACCTTTACAAAAAGGGGTATCAACTAATTAAATTAATGTAATGAGGGATGTAATACGAATTTAGATTACATTATTTAGTTCAACGGGAAATGTAATAAGTAATACCTATAGGTACCTGAAATATGGTTTTATCTTGACGCAATAATAAAAATTAAAACAACACAAAACAAAAATATCATTCTAATTCTATAAGTATTTAACATATTATATTTGAACAAAAACTTTTTTAGTAGTCATCATCATCATAATCATCAGCCTGAAGACGTCCACTGCTGAACATAGGCCTCCTCCAAAGAGCACCACTTTGAGCGACTGCTAGCCTCTAGTATCCATCGGCTTTCCACGGTTCTGAGCGGACTGTTTTAGTAATTAAATACAATGATTTCTATATTCATAAGTGTCTGGTCTCGAAATAGAAACAGGAATAGTCGATGTTTTTATAGCAGTAGCGTAATCAAAAGGGTTGGTAGTTTTCAGTTCCATAGATCTCAGTATTTGTGGCATGCAAACTATAATAATAAATTACAAACACATACGAGCTTGCAACTAGTTTTGCTATAGCCGTCGGTTAACCGTACTAATCGGCAGCTGATGTGTCCTGTAAGTAGCAGCCTGGTTTACGGGTCGGCTAGCGCTACTCGGACATTCTGAAATTCGTTACTGCAGTTAAAAGTAACATTACGTGGTGGCTAGACAACTCGGAACTTTACTCGAATATAGAGAACGAAGGCCTTAGCTAGTTAAAATGGCATTGAGCAGGCCACACCGCTCGCAGAATTAACAACTGATGGGGAAGAAAGGTTCTTGAGTAGGTACCACGAACCGAAAGATGCAGCGTAGGCGCCTCACTAGGTCGACCGATGATCTGGTGAAAACTGCGGGAGCCGGTAGGTGTAGCAGGCGAGCAGTTCATGTACGAGTACTCCATTTATATCCATGTACAATCACCACGGGTCAATCCATCAAAAAATATTATACGTATATCACGACAACAACACCGGCCAATTAGCTGAAAGTCGACATACAATGGCTCGCCATTATAGCCGAAAGTCTACAATGCTTGCCATTCCACTCGATGGATCACGGGACATATTTTATTTATATTTTAGGTGTAGTCGTGGTTTTGTTGAATATCTTCGTTTTAGATTAACTTCGTAATTAGTGTTTACTCAACGCCCATGATATCTAATATTATTATTGAAAGACGATAGTAGGCATTACATTAGTAAACCTAACATAACGGCTACACACAATATACTACACAGCGTTGGCTGGCCCCCCACTAGGTGGACTGACGATCTGTAGACCTAGCACGAATCTTTACGCGCGCGTAAGTACTTGTAAAAAGAGCTGTTCGTTGATCATCAACAGCCTGAAGACATCCACAGAGAGTTTCTTTCTCTTCGCGGTTTTCACCAGATAAGTACTTAAGTAGGTATATCTTATAACAAAACACCCATTTTTTACTGTATCTAAAATAAATCACTCAAAATCTAGATAACTGAATTTCCGTTACGAATAATCAAGAGATCTTGATTCAGTTCTTGATGTAAATTTTTGTGAATTAATTTTCAGCTCAAACTCTACAGAGCAAGGTTTAATTTAACGAATGGTTTTATTATAAAATCAACAAGCTTTATGAGCAGTTCTAACAAGGTTTTCTCAACTAAATTAGCAAAATGAAGATTGTGCCAGTAAAAGGGGTGGGTACAATCAAAATATTTGGAGCGGTTGTAAAGTTTCGGAACTAAATAAAAGTAATAGGCATGATGACTAAATTTTTTTTGCATAAATTAATAATATTCCTCAAAAGATAAAAAACAAAAAACAAATATCTCAAAAATTATAAAGTTACAAGCATTTTAAAAACTGGAATAGAAAGAGCTCGTACGGCCAGTGACGTCAGAGCAAGGTCGTTCATAGTACCTCATTACTAAGCTGTGGTAGCTTTACATACAATCTCTTTGGCATGTGACGTCACAAGTGGATTTTTCATAGTTACTGCGGAGGCGCTCTGTTTCGCGAGAAAGGGACAGGAGATGCCCTCTACAGAAAATTTAAAAGCTTATTATACCGTGATTTATTTACCGATTTTACTTATTTTTTTAAATTATTGCATTCATTTTTAATCCTCTAAATGAAAGTAATATTTACTTGTTCAGTTTTAATAGTAGTCACCATGCTTATTACAATTGAAACTATTAGGAGTAAACCGACTCCAAACTATCATCAATGACATATAAACATAACCATATCTGATAGTTTTATATTATGGTCATTGATGTCCTGAAAAACGCCTGGTTTTTATTAAATTTGTTCTAAATAAATTGTTAAATTAAGGATGTTACTGTGCGATTATGAAAAGAAAATTGTTCCTTTATCAACCGACTCACAAAAGGAGGTTTTTTTATTCCTTTGCATGTTTTTTAAAGTCAGTTTTAATCATGAATTTAGATTCAAAAATAATTAAAACCACGATGTTTCACCAAGCTTCTAAGATTCTCCAAAATGGTTTATATAATATCTTATATCACTAAAAGCATTGTCGTTTTATATCCGCAATATATTCATGTAAGAAAAAGTTCTACATTGCCTTGATAATAGCGCGACCTATTATTTTCTATTTACCGGATTCTTCTTAAATGCATTTACGCCCTTTGCGCTTTCACGTCCACCCATTGATCCAGCCTGAATTTACATCGACCCTTTTTGCTCCACGCAAAATACATCCGGAGGCTTTGCTCAAGATACAGATACGTAAACAGTTACGTAGTAACCCACATTTTCATTTGGAAATTCTGGGTTGATCATTATTTGAATATACTTCTTCTGTTTTTTATTTAAGATGCCAGTTCTTGCTGGTGGATTCATATCCATGCAGCGTCGTCTATTTTCATTCAATGTTTCGATTTTTCCGTACCACGCAACCTAATTAAAAGTGTTGATCAAATCATGGATACCAACACATAGCAAAGTTCTCTGTGACCAACACAGATGACTTACTTAAGTCTTCTGTGTTGGTATCCAAGTATACCTGTTTCTAAATTTAAAAAAAATCCTGACTGAAATTACTTAACGTCGTTCAAATTGTAAAAGAGAGCCGATGTCGAATACTGCATCGTAAAGATCACATACTGTCCTTTATTATATTGTGGCACCACCGCGTAGTAGAAATAGAAAAGGCTTTTAGGGAGGGCAAACATCATTGACGCATCACAGGGGTTAAAAATGCCTGAGCTTTTTTGTCCTAGTCTTTTATGGTGAACCGGGCTCATCCACATCGAATAGGCTTTTGTGAATGAGAGGTTGTCAGGATGACGATGTAACGGGCAGCAGATCATACATACCTATCTACTTTGCCTCTGCAAAATCTATATAATACTAAGTACATACATAGCAATGTTTTTTTTTTAAATAACGTTCTTTAAAATTTTGTGACCATACTTACGGCAGGACAGGAAAATTATTTTAATCAGAACATAGCGATAGCGATCGCTTTGTCCTAATTGAAATAATCATTGGTGATAACATCTATAAATTTTAATCGGCTGCTAAAGTTCTTAAACAACAAAAACAATCTCAATTGTCACCACAAATAAAGCCAAGACAACCGAATTTCTATCGGAATTACTTCACACGTGTAAAATCAATAGCACGAACATTCAAATTGGAAAAGTTCTTTGTCGAAAGTCCTCGAAAGCGTCTTACGTTAATAGTGACAGTATACATGGGTGAAAGTTTTCTGCGTATTCTAACGCAGTACGTTGACCATGACTTTGAACAACGCGCAGGTTAAATTAGTTTTTAAATCGTTACGATTTTACTAACTTGCTTTCTTGTATGTCATTGTCATGTCATACCAGAAACAGAAGGTGGTATTTACAACTGAGTGCCAACGTACTTCGGAGGGCACGATAAGCTATTGATCCCGGCTGTTATCGTAAGACAATAGTCATTAAGCCCAGTCAATCTATGGATGGCCTAAAAATTCTGACACCGGCTTAGCACTTGCCTATACGAATGACTTGACTGAAAGTTTTCAGATTCTATATTTGTTTAGCTATATATTTGGCGTTTTCGTATGGACGCCATAATAATGTCCCCCATTGGAGAGCCAACTTTATCGTTTTTAAAAGTAGTAGTTTTTAAAAAGTGTTAGCAATATAAATCATTTTCTTTATTCGGCTCTGACTTATGCCCATCCTACCCGCGAGACTTGTTTAGCACACGTTGTAACTGAGACGAACTTGGTGTTTACTTAAAACTGCTAAGTCTCCCAACTTTATAAGTGAAATAAAGCTCTATAAGGCTGATCCATGTGCCTGTGTGTAGTAGATGTTCTTCACTGTGTAGTTAAGAGTAAATTGAGTTTGTTTTGAAGGCGCAGTTGTAAGTTTAACGAGCTATATTGCCGTTATAACGAGCTCATGTAATTATAAAGTTATGCTGATTAGATGTAGCCGGATTAGCTTTGTGCGATGTTTCTCAAAGTATCGTACAACAGCAAGAGTAAGAGTTCAGCCAACTAGAGTATTTAACATCCATCCGTATCCAAATCCACCGAATTGGTTTAATTACTGCGGCCAATGAAAGCATATAAAGCCGGTTATACACGGTTCAACCTGTAGGTATTATATTATCTGGGGTTCAACCAAATTGAATCACTTTGGTTGAACGGATCAGAAATGAAAGCAAAAGATGACTGTCAATGACATTGAATGATACATGGATCAAAAAAAACCGCAAAAGCAAAAGTGAACCGTGTATTTTCGCCTTTATTAACTTTGTACTGGCAAGGTGATGGTGGTACCTAGAAGTAGAATAATTACTTACGTAACATTCAGTATCCATGTTATTGATAATTTATGAGTGTCTAACATTTATTTATTTTTAAATGGACAAAAAAGAGAAAATGAAAATTTAATTCAATTTGTTTTATATTGCAATATATAATTATTTCTAGTGTATTTGTGGTATATAATTATTTATTTCTAGTACTGAGTTCGATGGAACTGTAACACATATTTTGCACTTTGTAAAAACGTCGGAAGCATTTCACGTTCCATTTACTTCGAACCCAGCCTACTCATTTAATACCCCCCGAGCTACAATAGACTTGGACCGGTAACTGTCTGAAGTGTCGACGCGGCTCGTTCGCGTCTGCCGCGGACACTTCTATTCCGGCTCAGCAGTTATAAAACCTCTTTTTACAAACAACCTATTCCAACTTCTCCAACTATTGAACGGTTTCAATGAGTGTCGCAACAGCTGCACTCGCTGATATTGAATGCTAAGGCGTACGTTACTGCATAACTAACTGTAATACATAACTGTATTTGCAGTGGTAGAGTTTTGTTTGTATTCTGGCTATAATATACCTTTTAGCAAGGAGTGACTGGCTAAATAGGGCAAATTCTATGCCTCAGGCGAATATCGACGATAACGTGCGCGGTACATTTTATAGTTTCGAGGCACTGCAACTGGTATGGGCAGCCGTGATCAGGTGAATCACTTTGGGTTGTCAGGAAGAGATCGCTTTAAGCAATAAGACCGCCCATTGCGACACTTAGTATAAGACCAAATATCCAAATGGCTTTGTGTTTGTTTGTGTCTCTTTCTGAACGTGTGGCTCTAATGAGATAAACGACAAAATAATGACTTCAAAAGGCTATTACAAGATCCGCTATAGCAGCAACTGATTTAAACCGAATCTAATTTGGATGTTTTAATTACTCCCTTACTAAACCTAAATATAAATTTTAACTAGGTAGATATTAGATACATATATATCTACTAAACATTTAACTTTCTACAATCTAAAACTATACCTCTCCCACCAGTAATAGAACTGCAGCTAACAGAAATCCAGTTAACTCCGACCGGTGCGGTGTTCATAAATCTAGAAATGTATTCACTATCGGAATAACGTGTTATTCATCTTGGAGCCATGCCATGTTGTTTTGAAAAATTAGAGAGGGCAGTGGGAAAGCGACAGCCTCGGTTAGCTCGGTACGTAGCTATTATAAGTTGGGTTTAGGCAGGATTTGGTTTAATGTTGCCAGGTTTGGTGAAGTGGCTAAAGCTTGGAGTATTTAATGCAACACAGGCATTAATTTAAATCTCAAAACTTTATGGCCTATTTTTTATTTGACCTATTAGGTTCACATATACCTATATAATATTTTACTTCTTGGTGGGTTCTTCAGGAAATTAGACTACGATAGATATATTATTCTGAATTCTATATTTTCTTTATATGTAATTTTTCGTTTCATAGCAATTATTTAGTTTTACATTTATGTACTTATCAATTTTTTTTTATCTTCATGGTTATAATGAGCCTACCATAGAATTTAATACTCACTCACTCAATGAATTTTAACGAAATTCCGGAATTCTCATCTGGCAGCACTAGTTTGGTAGGGAGCCAAGAACTCTCGCAGTTATGCGCTATGACAGCTCCATGATAAAGGCAGCCTGAGCAGTTTCAGCCATTTGCTAGACAGTTTCATTTATACTCTCCAAGTTGTTAAATGTCGCTTGGCACTAATATTGTGCCAGGCAAAGAATGCGAGCAAAACGTCTTCTTTTGTCCGCAGACCGTTTTATGGAACTGCAATGTTTTGTAGGTATGAATTTCTTACTCGATTGAGATCAACTTTTCCACAAGTCTCTACCGATCTACTTGGTACTCCGGAGAAAGCCGTGATGAATGCAAGAGAAAAATTCTGTTATTAATATTACCTACGGTTATGATCAGGATGCTATGATGACACTATGAAACTCATCAGACAGGACAGAGCAGGATAACTAAAGTGACCAATATAGCTCTTAGAATAATCAAGTTGAAATGGCAATGGGCAGCCTATATCACTTGTAGAACTGATAACCAATGGGGAAGAAAGGTTCTCTAGTGACGACTACGAACCGGGAGACGCAGCATAGGCCGGCCCCTCATTAGGTGGACCGACGATTTGGTGAAAGCTGTGGGGAGCCGATGGATGCAGGAGGCGAGTAGCCGCTCATATGGCTCTCCCTGGGAGGCCTATGCTTAGCTGTGGGCATCTTCAGGCTGTTGATGATGATGATGATGGTGATGAATTTTGCGTTGTAACTCCCAACTAATCCCACATACCGTTTCCACCTAATAGTTTTCGCAATTGATCCCACAAGAGTAAGTCTAGTTTTTCAAGATTAATGTAGAATTAAGACTTGAAAGTTTGATAAAATATACTCGTATCAGATCTCTGCCATCAAATCAACTTAGATGGCTAAACGTTGAATAGACCGCCCACTTTGTTCACTCCGAACGATCCCCCCAAACGAGATTTTCTCACAAAAACGTCAATTTACAAAATATACCCGGGGAATCTAAATAAAACATTTTCTCTTGAATGACGCGACTTTTGATCCTAAACCACTTACACGGCAATCTATAGAAAATTATTCTTGCCTTTTTCATTTCCCCGCAGAAACGAACCTTTTACGTAGTATCCGAGAGAGTGAAAGCAATAAAAGTCAAATTACTGTTCGAGTCATGCATCACGAAAGTTTTGGGTTCGAAAGTTACAAATTGAATAAAATTAAGGCCAGTATTTTGCTTACGAATGTGGGAGAGTGAGTGATGTGGGAGCCTCAGAATTAAATGCGAAGTTCGAGCGACTCAGCTACGTGATGCTCGAGATTTCTAAACATACTTAGGTTGTCATTGTTAGGATTTCAGGCTGCCTGTAAAACTATTGAAAATGGGCATACTTAAACTCCTAAGACACTCATTAAAATGATTGTTTAAAGCTTTTCTAATAATAAAGCCTCTCTTATTAAAAAAATATGTCTTACTCATTTTTTCAAGTTTTCATTTAAACGTGCTAGTCACACACTATCAACGATAAGTATTTGTTCAAATTCAAAATCCGGACATGTTTCGAAAAGTCTCTGAAATTCCGGTGTAATCTACTTTGAATGTGGATTTGAAGGGGATTTAGTGGGCACAGGTGACTCTGACGGGTTTACCTCTAAATTCGGTTGTTCTAGGTCGACTGGCACATGAATATAAGGTATACATAAACTAACAAGAACATGTAGATATTTGATGCAAATAATAGTCACTTTCGAATAATTTATTTGTCTCTACTTATCAGGGTTGTCAAATTGCTCCTTTCGTAGACGATAAAATACACCCACCTATAAGGTAAAAATTTAATTTTTTTTAATTGTGATTCCAGTTCGTCTACAGCACGGAAAGGAAAAAACATTTTTGTCTACAGCACGGAAAGGAACAAACTGTATTTGGGCTCATTTTAAATAGTTACGACTAATTTAGGGTTGTAACCGGGGGTAACTTGTTTATCCATATGTCTCATTTTATAATGAATCTATAAGTAACCAATTTCATCTTGAAAGTTATGTTAAGTTACAACGTTTTTACACAAAAAAGTCTCAAATTAAGCCAAAAGAAACTGGTTCCATACATAATCAAGCAGAATCCAGACGCGTCCCAAAAAGGCTAAGCAAAAAATTAAATTCTAATTTCATGATTTATTTGATATCGTGAAATGGATTTCAAAGATCTACAAAGATATTTATTATAGTTCCTAAAATTATTAGTAACCAGTGGCGTTTGAAACCTCACTTCCCAACTCACCGGATTGGACGCTCTACCAACTGACCCATGATCGCCTGCCCATCGGTATAAGTATACATAATATTTATACGTATAACCGGACTTTACTGTACTGTGATTTTTAGAAACTAAAAATAATGTTTTAATATTTTTATTCGTAAGTACAAGTTTTGTTTTTAAAATATCAGGTCAAGTTAATCCATATGATTTGTAAGAGACGGTAAAATTGCGTTTGTTGCAATATTGCAAATAAGGGTTGGGTATAAATAGCTGAAACTTATCCAAATGCATAAGAAGGAACATTGTTAGCATAATTTGTGCTAAAAGGTCTATATACCTACAATTCAAGACTAACGCCAAGCACGTCAAGTCTCCAAAACCTACTAAGTTTTAGTCTTGGTAGCTCTGTAACTCTCCAAGTAATGTGTTCATTTTTCAGCGTGCGGACTAGTTGTTGGATTTTTTATTACAAAACCTAATAAGCTTTCACAACAAAAGTTTATGACGTATTTCCTATAATATGCTCTCGTCAACACCCCAATGCTTTTAGTGCTTATCGATTTATCCTTTGACCGTTTTATGGCGAGCCGTCTGCTCTTTTTCGTGTTTACGCAATATAGATTTTCAATAATAAAAATCTAATAGAACATTTTTGGTTGGTACTTTTATATTGTTTTTCTTCAAATTATAACAATATAAAATAAAATACATTCTTTCATTTAAAACGTTTAAAAATTATAATATTATAATACGTATACCTATCACCCGTAAACTAACTATAATAAAATTGCGCCGTCAGCCCAACACGGTTTTTTGATCACTGATAGCATACTATGCATGCTGACCTCATTACTGACGTTATGATTTTCGTATACATATATGAGTAGGCATACATATATTTTTAACATTACTACTATCTTCTATACGAAGCAATTTTCAAGGCAATGTAGTAATACTTCCAATAAAAACGGATATGTGTCATGTTGGTTTCGGCTAGTGCTAATTATGAGTTCGTTCAATGGTGACCGCTATCTGCTCCCACCATCGCTTTCGCTACAGCCAATCTCGCACACCCGCTAATTGATAAACCGAATTTGAGCTCAGATATCAACAATTGAACAGTAAGGTAGCTTTTGCTATGTAGCTATATGTATGGTATAGGCCGTTTATATCTGAGTCGTCGGGTAGTTAAGCGTTAGTAGCAAAAGGTCATTTGGACATATTGACTTATGAAATATCGACCATTTGGTACTTGCTTACATGCACGGTGTAACCATCATTATAGACACGCTATCATCGATTGCTTGTCTGAAGAAAGTGATAAGCGGTATAATAGGCATGATGACTACTATTAAAAATGAACAAGTAAATATTACTTTCATAAAGAAGATTAAAAATGAATGCAATAATTGAAAAAATAAGCAAAATCGGTAAATAAATCACGGAGTAATAAGCTTTTAAAGTTTCTACAGGAGGCATCTCCTGTCCCTTTCTCGCGAAACAGAGCGCCCCTACAGTTACAAAGAAAAATTTACTCGTGACGTCACATGCCAAACAGATTGTATGAAAAGCTACCACAACTTAGTAATGAGGTACTTTAACGACCTTCCTCTGATGTCACAGGCCGTTTGAGCTATCTCTTTCTAATTCGGTTTTTAAAATGCTTGTAACTAGGTCGTTTTTTGAGATATATAATTTTTGCTTTCACAAATGTTTATCTTTTAAAAATATAATTAATCTATCCAAAAAAAAATTTTAGTCATCATGCCTATTATAATATATCCGGTGCAGTGGATAATCCACACTGTTATTATCTATAACTTGTGTCATTCTTTTAATAAGCATGACAAAAGCTTAACCAATGCCCGGCCATCCGTTAACCAGACAGAATGGACAATAGGAACTGTGCAGAGCCTAATTAGCAACGAGGTAGGCTAAGCTAGTGATGCCGGGTGCAGTTAGTCCGAATATAAAATGATCCACAGACCAAAGTATTAAAGCTGAAAATGATCTAATAAACAAGACTATTAGTTAAAACTAGTCCCTGTAGAAGATGTCCACTGCTGAACATACCCCCCCCCCCCCCCACCTGGTCACCTCCTACATTCATTGGCTACCCGCGGTTTTTTACTAGATCGTCGGTTCATCGGCCTACCTAAAGTCGCACAATGAGCTATGTCAAGAGCAGTGTTCGCTGGTTCGCTGTATCCCTGCGAGACAAGATCCGAAATGAAGAGATCCGCAGGAGGACTAAAGTGACCGATATAACTCTTACAATTATTAGCAAGTCGAAATGGCAATGAGCAGGCCATATCGCTCGTAGAACAGACAACCTAAGGATGAAAGGTTCTCGAGTGGTGACCACAAACAGGACCTGAACTATAATTAAAAATAAAAATTGTGGACGTGGTCTGGGTATAGGTACATCACTATTAATTGAAAACTCCTAAATAGTCCGGAGTTTCTAGTGGTTCAAGCTCAGCAAAGAACCAGTGTAGCGTCAATTTTTAATTAGCGTAACGTAACATGTAATAGTAGACGGGAGAGAATTGGGTCAATTTAATCAATACAAACGTTAATTAACGCCGATATAACCTTATTTCAGAGGTTTGACTATGTAAGTTAATTATTCATTGGACAAATTGGGCTTCGACTGAGACGGCCCCAATGTCATGCGTTTGAAACTTGAGTTCATAAAGGTGAAACATAAAATCTCACAAGTATGGCAGTTCCTAGTGCCCTCTTTCCACCACCATAAAGTTAATAATTTTGGGTGGAACATGCAGCCTCGTCGTTTGGGTAGCAATGCCTAGATTCTGCCATGGTATGGCGCCATTCGATCATTATCCAAGGTTTCACTAAGACCCGTGAGTAACTACTACTTACTACTTTACAAGCTATATCTTAATCCGCGTATTGGTTTCTCAGAACCACTCTGATTTTCCCAGCGGTTGAATATTGGCAAAGTTACTTCGGTACTTCGAAGCTAAAGTTTGTCCTTAACATTCCGCATGGTGGATTCGAAAAAGTTTACCATAAGAGAAAACAAAGCTGCAGCTCGCAGTCTTATTCAAGTGTAAATATGTTTATGTATGTTTTGTTGCTTCGTTTTATGTATGCTTATTTTATTGACACATGACAATTATAAAAATACAAAGTCTATTAGGAAATTTAATTATTTAGCAGAGAAGTATTAGGTAGTTCCAAATAGTTTAAGGATGTAAAAGAAAAAAACACTGTAATACATTATGGAGTATTCAAATGTATGTATATATCTACGATTTCAGAACACGACTAAAGGAATCGCAAAAAAGCTATGGGGACATCAAACAAACGGTAAATTATCCTAATTCAATAAAACCCTACGTAAAGTACGAAGGGACGCAGTCACAGGACCGTACTAACTCGATAATAAAGGTCCAAAACATATTATCATTATTTTGTGAGGATAAAAAATAGAGATAAATGGTTTACGCGAGACGACGAAAGCTTTACTCATATTTACATTCCATTACGTTCTACATGTTTGTATTACTCGTATATTGAGTGAAATAAATAATCCCTAAAGTTATTTCTGTATACCTATTTGCCTAAGTTCCATTTCCTGATTTAACGCAGGGTTCATATTATTATAATGTTACAATCTGTATTAAAAAATCTGACCGCCAGACATTGCTGTCTCACTCCTACTACATTTTCAGTTCGAGAATACATTAATTTAAGTTGATACTTGTTAAAAAGAGGCTGTTTTTTTTTCTGTTAGATTAGGTAAATATTTTTTTTTATGTGATACTATGGTTTTTCCCCGTACCTTTGGTCCCAGTGTAGGAGTTCGGCCAACGCATATCTTCTTGCGAGATAGAGATGAGAGAATGGGCAATGGCCTCTGACAAGCGTGGCGTTGTGATTATGCCTATTAAAAAGGCCTATGGTCTGGAACCTTTTTGAGTAGGCCTATGTTCACCCAAAAAAGCTGATGTCTATACACTTTTCAGAGTGGTCGCATAAAAATTTAATTAAATCCAAATCACAGTAGTTTGGTCATCCAAGTACCTACTTATTTCTCACTTTGAAAGGGTTTAGAGTAGATATCCAACATACCCGTGGAATAACGAACGACTTCATGAAGTTAATAAAATATTGCAGTGAGTAGATTTATCGAAGCTCAAGTCCATCCCTGTAAGCTTTTATTGCCATCCGCATAATATAGTTGGTGAGCACAATATTTACCGCTAGCTCAGGCTGTTTATCAAGAACAAAACTATACGCCAGCGCTTTCCTTCTTTCGCTTCGAAGCAGTTTTGTCTGAGGCTATTTAGGATTTAATATACCGCAGCAGAAAATATGGTTTGACCAGAGTTCTATGGGTTTGACTCCATTATAAATCACCAGTTTCTGCCACTGACTGTGGTTTCTAGTTTTCCTAGGAATAAAGTCCCTAATTTTTTTCAAATTTAACAATTACTCCACTAAATTAATTGTTTATTTTTGGTCTATTCATAGCTTTTTTTAATGGGCTAATGCTGTTGGTCTCTTCCAACCTTTACAGCGTTACCGGAGAACACCGTCACTGGCTATTTATATCTGCGATCAGTGTTCGGACTATGGCATAATACACCAAGTTTTGCATACTTAGCAGCACATTTTGCATGTTTGTCACTGGAAAGTTGGTGGACCAACCTACAAATAAATCCGTGTGCACTTAGAAAAGAAAATACTCTTATCGTGTTAAAAAAAATATTTTTTACGTTTTGCTATTGACAAAATAAAATATATGAGATATGAATTCAAGTCCCTAGTTGTCAATCACTTTTTGCCGTGATGAAGAAAGTGTTCCGCATAAAATGCTGCAGCAGCTGCGTCAGAAGCTCATGAAGAATAAGAGAAAAAAATCCAACGCAGGGTATTGTGAATGAAACAAAAGTACCCGTAGCCATTCTAGATAACAATATTTCCCCGCTCTTTTTCTTAGGGTATTAAAGTACTTTTTCCCATGGCAGAAGGGTTACAGCAATTTGGGTGGTCGTTAACGTAGATATTCGGACGCCAGACTGGATGTTTCGCCCCAAAGTCAATTAACAAAGTGTGAAATATATAAATGGAGCCAGTATTTTTATGTTTTCTACTGTCTGAAACGCCTCTCAACGCCAGAATTTTCTGTCACATTGTTATAGATACAGTAGGCCTAGCACGAATATTTACGCGCGCGTAAGTGCAACTTTAACGTTAGGCAGTTGTATGGGGCGCTGATCAAATGCCATACAACTGCCTTACGTTAACGTTACAGTTACGCGCGCGTAATTATTCATGCTAGGCCCACAGAAAGGTAATAGAAATCCCGCTGGTTAAAAATAATTATTAGGAGCTTTAAAATGCCTTTATGGCAGCGAATAAGCAACAGTACATATTCACTATCAACGCTCATCGTTAGGTATACGTATGTACCTACAATACTATTACAGTGAGAACTTGAGCGAAATCTTTTTGTACCAAAACCAGCGCGGCGCTTGATTGGAGTTAGCAAGCGACGTGATCTGAAGCCACAATTAACCTCGAGGGGTTTTAGTTCGATGTTTAATTTATCAGTAATTCAGACCCTTTAAGTGATGGTTACATTATTATAGTTATCAAGAGGAGAAAGAACAGCTTTCTTCTACGTGGGCGTGCTACATCTTCGACCGCATCGTCACTTCAAATTGGGCGAAATTTGGTCAAAATAAGCTTGTTAGATATAAGAAAAATTACTTAGGTTAATATTCAATTGTTGTATTGATGTAATAAGAGATCTTAGCCTAATTATGCATGATATACTTCTTTTTTGTAATGACATCAGTATTATTATCTTAGACATGCATTTATATTGCTAGGTGTTTTCCGATAAGAATAAAGTAAAAATAAAACTAGATACGCACCGCATATAAAAGCTTTAGTTTATTTTGAATTTTTTTAAAGCTTTCATAGCTTACAAATAACACAAATAACAATTCTTAACAAGTGCAGTAAGAAAAGAAACAAACAAACACCTCACGAATATACTTATCTTAAACCTCATGATCATACTTACGATACTTAGCCAAATACAACGTAGGTAGTAGATGTACATACTGTAAAAAGTGGGTGAGAAAGCCCTTCGATATCAGGTACACCATGCACTTACACCGCGTGATTGAGGTAGAGACGTGTGTAGGTATCGATTCTCTACATGAATGAAATTGTTTTACTTATTGGTGAATTCGTGTGACATAGAAAATCCATTATCATGGTATTCGATGACAGTCGAAGACTTAGTACCTACAGCAATAGTCAATGACCTACAGCGTACCCTCAAGATACGAAGTAACATAATCAGAAATCTGTGCCTCAAGGGTAAACAAACATGTCATCATCAGCCCGTAGACGTCCACTGCTGAACATAGGCCTCCCCCAGATAGCGCCACTTTGAGCGGCTGCTCGCCTCCTGCATCCATCGGCTCTCCGCGGTTTTCACCAGATGATCGGTCCACCTAATGAGGGGTCTGCCTATGCTGTGCCTTCCGGTTCGTGGTCGCCACTTGAGAACCTTTCTTCCCCATCGGTTGTCAGTTCTGCGAGCGATGTGGCCTGCCCATTGCCATCTCAACTAGCTAACTTTAAGGGCTATATCGGTCACTTAACAAACATATATAGATAACTAAACATACAAATAAACAGACTTCATTTCTAATAAGTATATTAAATAGGGAGGGGAAATGGGGAAATTTATTATTGGCTTAAATATACACATTACACACAACGAGTAATAACTCGTTTAAATTTGTGCTGCATATTACTACTATAAAAGATATACTATACTAATATAATTCATATAATATCAGGTAAGACTAGAAATTGCTATGTTATTGACGAATTACTACAAAGTCTAAAAATCATGATCGGTGTAGTACAGCTGTGTGCACAAACTCTCAGACAATTATTATAATAATGCTGGGTCATTAAAATTAATTGAATTGAACTGGATTTATTATCGATACGTCGTTTAGTAACCCATCTCTACGAGGAAGCTCTTGCACAGATTATAAAAGCCGGTTGTACCATTGAATGGGGATAATGATCGCGATCCGACATAGAATGATTTTTGAGTGGAGTCGTTGTCGGAAAGGGGTTTAAATGCCTGTTTAAGAACAGTGAAGAGTTTTCAGTTTTTTTGTTGGCACGGGTAGGTAAATACTATGTACACTGTCAAACGATCTAAATCTTTCGCACATTTTTAGGGTCCCGTACCCAAAGGGTAAAACGGCTTACTAAGGCTGTCCGTCCATCCGTCTATCCGTCATCAGGGCGGTTATTCTTTATGGTAACACAGATTCCACACGATTTGAAACCACGTCGTTATCGTGTCTTGTTCAAATCGTGTCACAGCGTTAGAAATACCTTCACTTTACATTAAAATTATCTATATTTTGAATAAAATATATTGACGTAAGTGGTCATATCTTTAGACATGTTGATATTTCGGAACGAGTCTCAGTAGAACATATGATTTTTGGCAATTCAAATCCCGCCAATTCCAAATTCATTTCACGTGGTTTCGTTTTAATTTCTTAGAGAATAGACTTTTGTAGATTTCTTATCTAAGACAAGGAATTCGCGTGGTTTCGAAGTAAGGAATCGATACGGAATAATGGCCCAGGCTAGATTACATGAGCCGTGATAGTTAGACTGTTAGACAGTTGACTTTTTCACAGATGATGTATTTCTGTTGTCACTATAACAAAAAATACTATAAAAATGGAAACAAATAAATATTTAAGTGGGCCTCCGGATTTGGTCAATCCGTACATTATTTTTTACTGGTTTTATAGATAATGGTACTGAACCCTCCGTGCACGAGTCCGACTTGCTTTTGGGCGGTTTTTATTTTATTTTCACCATACTACATTAAATGTAAAGTCAATGTTATACGTGCATATATTACTTGTGGGTAGATAATAGATATACATATTTATTTAATTTCATTTTAATACGTCTCATACTTGCATATCAATATAACATAAATAATAAAACTGTAACTGGGCTAAATCTGTACATTGAATATTTTTGGAATATCTTCTTAATACATATAGAAAAAGAAACTATTTTTATTTTTTGTCTGTCTGTCTGTCTGTCTGTCTGTCTGTCTGTCTGTCTGTCTGTCTGTCTGTCTGTCTGTCTGTCTGTCTGTCTGTCTGTCTGTCTGTCTGTCTGTCTGTCTGTCTGTCTGTCTGTCTGTCTGTCTGTCTGTCTGTCTGTCTGTCTGTCTGTCTGTCTGTCTGTCTGTCTGTCTGTCTGTCTGTCTGTCTGTCTGTCTGTCTGTCTGTCTGTCTGTCTGTCTGTCTGTCTGTCTGTCTGTCTGTCTGTCTGTCTGTCTGTCTGTCTGTCTGTCTGTCTGTCTGTCAGTCCCTTTGAACACGCATCACGCTGCAACCACTGAGCGGATTTTGCTGAAATTTGGTATGGTAATTGCTTTTTTTTTACGGGCAACATGCCTTTATTACTCAAGCTAACTACTAAAATTATAAAAACTAAACTAAACTAAAACTAACTACACTACACACTAACTAGCTACACTATACCTACTACAAAGAACATATGGACTGTATATGGACCGCGATGGTCTATAGACAGTCCAAATGCTCCAGCCCACTGCCGGTAGGTAGCGTACCCAACATGCTGGCAGCATTGCCTCGTTGAATTGCAATGCTGATGCGTAGAGCCAAATAAGTGCCAGCATTTTGGTCACGCGTCGCATCGACCAGGCGCTCTGATAGACTTTGGAAAACGCGGTGAGCTCCCGGTCCCCACGGACCCAGGGTCTCAACGCCAAACGGCTCAAATATATAACCGCTACCGAGGTTACTATATTTGCGCCGCTTTAGCTGCTCAGCCGAATTAGCCGCGGCGCCGGCCCTAACGTGCGTAGCGTCCCACACTAAAGGCCGCCCCATCTTCCAGAGAACCAAAGTCATTCCGTCAGGTCTTTAACCATCGTCACGCATGAGACCATTCGGTTCGAGAATGGCTGCAACATTGGCGGTGGTAAAAACCCGGCGAATGATGTCATTAAGACTAGCGTGGCGCGAAATTCAACCAGCACTTTTCGAACACGAGAGACCGTGATGACCGAGCTGATCAACTGCAGTACCACACTGGCAGCGATGAGCTATACAGCATCTTGCTCCCAAACGTAAGCTGAAATCAGTTCGATCTAAAAGGCTACCGGTGTTGAAAGAAGGCAAGGCCTGTAACCAAAGTCCTGAATCCCACACAGAGACTGCGAGAAGCCGAGCACGATCTGCAACGCTAGGACACGTATCTAAAAATTTTTCTGTGCTAAAATCTATATTTTCCGTGCTAGTTCGCAGAGCGATCTGTCCCACAGCCTCTGTGAGGAAAGTACCACCGGGAGATCAGAATTTGGACAAGCCAAGCCCCAGGCATTCTTTGCCTCTGACAAATGAGCTACTTGAAAGTACCTAAGAATTTTTCCTATTAATTTATGTGTACCATGTACAGAGGATAAAATGCCGGTAATGCAACACTCGAAATTTTGCGTATCCCTAGACCTCCTAAACGCACAGGTAGAGAGGCCTGCGACCACGTCCTGTCATCCATATCAACATTCAAAACCGAAACCAGAGTATTCTTTACAATGCTGTCTAAGCCCGTAAGGAGCTCACTGTGTTTCCACAGTTGACAACATCGTAAAATATAAGCAAATTTTGGTAATAGCTAATTATGCAAAATAACATTTAGGGTACTTTTGTTTTCTAAAACGACCAAGTACGGGTTGCCCAAGCAATAGTATGTAATTTTTATTCTAGATTTTTTGTTCGCTTACTATTATTATATTTGGATATAAATTTCAATGAAAAAAACAAAAACAAAAATAAAAAACAAAAAAGTTCTGTCGAAGGGAAGATAGAAGAGATAGGATCAATGGATGGGATGGCAATAGAATCCCATCCATTCATCCTTTTCCCCTATTTTTTACCTTTCCTTTCTCTCTTATCCATAAACAGGGTTAGGACTTAAAACTAATTAACCCGTGCGAAGCCGAGGTGGGCCAGCTAGTTATCAAATAGAACTGAAGAAAATTAATATAAGATTTTAAACTTCCATGTTCACTAATATTACTAACATATTGAAGAAAATTATTTTAAACCTGACAAACCGACATAACTATTACTTTTTAGTGTTTCATTTATACCAACATGACAATCCTAATAATTTTATTAAGCTTTGTTTATTTTAAGCTGCCCTTTAAACCGTTTATTTCATTTCCAAATGAAACTAAAGCCACATTATTAATTTTTAATGGCGTTCAACTCGGGGATAGTGCTGTCCGCGATACAATACTTTTTATATAATTTTCAGTAAAATTAGCCAGCGTATAAATATAAATATGTGTGGACATTCCACACCACGCCATCTAGCCCCAAACTAAGCATAGCTTGTACTATGGGAACCAGGTAACTGATACAATACTTAGATACTTTTTGTTTGTAAATACATACATAGAATACAATATTAACACCCAGACACAGAACAAACTACACCTATGTTCATCACACAAATGTTTGTCCCGCGTGGGAATCGAACCCACAGCCTACAGTTCAGAAGGCAGGGCTACTACCAACTGAGCTAACAGGCCCGTCAAATAGTATAATAGTATGATACTTACTTACAGAAAAGGTATACCCCAATAATACTGACCTACTACTTACAGAAAAGGTAAAGTAATAATGCCTCTAAACTACGGTTTGTATAAAGTTGTGCAGGTGATTAAAAATTTTGGCCTGTACTGCAGGTAACCTGGATTGTATTGGGAAGTTAACTATCAGTTGTATTAATGTGAATTAAATAAGAAAAAGAATCTTAAATAAAAAAACATAGATATAAGTATACAAATAAGTAATAATTACGTATATAATTATGCTACGTAGAGCCACATGCTACAAATGCCGCACAAGTCCTACTAAAATACTCATTTTTGTAGGTATGGATTAGGCCCAATTTTGAAGGCTTCCCAATTTTGAAGGCTTTTGTGGATAGTCCTTAACTTACTAAAAATATAGCCGTCCTTTACGTTTCCCTCTATTTGACAAAAACAGCAACAGTTTTAGAATTTTTAGATCTGTCTTTAGGTTTATATCTGTATACAGTTACCTAGATATACGTATATCATGGATTAAAATAAAAGCATCCTACAATTTCGCAGTAGATAAAGTCCGCAATACGAAAACATAGTAATTATTATCTCAATGACACTAATACATTTTCAGAAATACGGTACCACGCAACGGTATTTCTACTGAAAATGAAATTAACATCACTATTAAAAGTTTCAGCCGAAGGTAGTTGTTTACCTTATTCATAAACGGGTAATATTATATACAGGGTATATTATAGCAGTGGAAAATAAACTGTATAATCCCCATAGCAACCTTTCAACCACAGAGCAAAAAAAAAACGCTTCCCCTCTACATAGAGGCGCCTTTTCGACACTTCTCATACAATTCAAGCGTGTCAGGTATTACAATGAAACCTCTATGGTTTACCTGCGCAGATGACATATATAGCAATTGTCTTGTCATTAGTGCCACTGCTGTCAGCAAAACGTGCTGTGGGTTGAGTCGATTTATTTTTATCGATAGTTTGATATGAGTTAAGTACGCGGTAAGGTACCTCTTACCTGATTGTATCATTAGGTACACTTTAGTACCTACCTATATCTTTTGTGCCTTTTGCGCGTATTTCTATGTGTAATAGTGTTATTTTATTCAATTATACTCTATTCTGGGTCGACAATGGCCAGCCGATAAACATACCGGTATAAATCTAAAATAAATAAAATTGAATGTATTGGTATTGGTAGGTACGTCATGTTCGCGTCACGGCTATACAGTCCACCTCACCTATTTTATGGCAAATGTAATGTGTGTAAGTATAGAGCTAGTTTATCGTCAGTTTATGGTTATAAAGTGTTTCCGCATATGCTATGTCTTGCGCTTAGCTATTTTTAAAACCATTAAAAGAAAAACTTGGAGAAAAATACTTACTCTTTTAAAATTCTTATATAATTTTTCAGCTCACCATGCGATGTATATTTTAATTTACAGCTATTTACAAAATAAAAAGCAAGTGAATTTTTTCATTCAATATCGACTAAGACGTAGAATCAACGAGATCAGTTGTCCTTAGCAACCAAGAGCAATGGTTTTCTATGAGGCTACCATGGATGAAATAAAAAAAGAAGGATTTAGCTTTGATTGACATCGAACTGAAGCCCAAAATGGCGGACATATTACATATGTGTGTCAGCTGAAAGTAGGGCGACCGGCTGCATATGATGTGAGCGTGTGCGTGTTCCGCTCGTACGTACGAAGCGTTCCGGCTTCCTAAGGGAGCTTCAGGTTCGGATCAGACAGGATTCCCTCCTTCTTTTTTTAATAGCTCCATGGAGGCTGCATGAAAACTTTCATGGGCGAGCACGCCACATCATTATAATGTCCTCATCAAATAATAAATGCGGATAAGAGAAATCATAGTCATCATCATCAGCCTGTAGATGTCCACAGCTGAACATAAGCCTCCCCCAGAAAGCGCCACTTTGAACGTCTGCTCGCCTCCTGCATCCATCGGCTCCCCGCGGTTTTCACCAGCTCATCGGTCCACCTAGTGGGGGGAAATTATAGTACCCTCTTTAAAAATAGGATAGAGTTTCAATGTGGGAATAGCGTCAAAATATAAACGTATATGGTTAGACATTTTCATAAAACATTCAGCTTCAAAATGCTAACCGTATCATGTTTTTGAGGAAACCAATTGCACTGTCTAGTTGCGAATATCTATTTATCTTTTATATTAGGATCTGTAGGAAACCTAATAAACATAAAAGATATTAAAAGTTTAATTAGTAGAAGTCAATTTAACCACAAAATAAATTAAAAACATTTAAAACTTATTGTAACAAATTTCCGGATGGCATAATAGAAACTATCGATGTATCGATAATTATAAGGTTAACCAACGCATTACATCACTATCGGTACTTCTGCCATAGGGTAAGTTCGCCAGTTTTGCGACCACTTCCTATATCCGACCGTTTAATGTACATTTGATGAAAAAATACAAAAAATAAAAAGCTTGCGGTGAACACATCTCTAAAATATATTATGCCTACACAATTATGTCCAAATAGGTTCAGTTTTGTAACAAATATTATACGAGAAATCCCCAATTCTATTTTAAAGCTTTGAAGCTTAAAAGCACATACATTTTAACTGCCAGTTTTTGACCACGTTTATCCACCATCTGGTATAAAAACTACAGATACCCAAAATCGCTCGTGGTCGATAACTAATCCAGCTGCAGAAAAATTCTATTCGACTGCTTTTGCGGTCGAATAGAATTTTTCTGAATTATATCAAAAACGTATTTATTTACATATAAAAGTACATAAATAGTCGATTACTTTGTAAGTTTAACTAATTAAACCAGACACGATTAAAAAAAAACGATTAATGCTGGTGGTCGCAAAATAGGCGTGACCAACTGATCGAACCATCATTGAATATTTCTCGCCCAGGGTGTAATGTGGGCTGCCTTTATTACAAAAAAAAGTAGCGTATTTAGTTTGTAAACATAACTATGTTTATAAACTACGTTAGCCAATATTTTTTTTGTTATAGCTGAATTTTTCAGCCATATCCTTAAATAATTTTTGGCGGTCTCAGCAAGAAAAAAGGTCATGCTTTTTTTATATGAGTAAGTGCCTCAAAGCTGGAGAAATCATGAAAATACAAGACAGAGGATCTAAAGAAGCCTTTCTGATCATTGTTTCAATCATTTATTTACTACAGGCAGTCAGGCACATACGTCTTTCAATTTATAGTGGTAGGAAACTAGCGAAAAAGTGGTCGTAAACATAATTTAGTGATCGAAAACTAGCAAAATAGTTACTATTAGCCTTTGGTTTATAGATAGATATTTATAAAAAGGTGGGTTATTTTATAAAATGATTGATAATCTGATAAAAATATAGAGTATAATATTTGAAACGTAGCTTAGTAGTGTAGTGTGGAAATTCGGACTTGCACCGCTACATCACAATAATACCAGTAACATGCGTCCGAACTACTTGTAAGGACGACCCATTAGTATAAGCTCACGCCTTCCACCATGTAGACGCCTCAATATACTCCAGTACTACCGAACACCATCTTTCAATCATCACCACATCAGCACCTGGACCACCTTCAGAGCTGGCTCCTCCAGCACAGCTCATCAGACATAGATAGCGACACCACCAGCGCTATCATGTCATCACAGTAGCATCAAGTCAAAAAATGATACTGGTACATTTTATTATGCAACCTAAACTTGACAACTCCACTAAGTGGTCGGAAACTAGCGAAATTACCCTATAATGTCAAACTGACACAGAGGAGTACCCCGTACCGAAGTTCGGCAGCAATAATATGATTGATTTCGTCTCTATATATAGGCGAAGTGTCATTTGTTTCATAGCTCTGTGCTTTCAACATTTGGCTCTACGTTTCAATGTTTGTAGAAATGTTAATTAGTATATCTGACTCTCAGGTTTCATGCAGTAATCATTAGACGCAGCAGAGTAGAAGCAGTTTCTACTTCGTCACCAGTCTATTAATTCTGACAAATATGGAATCCTCATTATGATGTACGAAAGAGAAATTTTGAAAATTAATGTATACCAAAACGGCCTAATATTATTTATAGATACTTACTCAAATATATAAGTAATCAATAATTATTATTGTAGTACCTTCTTATCTTATCACTTATGATTCACTTATCACCTCTGTAAAGGCAACGTTAGCTGTATCAATAAATTAAGCAGGAGTAGTAACTCTACAGTCTACATGGGAAGTACGAAATAACCGCTTCAAAATTAAGTTTTGAGACTTAAAAATAGCAGTTAAAGGCAGGTAAAAGTCAACAAAAAGACCCCTTACCTTCTGTTAATTTCGCAACAGCTGAGTTTTATATTCCTACTTCATAAACCGCCATACTGTACGGCAATAAAGCCAGTCTTTAAAAACTCCCGCTCTTAAACGACCTTTGAGATAAAACTGTCCCTTACATTCACGCTCCTTTTTACGTGAAAATGTTCTTTAGGGTTTCGGACAATATGGTAAATGAAGCGAGCGGGAAATTGTCATTAATTGTATGCAAACGAAGTTTATTCCGGTCCCACTTCATAAAATGGAATCATGCACAGAATCAATTAGCGGAACGTGAAATGAAAAACGTGTTGAGCTATTAGCAGACATTTTTAAAGTGCTACTTTTTTTACGAACGTGAGGTAGTACGACTGTGAAATTAATAATCGCTGTCTTATTAAATCACAGACCAACAACTCTAGTGAAATAAATTAGTCTATAGTCATTTAAATCTTATAGGTGCCTTAGTACTTACATTGGGTACCTATACTGTATGCATCCTTCATACATAGGTACAGGAATAATTTTAAAATGTGGGGTCTCAGTGTGAGAATAGTACCACCCCATCTCTTCCCACATAATCCAGAATATCCAGTGAATCAGAGCAGCATTGTCCTCAGTTTTTTTTTTTAACCTGTAATTTCCCACTGCTGGGCAAAGGTCTCCCCCATTTTTTTTCCATTCGTCTCTGTTCGTGGCGAGTTCATCCCATCCGGGTCGAAAGGCATTCAGATCATCGCACCATCTTTTTCTAGGCCGGCCACGGTGGCGCCGTCCCTCTGCGGGAATCCATTGTGTAGCTAGTTTTGCCCACCTTTCCGGATGCATCCGAATCACATGTCCTGCTCATTCCCATTTTAGCTTTGCGCTTTTGAATGCTGCATCTGTAATGCCTGTCTGTGATCGCAGCGTGGTATTCCGAATTCTGTCGATCCTTTTAACTCCAAGTATGCTGCGCTCCATTGCTCTTCGGCAAACTTGGAGATTGGACTTTAGTGCCTCGGTCAGTGACCAGCTTTGAGCGCCATAGGTTAGGACAGGCAGTGTCTTGCCTGTCCTCCTCAGTATACATTAAAATATTCTGCTATTACCTAGACGTCTGCTAAACTAGTTGTGGCAGAGGCACTAAAATAAGCTTGCTTAGCACGTAGATACGGCTACACGTTTCAATATTCCTTCACGTCGAAAACCCATTTTCATCGGTAAGTATATCACGGCATATGCCTGAAATCTATATGAACTCATTTCATGGTTGGTAAATGGCGCTGACCATAAAAATCCCGGCCCCAACCATCGCACATCAACATTTTTCGAACACGATTTATTCGTTTGATATTGACGGCTCTCCTCGCATTCGCATTGGCATAGAGCTTACGCGTTGGGTCCATGTGCCCATACGCGGTTTCTGTCACAGTATCTAAGTTTTCATTAACAAAATTCTCCATTACATAATGCATTATTATGTTTTTTTGATGTTGAAGTGGAAAACCTTTTTCGGTTTTTGGTTATCCATAATGAATAACGAAGTACCTACCTACCTAATAGAAGGTATCATCATCATCATCATCATTAACAGCCTGAAGACATCCACTGCTGAACATAGGCCTCCTCCCGGGAGCGCCACTTAGAGCGGCTGCTCGCCTCCTACATCCATCGGCTTCCCGCGGCTTTCACCAGGTCGTCGGTCCACCTAGTGGGAAGCCGGCCTACGCTGCGTCTTCCAGTTCGTGGTCGCCACTCGAGAACCTTTCTTCCCCATCGGTTGTCAGTTCTACGAGCGATGTGGCCTGCCCATTGCCATTTCAACTTCTTTCAAGGCTTTAGCACCATAGACCACATCCATACGCTGCGCCAGATTATACAGAAGACCGAAGAGTATAATCGGCCGTTATGCCTAGCGTTTGTGGACTATGAGAAAGCCTTCGATTCAATCGAGACTTGGGCGGTGCTGCAGTCCTTACAGCGATGCCAAATTGATTATAGGTATATCGAAGTGTTGAAGTGTTTGTACAGTAAGGCCACTATGTCAGTCCGACTACAGGACCAGAGTACGGAACAGATCCCATTGCAGAGAGGCGTGAGACAGGGAGACATTTTTTTTTTTATTCTTTATAGGCAAAGCATTTGTTATTTGTGTGGTTATTTCTCCGAAACTGTTCACAAACGCATTGGAGGAGGTTTTCAAGCTCTTGGAGTGGAAAAGATTTGCCATCAAGATAAATGGCGAGTATATCACTAACTTTCGTTTTGCCGATGATATAGTCATAATGGCGGAGTCGCTCGATGATCTCAGCACCATGCTCAACGACCTCAGTAGAGTCTCCCGACAGGTTGGTCTTAAGATGAACATGGACAAGATGAAAATCATGTCAAACGCCCATGTTCACCTATACTGGTAATTGTTGGGAACGACAGTCTCAAAGTTGTCGACAAATACGTCTATCTAGGGCAGACTGTCCAATTGGGTAGGTCCAACTTCGACAAAGAGGTCGCCCGAAGAATACAACTCGGCTGGGCAGCGTTCGGGAAGCTTCGACCTATCTTTTCGTCCAAAATACCACAAAGCCTGAAAACAAAAGTTTTCAATCAATGTGTGTTGCCAGTGATGACTTATGGAACTGAAACGTGGTCTCTAACTGTAGGCCCCATTACTACGCTCAGAGTCGCACAACGGGCTATGGAGAGAGCAATGCTCGGTGTTTCCCTGCGAGATAAGATCCGTAATGAGGAGATCCGCAGGAGAACTAAAGTGACCGATGTAGCTCTTAGGATTAGCAAGTTGAATAGAAGGTATATAGTAGAGAAATTATATATATAGATAATCTCCTATGAAACGCTTAAAACTACATTTCTATCGGTGTTATTCTTTATACCTTAATTATCAGCCTCATGTTTAAACCTCCAATGCTGTCTCACACGACACGGCGACCTATTCACTATCATCAATCAAACGGACTTATCGCGTCGTCCACGGACCGGAGCCCATATATCTGGACATGGCTAAAGTACACTCGCCGCCGACCCCTAATTGGTGTTGAATGCGATGATGGCATAATAGATTTAAATATTCTCAATAAAGTATAACGGATAGATGACAGCTTGTAATTTGTATTTTAAATGCATTTTGTACTGAAGTAATAAATCAATACTTTGTGAACATTACAATTTTAATTGAGTCGCGCAACAAGCTATGGTGCGAGACACGATGAAAATGAACTAAAGCTCTTATAATCAACAAGTTGAAATGGCAAAGTACAGGCCATATCGCTCGTAAAACTGACAACCGATGGGGAAGAAAAGTTCTCAAGTGGCGACCACGAACCAGAACATGCAGCGTAGGCATGCCCCCCACTAGGTGGACCGACGATCTGGTGAAAGCCGCGGGGAGCGGATTGATGCAGGAATGACGCACTCTGGGGAAGGCCTATGTTCAGCAGTGGACGTCTTCAAGGTGATGATGATGATGATGATGAATTGAGTTTAAGAAATACTCCTATGTTTTCAGCTTCGTCATTACCTACGCTCACGAATAGGTATCGCAAAATAGTACACAGAGTCAGCTATTTTGCGATATTTGCGTCCACTGCTGAACTATTATGTTGCCTGCCACATGGGAGGAAAGCCATAATCACCACGCGTGCCACACTTCTGTGATCGCAGTAGATTATAAAGACCGAGGAGAATTCTTCTACGCATTCTAATGTTGCCCTTAGCCAGTTCCTACGGCACTGAAAGAAAGTGGAAGAGGTATGGTACATATAATATTGGTATGAGTAAAAACACTAACATCAATTTAACCAATACCCATTTTCGAGGTAGCTGTACGCTGTGGCATATCAATCTACGATGCGACTTCCGTATCTTATCGAGTCGGCCTGCATTCGAGCTCTAAATGCGCTAAGATTCTACCGAATTGGAACTGAGTTGCGAAATTCAGACACGTAATATGTCGTAGGGAACGCTATAGTAAACAAAACAGGCACTTTATATACGTGCTACAGCTATTATCCCCACTCTCTGGGATCCCAACAACATCAATCTATACCCAAACACCTATCATTATCATCAACAGCCTAAAGACGTCCACTGCGGAACATAGGCTTCCCCAAAGAGCGCCACTTTGTGTGGCTGCTTGCCTCCTGCATCTATCGGCCCCCGCGGTTTTGACCAGGTCGTCGGTTCAAGCTCATTAGAAAACGAAGTCGTCTTCAGGCTGATGATGATGATGGTGCTGATGGAAAACAATGAAACCCTGAGCGGCACCACGAAAAGAGATAGGGACGTCATATTCTCAATTTCTCAAACCGCTGGGAGTACACGATCCACAGTGAACACCAACAACCTCAAAATATTCTAAAGTCCTGAAAGTACATAATTTTCGGTGTGTTATAGTGAAAACTAAAACGGGGTCAGGCAAAGAATGCAGAAAATCTAAACCAGCAACTCAAACTTTTTCAATTTGGCGTTGCATGCGAGGGGCACTATTTAGTAGTGTGTAGTGTCATACTTGTTTGATACAAAAGCGTCACGTATCATTTTGAAACTTAACAACAAGTTACAGTAATTTTATCCTGGAACGCTTTTTGAGGGATGGTCCATGCGGGCAGAAGCTAGTTATAATAATCAATATGTTCTGAAACTTTGGCAAGGTTCTATTCCCCATTATACTTTTTATTCAACTGCTGACACTCGTAAGGCATATTAAGTCCCCGTCCAATTTCCACAGCAGCGCCGTTCCCGGGGATCCCCCCGGACGACCACAGCTTAACATATCTTATTACTAGTCTGCTTTTCTACCGATCTAGATGTTCTCCCTGAAGTAATCTATATTCGGTGATATTGAAATGGAGCTACTATGAATAAGAAGAGACTTTATTTGTGAAATGAAAATTAAATAACGGGCAGCAGTTGTAGCCGAGCTGTTGAGACTCTTGCTCCGGCCCCAACGGAAGACCAGCGCTGGTTTTACGACCAGCATTATGCTGATTTGTGGCAAATGGTCTGTTTCCAATCATATTTTGTACTCATTTGATTTTTGTCTTATGTCACAAATAATTTTTTTTCTTCCTTTCTTCTCTCGAGAAAGCGTTAGATAAATTAAATATTACACGGATCACTTCGTAAACATTTTGTTGAGTTATCATTCATCATCAACAGCCAAAAGACATCCAATGCTGAATATCCACATGGCCTCCTCCACAGAGCGCCACCTTGAGTGGCTTACCTTCTGCATCCATCTGCTCCCCGCGACTTTCACCAGATCGTCGTTTAAGAGTTTTCATTGTTTAAATGCTTTCTCAAGAGAAAGGATATGTAGATTTGTACAGCTCATGTTACCCGTGCAGGGACAAATCTGAGCAAATCTGGGGGAGAAATAATCATTTTGTAATATCTATGGTAAACTTAGCGTTATCAAGATAAAGAGAAGAGGTAGCAGGGACAATAAGGTTGCCTATATTATTCTGGTAGCCAATTTGGTTGCAAAAACTTCATCCCCCGTACATTACAGTTGATTTACATCACCTTCATTTTACTCACATGCAAAGTAAAATGAATAGGTAGAAGTGGATTTGCTTATCCGCAAAAACGGTATGAAAAGGGTCCGAAATTTGGACGAAGGGTGGATTTGGTTTAATAAGGCGGAATGGCTCGGTTATTTTATTTTGACATGCGATAGATAGAGATAAATTAAGGTTCAGATTGGGAGGTCGAAATTTTTACATTTGGTTTGTTTTTGTACTTATAACAACATCAGCACATTATATTATAGTTATGGTACTCGCGAGGAATACAGGAATAGAATCAAGTGCTAGCGCACCTGCCTCCTTTCGCCTTCATTCATTCATCCCTGTCCGTTATCTTTTCCCTCCTCTTTTTCTCTTCTTTTAGACAGAGATAAGGCAAAAAACTAATAAACCCGTGCGGGCCGGGGCGGGTCAGCTAGTTATGGAATATTTTCATGAAAATATGTGCTGTATTAAATCTGTGATATAGGTATGGCTCTCAACAGTTTTTTTTATTTATCGAAAATTAGTGTTTCCGTAGAGCGAAATAGATTCATAATCACGTCCTGGGATCACATCTGAAGTTTTATGTAACATAAAGTTATATCCCATAAAGCTCCCACGGGATGTCTATTTTTGAACAAATTAATATCCCAATCCCTCTGATCAGTTTTAGGGTCGCATTTCCATGGCAACTGAATTAGGCAATGACCGGTTTTACTCATCCGAAACTCTGAAGGATTAAACTTTCTGAATTCATTATCAAACTAATATCGCTAACGACGTCACATTGTGAGGAGTGACGTCAAAACAATCGTACCCAGTATTAGCGACACAAAAGCAGTCGTGATTGCACTTCTCATTTGCATGTTTCATTGACCGACAATTTAATTTTCAACCCCCGAGTCCGTTAATTTATACATTCATTTGTACTCCAACACATTTTCATAAAATATTTCGCGTCCATTTTAATTTATAATAATTGTCACCTAATGAAGCGGTGGCGAAATAAACGTGATCTGCATTTTAGATGTATTTAACATATTTTATATTCATGAGGGGTCCCAATCTTTTAATGCTTCTTCTAATAAATATGACTTTCGAACTCTGCATACTACATAATTAAGGCAGTCTAAAGCTAGCATCTAAAACTATATCGCTACCGTTTTTTCGTTGGTTTTGGTGCACACCATCAGCCGGGAAACGACCAAATTCCAAATCTTTTATGAAACAACTTAGTAAATCACAGCAACAAACAACAGCTCCATTATTAACACCCATCCATCCATTTTCATTATTATTAGTCCATCTGCGGACCTCACTTTCGCTCCAATACTTTCGGGTATCTCTCATAATGAAAGCTGAAAGAAACTTATGGCTGTGATTGGTATCATTTATTCGGATTTCTACAATAACGTTCTAACTTTCCTTCCTGCATACAACGTATTAGTCTCATCTGTTCAATGTTTATTTCTTATATGATCCCTGCTGCAGAATTATAATTTCGTTAACGTTAGCTTGTAACGGAACGTTACTCATTTAATATTAATTTGTATCTTTAAAATATTATTTACAACTTAAACCTAATAAAAAGTTAAACTATTAAAAATATATACAACCTTATTCTAACTTACAATTATTACAAACCTACTTAAATAACTACGACGTAATCCTAGATCTTAAGTGCGGCACCTGTTTCTTAGCGCTTATTGAAACAACGCATGCTTATTACGTCCGACCGGTTCACAAGAGCTCCGAGGGGTATGTACCGGGAGGTGGTGGTCGACTCTCGGCCACGGCCGCCCGCGCCGCCACAGTCGTCACTGACTTGGTCGCAAGTAGACCCGTATAACTTTTGCCAGCTCCGAGCGCACTAGCCGACTAGGCAATTGAAATTCAAAAATTTGTTTCTTTTTGATATAATTCCACCACCTACTAATAAAACCACTCTAATTGTGTTCTAAACACGTAATAACAGTTTTTAGTGTGTTCCCGACATAGGGTAAGTTTTAAATGGCACATAAAAAACTAAACTGTATTCTTAATAACCGTTAAATTTTAAATTGTACTAATATTGTTTTAATTTCCAGTGTTCAAATCATAGTTTCTTTATTCTACATTGCTTAATCATGCACTAGTTTCTATACGTTAAATTTCATCATCTTTTCTTTTGCGCCTACCTTAACTTTTCGCCTTTTTGCTAATATTTTATAAAACGCTAAATTTATGTAATTTAAATTTATTTCCCTTATTTAATTTTCATTGCCGTATGCTTTTAATAATAGCCTTCAGCTTCAAACAATATCTTTTTGCCTAATTTCCACTTTTATTGTGAACTCCGTTCTGGTTTTACCACCACGGCAATACTACACTGTGGGTGAGTATTTTCTGGTAATTTCGTAGCCGTCGGGGGTCCCCAGAACGGAAGCTAGGCAGATTCCCATTTTAACATGGTGGAATTTTGTCGCTTCCAGGAACAAAGAACGGACTTAACTACAACACCAAAATTCGCCAAAGCTGAGTCTACACCACCGGCGCCGCCGTACCACCGCGCCGCCGTAAAACCTTTCTGACTTCCGTAAACTTCTACCAACGAAAGTTGACCACCTCCACTGCAGCCATCTACGGGACACTCCTGCTGTAACTCTGCCTTATCGCTGCTGCCCTGGGGCCACTCACCATCCAGGGGCCCCCGTACCAGACCAGGAGAGTACTTTTCCCGCGGTAGTGCGTTGAAGGTGGTGACTGGTTAAAGTGCCCAAACCCGCGGCCCTATAAATTGATATGCCCTCCCACTGATCTTGCCGGTCTATTATTTATTTTCTACTTTTGTTTATTTAAAATATACAGGTGTAATTTAATTCATTAGCATAAATTGAGCTCATGATAGTACATAATTTATAGATGATTATTAAAGAGTAAAAGTGTGTAAATGAAAATATTTTTATTAAAAATTATGAAGATTGCCGCGGCGCCTAACGCAGTTGGCACGGATGATTTTGATACATCTAAACGTTTTTATACCTTGTATGTACTAATTAAAAACAGTACTACATTATTTAAATTAAATTTTTTATTTTTTGTTTAATTTTTTTTATTTTAGCATTTGATTAAATAAGTTATTCGAGTTATTATTATTACTAAACCAATGTGTTAGAATTCAAAAATTTTGGTTCAGACGTAACCGGTATCAGGAGTAGGTACTTAGTTTCAAAGGATGCTAATGAATTCAATTACACCCAGTATAATTATATCTGTTGCGTATACCTCGGTTGTTTATTTTTCCCTATCAATTTTAGGTAAGTAGGATCAACCGTAGGACTAAACGGCACAACTGTTATACTATATCACAATAATCGAAAGGGCGGACCTAAATAGTATATTATTTATTCTATGACACTAGTCAAAGGACGACCTTTGACTAGTAGTATAGTATAAATAATATATGATCACGAGATCGAGAACGTGTATATTTACACGATTATTGTATATTATCACTTAAAGATGTTCTACTAATACATTTTCTGTTGTCATTTTTCTTTATTGGCCTCATAAGCATGCCTGCACATAGCCTGCACCAATTCAAAAACTGTAGGATACTTGATAGATACAGCATAGGTACAATGGCCTGACCGAAAAATGTCATATAACTATCACAGACCCCATCATGCTAAAGTCACCGAATTATAACTAAGAAATATATAAATACAAATAATATTATATCTAGGTTCGGTACAGATTCTCCGAAACGAGTGTAATGGTCAAGATAATGTTTTATTTCTCAAGCGTACCGGGAACATTAATATTTGTCAAAACGTCGCGTCCCGTCGTCGGCACGGAACATTGTACGACAAATAGCGCTCATATTCTGTTGTTTTTGTGGACAATATGAAGGAATGATATGAAACGATTTTCTTCTACAGAGCTAACGCTATTTTGTGCTACTGCATGATGCGTGATAGCATTTCGGTTCCGTAACCCAAGGGTAAAGCGAACCCTGTTACTAAGGCTCCGCAGCGCTGTCCGTCTGTCTGTTCGTCTTTCAACAGGGTGTATCTCATGAATCGTGATGTAAGTAATTTGAAATTTGAACAGATGATGTATTTCTGTTGTCGCTGTAAAAAAACTAAATATTTAAATAAAATAAATATTTAAGGGGGCTCCCATACAACTAACGTATTCTTGTTTCGTCGTTTTTATAAATATTGGTACGGAACCCTTAGTGCGCAAGTCCGAATCACACTTGGCCGTTTATTTTAAAATTCCTTTTTCATCCCAATCTACATTATAAAAAAATTGAGATAATCCTAAAACATGGACGAATTCAAAATAAAGAATTAGCCATAATTGTTTTATTATGGCTATAAATTCTGCAGATATATTTGTTAAGAGCATCATTCATTATTAATACGGTTCGTATTTTCCTTATAGGCCGTAGAAATCATAGTAAGTTATCATTTCGTAGAGGCTTCGTAGCTCATTCGTAGCATAGCTATCTACACAAATGCTACGTGTCTTGTATACGGCAGCAACATACTTATTTCGGCTTCCATAAGGATTCAAATGCCGACGAGCTTGTCATTTGCCTGATGTTAAGCGTCACCCATAATAGCCAACCTTTTAATACTAATGTATACCTAATCTTAATCCATCAGGTATAGTAATAACGGTTTTGAAGATTACTTTGTTCACAGACCTTTTCCAAACCAGATCAAAAATAAGGAGATCACACAAAATCACGAAGAAATTATCAGTTTACTATTTTGTATTAAAACTCAATACCTATTTGAGCCAGCCACGCAAACACGTTTCGAGTTAAATAAATGATTCCACGCATATTTCATAAACATAACAGTAACGATCAAACATTACAGTAACTGAAGTTATAATTAATCTGAAGACATTAGACCTTTCACAAACAGACCGACCCGCATAATGCGACAAGTTGCGACAGCTAGTAGTTGGGTTTTGTCGCTATTTGTCCTGCTCTATTAGCGGTGTTATGGGAGGCTGAGGGCTATTGAGTTAATGGGTAGCGACATGGCTGCTAATTGCTGTTTGAAAACCGTCTCTGTGTGATTTAACTTATACACGTAAATGTAAAACAAACTCGAACTGAAGCCCAAAATGGCGGACATATTACATATGTGTGTCAGATGAAAGTATGGCGACCGGCTGCATGTGATGTGAGCGTGTGCGTGTTTCGCTCGTGCGTACGAAGCGTTCCGGCTTCCTAAGGGTGCTTCAGTTTCGGATCAGACGGGATTCCCTCCTTTTTTTAATAGCTCCATGTACGAAACATAAATTTTGTGAATTTTATTCTGTTGCGACGATTGCTGGTCGACGATCGATCGATCTAGTAATCAATAATAATAGAAATTTACTTCATTTTTCATACATATTTATGACTCAAAAATGTCACTAAAAGACAAAAATGACAGCAGTTACTATACAAAAACTAGTAAAATGAAAACAACCATTACTACAGCAAATGTACGTTGTATATACCATAGTATTAAGTGTCTGTGCGTTGTACGTATAATTATAATACTAAAATTGAGAAAAATTTGATCGTAGGGAAAACAAAGGAGTCACATTAATCCAACGCTAATCACATCAGATGATCACACTTCACACTAATATTATAAACGCAAAAGAGTGTGTGTGTGGAGGATGTGTGTGTGTTTTTTCCTCTTCTCTAACGAACGGAGCACTAGAGATAGCTTATACACTGGATTAACACATACGATGCTTTTGATCCGTGGTTGAAATCGTAGGATACAGCTATACCTATAATAACGAAATCATCTAAATAAAATTTTGGACATATTATGCGCCCCAACTCTGAGCTAACAAGCCAATATTCGTAGAAAGGAACTGTTTACACTTCGACAGGAAGTTGTTTACACTGCCACAGGAAGTTGTTTTCCTTCGTATCGAACTCTTTACCGACTGCTCCCGCAACAAACTTTAACATATCTCCATCTGAGAAATGTAAACCAGCCTTGGGCGATGCCGCTGTGTTTATATCCCTAAGCAGTTTATTTGACATCTGCTTCGTATACCAACTAAGTATGACAGAAAGAAAGTACCTAGTGTTTTTACTTGAATAATATTAGCAAAATAAGTGTCAAGTCTTTTTAATTAATAAGAAAAGAGCCTCCACCATACTAGTTAATGAATAGCTAGCCAATGAGTATTCATCACTGGTGGATTTGAAATATAGAGTTAATATTGCGCTGTAGAAGATGGTAAGTATAAAGTAAACTATCGGACCGCATCACAACTGACACACTGCGCTCCAAAACTACTCTACTACTATACCATAACTAAACAAGAACTGAACCGGACACGTCTGCTGCACTTACATAATGCAGAGCGGGTTCCGCAAAACGTTGGACGACGACACGTCCAGAAGAACGGAGAAGGAAGAAGAAGAACAAAATCAGCAAGTACTTTGTCATAAGGAATGTTGACGAGTAATAGTCGTTTCGGGGCCTAGTTACAGAGAGCTTCTACCAACATTCTTGGCACGCCAGGTGTTATCCGGAGGTTCCCCACTCTGCAGCCCTAACCATTGGTCTTGGCCCGTTACCGGTATATATATCCCATTGCAAAACATTTACAGTTTATGCTTTCTGTTACATTTTCTGTGGTCAAAGCGTAATTAAAACTCAGCCACAAACGATTTGAAATGGAAAACAACCCATAAGGACCGCATAACTAATTAGAATCACTTCTAGCTCAAAGCGAAAGAAGCAAAATGGTAACAGTGAGCAGGGCCGGGAGTTAATTAGCTTTTTGTTCGTGTGTGGGTAGTTCGTAATTAGAAAATGATATACTGGCATATTCCCTGTGGTGGTTGGTTACCTCTACATGTTTAGGGAAGCTTTTACACAGGTCTTTCAATTATACCTACACTTTCATTTGCTATTTGTACTTGAGGCGAAATGTTTAATCGGCACTTTTATCACATGGACTCGATGAATTGAAAAGGAAAGGTAAGCAAATAGAAAAATGAATTTAAAAAATGCTGAATTAGAAAGGTTTTTTTTTTGGTACGAGTTTTTCCCTATAACAAATTTAATGTAGGCATGAAGACGGCAAAAATGGCATTTTGGCGCTAATATATTCAAGTATTAATACTTACGTTTAACTACATACATACGTTAAACTGGTATTAGCTAAGTTAAGGGGACTAAACGTTTTGGTTGATTATCATACGAGACCACTAGGTTGTCGTCTCAATCTGCTGGATATAGGAGCCGCAACCATAGATGTACCTATATGTATTATGTATACATTAGAAATCTTTGGCCGCAACACGCCTCCATACACACAGATACAATTTACTGGAAGAGTAGCTGCAACACGCCTCCACACGTTGCTATTTAACTGATTGAATTGACAAATCGTGTGGCAGACAGTATCCCATTAATATGACCCATCGCAAACTTCTACAATCACCCTGGGAGCCCTAAAGCTGGCTGCACACTTAAGTTCTCTTGCTACAGCTACACCACAACAGTCTAGAGGTCATTATCATTCCGATAAATTTACATAGCCTCACTTTGCCCCTAGGAGCTATACAGCGCAGTAAAATGCAGAACTTTCTGTATAATTGAGGTAGTTGGAATACATTGACAGCTGGAGTACATTTATAGCTTTTCCCATACAAAATCTAAAATAAAGTTGTTCCGTGGAGTCAAAGGGGTTTTTCCAACGAAGTGATAAGGCGTAGGATCCCCATATTACCCTTTTTACCCGGACATGTGCAGCTTGTCTATCGGGGCCTACAGTTATGTGGTACCCGGGACTGTTAAAGTTACCCTACCATTAGGATAAGGTGGGTGGGGGGACAAGAGGTAATATCGATAACAATATGTTAACCTAATTAAAAGAGTAAACCGATATGCTCAAATCAGGGCAGTGAATGTTGCCAGACTTGATTTATTCACAGAATACATCTAGGTAAGTACCCATCGATTATTTATACACGCATGGCAACACACATTGTTCCACATATTACGATCGGCTTATGATAGCTCTGGTGGCTGCGAACAATAATAGGCATGACGACTAAAATTATTTTTTTGGATAAATGAATTATATTCCTCAAAATATAAACATTTGTGAAAACAAAAATTAAATATCTCAAAAAATGACCAAGTTACAAGCATTTTAAAAACCGGAATAGAAAGAGATAGCTCAAACGGTCAGAGGAAGGTCGTTATAGTACCTCATTACTAGGCTGTGGTAGCTTTTCATACAATCTCTTTGGCATGTGACGTCACGAGTAGATTTTTCATAGTAACTGTGGAGGAGCTCTGTTTCGCGAGAAAGGGACAGGAGATCCCTCCTGTAGAAACTTTAACAGCTTATTATTCCGTGATTTATTTAACAATTTTGCTTATTTTTCCAATTATTGCTTTCATTTTTAATCTCCTTTTTGAAAGTAATATTCACTTGTTCATTTTTAATAGTCATCATGCCTATTACAACATTAGTTATTAATTACATTACGAAAACTCATTTATGCAACGCAGTACATTCGCAAACAAAAAGCATTTAATGATGTTATCGCGTGGTCTTCGGTGTTGTCTTTAGCAAACATTTGCGGGGCGGAAACTAACAGATGGTACTGTTGAACAATCACGTATACCTATTTCATTAATCGATTAAAGGTAAGTACGTCTTTAAGAACTGCAAATCAATGTTGCAAACTGTGTTACTATAAAAAATAAATTATTTTGATTAGGTATTTTATGTACTTAAGTAGAAATCACGTAGGTAAGCATATTATATTATGAACACAACAGGGGTTTTTTAATCTTTCTATGAGACTGTTATATACTTAATATGATAAAGTAAATATATATCTATCCTATTTTTTAATGCTAAATATTAGATTAGTTTTATATAAGTATTAGAGATAACAAGTTTCCCGCAAAATATTGTAGTTTTTCCGCTTCCCGTTTTGCAATACTAACATGTCTTCTAAACCAGACCACCGTAAACTCGGATATCTTTTTGATACGCCCGTATGCAAACACATCTGCTGATAAAACTCATTATTCTAAACTCGTACAAAGCCTGATATCAGAACTCAATATAATAGTAAGCTAAACTAAGTCTAACTATCGAAGTGATATCCCTAGTACAGTCTACAGACAGGGGATATGCGCCCAGAGTAGGTATAGGTATAATATATCTGCTTATAATTATATAACCGATTATTAATTATTACACTTTAGATGTGTAGGGGTGTTAGTAGGTATAGGTACCCTACTTAATGGTCGATATAGAGTACGGTAACTAATATAAGTACCTAGGTACTATGATTTTAATAGCAGTGTCGCCTGCTTAGCATAATCCGTATCAAGATCGTGATTCAAATATTTTCTTAAAAAAAATGATCAATCATATGTACGCCACCAGTAGGTATAATATAGGTAATATCTGCACATTCATTCTGCATCAAATCGGTCTCAACAGCAGTGTAGGTTTTTTCTAACTTACCTATTATGGGTGGGTGGTATGGGGTATACCCTATTTAGGTAATAAGTATTATAACACCCATCACCAACAAATTACAATAATTGAATTTTCGATGATGGCTGGGGATTAAACTAGTAGGTACATAGGTACTAACAAAACCATAGATCTATATTTATATATATGTCTATGAACAAAACCTATTCCACTAGTCTCCAAGCTAGCCCAATCACCCAAGGAACTCGCTGGACAGCACTCATTCTACTACGATATCCGAAGGATTCAAATAAAACTTTCAACTTATTTTCTCTTCGATCCTCTCTTATGAATTATCAGCTCTTTTTCTTATAAATGGACGGCCACAAAACCTGTCTACCCACAATACAACAAACTTAGTCTAGCCAAGTTGTGCGGAGACATCGACGCGTGTATGCGACACGCCACACTAGTTCTGTTGTGTTAGAAAACTATATCTTGGCCAAGTTTGTGAAGCCACATTCTGTCACTGATTTATGTCACAGTTGTTCCGTAAAACCACTTTATGTCTGAATAAGCGCGATATCTTTTTACAAAAGAACAGTCGGTGTATTTAAAATTCTGCGTTCTATTAACGGTTCCAAGAAGTAGGTAGTCTGTATACTTATTGAAGTTTTCCAGCTCATAAAAGGATAAACTACTGATACTGTAATTGTTTCTATACCTCATCATCATCATAAAAGCCTGAAGATATCTCTAAACATAGGCCTCCCTCAGAGAGCGCTACTTTTAGCGGCTGCTCGCCTCCGGCATCCATCGGCTCACCGCGGCTTTCACCAGACCTTCGGTCCACATAGCAAAGGGCCGGCCGGCAGGCGCCCGGTGTGTATGTGGTTCCTATACCTACTGTTGCAAATTTCCTTCGCAAGATGACAAGGTCTCTTCTGATAACCGCAGATGACACTTTGCGACTTTACGACATCTCACAGTCTGGTAATCTGATTACTAGGCTGTGTGATGTCTTAGGATGACGTGCGCAGTGCAGTGTATTTTAAAGTTCCGAGTGACACTGCAACTACACTTGGGTGCAAAAAATTCGCACGTATGCAACATTTTGACTTTCGCTGCATTTTTATTTTTGCGATTTTAACGGTACTGCAATATGTTACTACCATTAAAACAAAATGCACACGTAGGCTTTTGAGTGACACATCGAGTGACCATCAACCTCTATAAACAATACAATAACAACAATACAATAGCATAACCCGAAATCGCTCGTTACAGGTAGAGACGCTCGCACTACTTGTCACAGGTATAAAATGGTGCATTTTAAGGGTAGTGACCTCATCCGCACATCAACCTTTTCTTTGAACAGTCGTCAATTGATAACATCGTAAACCAAAATTAAAAAATGAGTACCACGCCAGAAATAGCCGCTCAAATGGTGGCCCTACTTCAAGCAGGGAAAAACCAAATTGAAGTGGCAAGACAACTGAATCTAAGCCGGTTCTCTGTCCGTCGAGTATGGCAGAGGTATCAAGAGACTGGCGGCTTCAAACGGCGCCAAGGATCTGGCCAACCCCGTGCCACAACAAGGCGTGACGACCGCTTTATTGTGACGACTGCATTGCGCAATCGGCGTTTGAATGCAGTTCAATTGGGACAGCGTCTCCAAGAAACACGGGAAGTCGATGTCAGCCGATGGACAGTTAGAAGACGACTACGGGAAGGGAATCTGACTGCGCACAGACCAGCAAATGGACCGAAACTGACCCCAGCCCACCGACAAACCCGCCTTCAATTCGCTCGAGAGCATTTGGAATGGACTGAAGACCAATGGAGCGCAGTTCTGTTCTCTGACGAGTGCAGGATGTGCCTACATGGCAACGATGGAAGAGGAAGAGTCTACCGAAGGCCAGGCGAGCGATTTCAACAATGCTGCATCGAAGAACGAGTCTCTTACGGCGGTGGATCATGCATGTTCTGGGGAGGCATATCACTGGAGGCAAAGACTGAACTTATTTTCATCTCCGGAGCGAATCCTGGCCGCCTATCAAGGGGATTCACTTCTCAAAGGTACATTGAGGAAGTACTCCAGGACCACGTTGTACCATTTGCGGGATATATTGGAGAACACTTCATCTTCATGCAAGATAATGCAAGACCGCATACGGCTCGTATTGTGTACCAGTACCTTGAAGAGGTTGCGGTGCCTGTCATGGAGTGGCCAGCTCGCAGCCCGGACCTCAATCCGATTGAACACTTATGGGACGAGCTAAAAAAACGAGTTCGGGCCAGAGACACTGCCCCAACGAGTCTCCAGGAGCTGCAACATGCGATTGAAGAAGAATGGGAGGCCATACCGCAAGATTTTATAAAAACTTTAGTTCAGTCAATGAAAAAAAAAACGCATGGAAGCAGTCATTCGGGCTAGGGGAGGGAACACCCCTTATTAATAAAAAAGTTTTTATGCTGATTTATGTTATAAATACGTTATGTTATAAATACACAAAAAACAGGTACTTCAGACATATACCCAAAACTCACTAAGTAGACGTGGTATAAGGACAAAAAAGGTACTGCTGGATAGGTTTTGAAATAAACTTTAATATTAGATACCAAAAAAATAAAAACAAACATGTTTTTTTTTTATTTTTGAAAATTTGATGAAAATTTATACATGTGCGAATTTTTTGCACCCAAGTGTATTATGGGCAGCCGTATCGCTTAACACCAGGTGAACAACTAGCTTGTCACGTCATTCATTCTCATAAAGAAAAGATGAATCAAGTCTTCATCGACGTTAAAAGTCATGAAACGGCACAGTTTATTCCACTTGACCTCTTCAAAAGATAAGTATACTTAAGTAAGTATAATAGCAGATGCAAAGTACCGATTCCAGCTTATTCCTTCGTTTCCGATCGTTTCCAACTCAATATCCGATGTAAGTACGTTCCCGGCAGGAGTTATGACACAAGAAAGCTTTTATCTCAAACCATGCAACGTGAAATTGCCGATTTTCAGCTCGCGGAAAAGTTGAAATTCGAATTTTACATTTTTTTACGAGGAATAAATACACACGAAAAATATTACTGGTAACATAAGGACTATCGGCTTTTTGATAATGCTTGGCAGACATCTTACTGTCCTTGATTATAAACAAGTATTTCAAATATGAGCAAAATCTATCAAGAAGTTGTCGAGATATACTTACGGGAGTCTGAATTCAGGACGTAGATATCTAAACCTAATAAGTATATAGGTACCACAAATATAACATCGTCTTTGAGCATCTATAAATGGAGATGTTAACGTTATAATCTGCAAGCACCATTTTTCTGCCATTTTCTACGGGGGACGAGGTAGACACGTACAGCACACGCGCAAGCCGCGCGTGTAAACGCACGCCGCACACCATCTTAAAACACTCACACCGTTATATAAACTAGCGTAGTTACACAGTATCTACACGCACATTGTGATATTGTAGATGACCAAGTAGTGCCTTGCCACCTCCTTTTCTAAATGCTCTAAGAACATCGTGCCGTGTGGCTCCGGCCGGTTGTGTGAGAATAGGACCACCCCAACCCCATCTCTTCCCGTGAGTGCCGTGGCTTATAAAATCCGGCTAAGGCAATATCCAGACAATCTGCCAAGCTTGGTGGTGATTATGGCATAAGCATGCCAAATGGTGTTTTATGGGGTAGGCCTGTGTTCAGCAGTGGAAATCTTCCGGCTGTTGGTTCGATTTATAATAGGTAATGCACAGACTGAACACAATAATTATTATCGTTGCAAAACCGTGGGTGCTCGCGAGGTCTACTTTTCAAAGAACTAGTTGGGCACTATGTAGTTTAGTAAGTGGGTTTAGGTTTCTATAAGCTAATCCTATGGGTGAATTCTGCGAAGCTAATTTAATTATTCTCTTTGCCTAATATTGTACTTACTAAGTACGCTTTGGTTACATTACGACTCTCGGATTGTTATCATATGTATAGTAGCATAGACATAATATATTACTTCGTATAGTAGGCTCATTTTAATATTTCAAATCAATTCATTTATGACTGTAGTCTTCTCATAAAGCGACATCTGTTATGAACGACCATTACTAAATTCAAGAAGGCTTAGTTGGGTGAGTCAACTTTGCAACCAGTCGTAGTGGTTTTAAAAAGCTATCATAGGTTCAAACGCGGAGTGCTACATGTGCGCATTGTCAAAATTTCTCGCTAGATGGCAGTCTCAGAATATACGAATAGCGTGAGATTATGATTGAAAAATATAATAGCTGACACAGATTTAATAATTGTACCTTACTGGATAGCAAAATTAAAAATAGACCTTTGTACTATAGGACCTAAGTTCTATAGTAAACAATTAGATAATTGATATATACACTGGCCTATTGTAGAAAGTTACTGTACTTAATATTGTTTCTTTACCAAACTGGGTAGTGGTCTGTATAATATAGGTATATGAATAAGTGGGCAATAATACTGGGAAGAGTAGCCCGCAACAAAGCTTTCTACAATTATAGGTAGGTACTATAAAATTAGCGCAGCGTAGGCTAGGCCGGCGGCCCTCCACTACACAGAGTACATTGGTATCTCCACTAGGTGGACCGACGATCTGGTGAAAACCGCGCGGAGCCGATGGATGCAAGAGGCGAGTGGGTGGGTGGGTGCATGGGGGAGGCCTATGTTCAGCAGTAGACGTCTTCGGGCAACAACAACTACAAAACAACAACAAAATAAACAACAATAAAATTAACTTAGCACCTTTCTTTACCCCTGTGAACCACGTGGTAAGACCACATAGTGCATTTTTTTACTAAGTTACAATAAAGAGTTGACCAATGATCTATATCTGTCAAATTATTGAATTTTTTTTTTCTTTTGGTAGAGCTACCTACTACCTATAATTAATTACGCCCATCGATCACATTCATAGATTCTGGACGCTACTCCCTGTATCTAGGGACGCAGGAACTACGAGGACCATGATCCCACAACATCCAGAGACCAAATAAGTATTTGCAGTTTTTTCTGGTTCACGAATACTTTTCTTGTTGCGAGATTCGAACCCACCGCCTCTGGGTTATGAGCCGACCTGCTCAACCACCACACCACGGAAGCTGGGGTACAATCTAGTAAAGTATCTACTAAACTGTAACTCTAACTCTATCCCTATAAGTATAACACTCGACACTCGATAATACTGAACCAACCCCCATATTCTAACCCCCGTATTCTTAGTCGTTACCACGAGATTTCTTCGCTCGACTCAACCTCGAATTAACCTCATTTTCGTGTTTTGGTATTTTTAAATTGACAATACCAAATATAATCAGCTTGACATTTCCTCGTTAATTCTTCTCAAATGAGGGAAGCGAAGCAACTGTCAACTCAAGGTACGTCGCAATGTACCTTGAGTTTCCCTCAAAGTTGAGTGGAATTCGAGTGAAGGATTTTTGGTGAAATGTTTTAGAATACGGGGGTTAGTCGTTACCACGAGATTACTCCACTCGACTCAACCTCGAATTAAACTCATTTTCGTGTTTTGGTATTTTTAATTGACAACCTAATAATCAACTTGACATTTCATCGTCAATTTTTCTCAAACGAGGGAAGCGAAGCAACTGTTAAGTCAAGGTATAAGTCGCGATGTAGTTACTTTGAGTTGCCCTCAAAGTCGAGTGAAAGTCAAGTGAAGAATTTTAGGTGAAATGTTATGGAATACGGGGGCTAGTCTATCAAACACGTGTATGTACTTAGTTAAATAAACAATACTAATTATTTGTCCTTGACCTCGCTACAATTTCACATTGTTTTCTCTATTTAAATACCTCTATAGACGTAGCATCTGTGCCCATTCCCACATAACAAGCATGCCCCTCGACGCCGTCGTGACGAAATGAAATAACATTAGCTAACATTACAATAGACCTGTAATAGTTAATCGGTGTGAATTACGCCATGCTTGATAGCAGTATTTGAATTATTTTTGAGGTTTAGGACAATTTAGTACACCTATACAGGTAACAGCAGTCCAAAATGGGGAAATCCGCAGAAGGACTAAAGTGTCCGTTATAGCTCTTAAAATTAGTAAGCTGAAATGGCATGGGTAGGCAGGCCAAATCGCTTGCAGAACTGACAACCGATGGGCAAGATAGGCCGAGTGGCGACCACGAACCGGAAGGCGCAGCGTAGGCAGAACCCCACTGGGTGCCGACGGATACAGGAGGAGCTCTCTGAGGGAGGACTTTGTTCAGCAGTGAACGTCTTCAGGCTGAACAGCAGTCTACCCATTTTCCATATAGGTACCTAGACTAGAGTATTGGTTTACTCTGCTCTAGTGAGAAAAATTTAACCACCTGCGGTTAGCTATGCAATATAGCATGCACGGTCTTTTCATTTAAACTTCATTCATCCAGTACAGATACCTGCACTACTAATTTAGAACTACGTTACTAGAGAACACGGTGCCTTTTCCCTTGTATGTGGTTAAAGGATTGACTTGAATCTGGTGCTATTTGATATCCTTTCAGTCATCTTTCAGTATTCAAGGCACGTTTTCAAGATACTACTCCACGAGGTCACGAATGCTTGTGGGAACTTGCGGTACGTACCTTGGTATGATTCTCATCTCAATAGGTAGGTAAGTACGGTAAGTAATTGTCGTGAAAAGTGGGGGCTTCTTTTCAAAAAGATTCATCGACCTACCTACGATTCTTCACATCTGGTATTTACACATCGTTCAATTTGCACATACTAATAAGGGTTAAGGCTGCGACTTCCTTGACATTTTGGAAGCCATCTATCAGTCTCGGTCCCATTGGCAGTTCCATTGAAAGTAATTGAACTTTGAAGGTACGGAGCTACACCGAATAATCTGGTTAAAGATATTTATTTTCTCATTAAGAATACAAATTCACTTACATGAGAAAAACAAAATTAGTTACATTTACATTAGGGCTTATCGTAACTACTTAGATTCTTAATTTTACTTAATATAATGTAGGTTAGTTTATTAAACTGAGTTTAGCTTAGATTGTAAATAATATAAGTTTAGCTTATTATAAATATTAAATATTGTGGGTAGTTTTATCCAGTCTTAGAATAGGTAACTTGCTACGTAGTCGTACCCACAACATTTAAATCGTGCATGTGGTAGTGTGTGTGCGTTACCGTGCAGTTGGACTTTGGTCCGATGCGCTCGGGTTACACGGAATAAGCGCAGTTGGAAGTGGCACGGCCACGGAGCGTAGTCGAGTGGTATATATAGAATAAACCTAAAATTCACTTTATATAACATTAATATGTTATATAAAGTGATTTTTTTTGTATTTACAAATAAAAATTATAATTATGTAAAAAAGTATTCTATGAGTGTATCTGGTTCTTGTTTTTGAAATTTCCACAAATATTATTATTACTTTTTCATGATGTGATATTTTAAAAGTTTCTTAAAAGTAGACATAGTTTTAGCTTGTTTAATGTCATTTGGCAGTTTGTTATATATTTCGGCGCCTTCGTACATAATATTTTTTTGCCATAATTAGTACGTGGCGCGCGCAGTTTAATATCATTTGCGCTCCTAAGTCTCTTAGTTTGAAATTGTTGTTTTTTAGTGAATGTTATTTGTGTATGTATGTCTTTGGTTAGTATTTTGCGAATAATAATGGCATTATAATAGTTATAAGTTTGTGCTATATTCATAATTTTGGTTTCTTTATATATTTTTTCGGTAGATGTGAGAAAGTCGTAATTGAATAACCTCTTGATTAATTTATTTTGTGCTACTTGTATCAATTTAAGATTAGTTTTAGCTGCCGCGCCCCAGACCTCCACTAGGTAGTCAATGTGAGGTTTCACAAGAGAATTATAAATTATGTATCGTACTGGACGCGGAAGACAACGCACAATGCCACGCAGCACTCCAGTAAGGGAGCTTAGCTTCGATTTAATTTTAAGTATATGAGGTTTCCACGTCATATTACAATCCAAAATTAAACCTAGATATTTTTCCTGGTATACTCTTTTTATAGCAATATTATTTATAGTTAATGGTGGATAGTCTGGTATTTTCTTATTTATAGCTGTAAATATAATATAGTTTGTTTTTGATATGTTAACAGTTAATAGGTTATTTTGAAACCATTTACTAAGAAGGTTTAAGTCATATTGTGCATCGCTGATTACAGAACTAATTGAGTGCCCAAAATAAAACAAACAGGTATCATCAGCATATAGCGTAACGTCACCCTTTAGTCCAATTTCATGCATATTATTAATATAAATTAAAAACAATAACGGGCCCAATATCGAGCCTTGGGGTACGCCATATGTCACGCTGCAAGGTTTACTTTGCGTCTTACCAATCTGAACAATTTGTCGTCGATTTGAGAGATACGACTGAAATATTTGAAACGCAGCGCCGGTTATACCAATATCGCTTAGTTTATTTAGCAAAAGGTCATGGCTTACGGTGTCCAATGCTTTTTTGAGGTCTATAAATATCCCAAGTGCTATTTGTTTCTTGTCAATACCCAGTTTTATCTTTGTAACTAAGTCTATTGTGGCTGAAAGTGTATTCGATTTGGGTCTAAAACCATATTGCTTTTTGTATAAGAAATTTACTGAGTTTAAAAAAGTATCCAGACGATTATAAAGCAACTGTTTATATATTTTTGAAAAAATTGGGAGAACTGATATAGGTCGATAGTTTCCCGGGTCAGTCTTTTTACCAGATTTAAAGATAGGTGTTACTTTAGCGACTTTCAGGCTGTCGGGGAAAATACCTTGACTTACACATTGATTTATGCAATTTGTTAAATTTAGAAGTATGATGTTTTTTACACACTTAACGGACTTTGTGGTTATACCATCTATACCAGAGCTAGTATTAATATTCAAATTATTTATTATATTTTCGATTTCATTTAAGGTTGATGGCTTTAGCTGATTTAAAGTCGATCCAGTTCCACCTGCACTTACTCCTATGTTGGATTTCGTGGGATTGCTATGGCATGACTTTGGGATTTGCTTAGCTAGAATTGAGCCTACATTCGAGAAGAAGTTATTGAAGGTTTCACAGATTTCGTTTACATCACTTATGTAGCTACCTTCTACTTCGAGTCGACTGGGTGCTGTTGTTTCTTTTGTCTTGTTTTGTGCGAGGCTATTTATCAGACCCCACATTTTAGTTGGTTTTTTCTTGCAATCATTGAAATTTTTTAGATAGTATTTACTCTTCATATATTGTATGTTTTCGGTGACTTCATTTCTTTTCTTTACAAAATTCTCCTTTTTTTCTTTGTCTTCCGGATAGCGTTTAAATTCAGTCCACATTACATTTCTCGTATTTATATCATTTATTATACTTTTATTAATCCAGTCTTGTTTTGGAGGGTTTTTTATTTTATTTTTTGTTATTTTGCTACTTTTTATTGCAGTTAAAAAATTCTCTTCAAATGTTTCGAATAGGTTATTATCATTGGCAGATTTTGTCTCATTCATTATTTTGTAAAACAGATCGTAACTAATAGTTTCATAGTTAACTTTTTCTAACGGCTTTGGCTTTTGCCTCTTGATTTCAAAATATATTTGTTTATGATCTGACATTGACGACTCCACGATTGCAAAGTGAAATTCATTATCCTTCAGATTTGTACATACATGGTCGATAATGGACTTAGTTGATGTTGATTCCCGGGTACAGTAATTTGCATCGATTTTGTTGATTATTCTATAGCCAACCTCTTGTATCATTTCGTTATATATAATGGTTTCAAGTTCCGTATTCAGCAAATTAATATTAACATCCTCTAGACATACTCCTCTCATTCTTTTACTAAGTTGAATTGAGTAGGTTTCTAGAAAGTTACTCAAGTTTTTGTGGTTTGGTTTTCCGTAAATTGCGCCAATATCTACGGAGTAGTTTTCTATGTGAAACCAGAGGTAATGGTTATCTTCCTGACAGAGTTCTTCAACTACACTGTGATTTAAATTTTTATGGACAAATATTGAAACTCCTCCACCTCGTGTGTTGCATCTAATATTGTGATAATGATAGTAATCAGGAATATGCAGTCTTTTGGCTTCATCGTCAGACTTAATCCATGTCTCAGTGAGAACAATGATGTGGACGGTTTTTTGAATGATTGAATGATACACTGTAGTTCATCAAATTTGCCTGGTTTAACAATACTGCGTGTGTTGGCGTACAGAAACTTCAAGGATTTCTTGCTTGTTATGATGTCGGCATAATTATTTACTGTCTGATAGGTTACATCGTCATCAACTGTCAAATCACTCTCTACATCTACCAAAGCAAGCCGTTCTAGTTTTTTGGCAGTATTTTTGTAATTTTAGGCACACCTTTTGTATATTTAATGGTAAGATCTTTTTCTCCAGATTCACTTCTACGCGATAGTTCCTCCTTTAGATTTTTCATATAAGTTTGCTGTTGCGGCGTTTGGTCAGAAAATATCTTGACAGTATCTGACACAGCCTTATGTTTGGCACGCAGAATACATAATGCTGCTTCCTGGGACTTGTAGCAAACTTTTATGGGCCGGTTTTTGATCGCATTGTACTTTCCAAGGCGATAAATTCTTTCAGGAGAAGGGCATCCAGCGTTAATGGCATTTGTAATTCTCAAAACCGCATTCTATTCAAGGCTCTTTCTTTCAGCGAGTGTTTCGGATTTTGTTTCTGTCACTCCAGTTATAATAATATTTTTACTTCGTTCTTCGCGTTCTTTAATTTCTACGACCATTGTTTCAACTGTTCCAGCGGTCGAGGTCAATGGAGTTATAGATTTAAGCTGAGCTACATCTGTCTGCAGATTTACAATGGTGTTCTCAATGTCTGCTGTTTTCATTTTTAACTCGACAAGTCTACTTTGATGTTTTTTTGTTCCTTTGTAAGAGTATTAGCCATAGTTTTTATTTCATGAATTTCTTCTTTTATTGAAGTGATATCACCAGATACTTTATCCATAAATTCTTTCTGGGTACTACTTAGTGATGATATCATTTTCATTATGTGTGATAGTTTACTGTGAATATCACTCACCTCTTCCCCTTTAATATCATCATCGGTTTTTTTTCGCTTAAAGCGCTGCGCGGCTCTTTCACTAGCAGCAAATTCCGAAAGTTCCGATACACCTTTGGATGCCAAGTTTGGTTGCGATTCACTACGCCCAGTGGCTAGGCCACCTCCAGTCGGTGAATGTGGTGCGCTCATTGTTATTACGGAACTTGTTTCTTTGTAAACGGGGCAGAGATATGATGCCGTCTCTCTTCCCCGGAGCTAATAGAAAGTATAACAGCGGAAACGCGACACTACACCTCAATTAACTTTTTACTTTATTGCGCGGATATAAGGTTTAAATTAGTTTGTTATCTAGTTTGATTTTCGAAGATAAAGTTTACAACACGTCTGCTCTGTACGAAGCCCAGAGACACAAAATAAATGAATAAATATGTGTGGACATTTCACACAGCGCCATCTAGCCCCAATCTAAGCATAGCTTGTACTATGGGAACCAGATAACTGATACAATACTTATATACTTTGTTGTTTGTAAACACATACATAGAATACAATATAACATCCAGACACAGAACAAACAAGGAGCTATAGTCTGGCTACTGAAAGTAGAGACTGAAAAGGCGCGGCAAATTTAAAAACATTAGCATTGCAGCCCCAAACTAACAAGAAAATGTGAAAACATTTATGCTAAACGGTAAAACATAAACTTTATTAAGGAATCAAAGTGAGGTGTTCCAAGTTTTCTTCGTAGTTTGGGCTGCCTAGCCAATATTTTTTAAATTTGCCGCGCCTTTTCAGTCTCTACTTTCAGTAGCCAGACTCTAAGTATGATAACTACACCGGTTAAAAAAAAACACAACATTAACCACAACATTAATAATAATTATTAATGTTCATTCACAACTAAACAATTTTGAATTTGAATCAATAACATAACAGAGGATTTTTAAACGCTTTCAGTTCTTATTTCGAAATACTTACTAGTAGGTACCTATATATCTATATTTTGTAACACAAATGTTGCGAGTCCGACAAAAATTAGATCTAAAAAGATTGTATCTCTGTGCTCTAAGATAAGCTTTTGCTTTACGTGGGCAGTTAATCCCTGAAACAAAAAGTAGCTTTTCACCGGGAAATCCAATCTACTTTAGAAAAGACTTATCTAAAGGTAAAAATATACGACTGCCTTTAGGAGGTAAGTACTTATTTATCCATTAGTTTTACGATTTCCCATTATTTATTCATCTATGCTATCCCAATATTACCTAAGTATGTTCCTATGAATAATTTATTTTTTTATTCGATGGATCTTTTTTTGCCGATCTTGGACCCTTTTGGTGAAGAAACTATAAGCCTTTTATATAATAGATCACATTTGTGGAAATGAGCTCCGAATTTGGCTTTCGATAATGAGTACGAAGCCCCTTGAGTACTTTGACGGGCCCGATAGCTCAGTTGGTAGTATCCCTGCCTTCTGAACTGAGGGCTGTGGGTTCGATTCCTATCCAGGACAAACATTTGTGTGATGAACATAGATGTTTGTTCTGCGTCTGGGTGTTATATTGTATTCTATGTATGTATTTACAAACAAAAAAGTATATATGTATTATATCCGTTATCTGGTTCCCATAGTACAAGCTATGCTTAGTTTGGGGCTAGATGGCGATGTGTGAAATGTCCACACATATTTATTTATTTATTTATTTATAGTAACAGAAAGACAAACTTTGAAACACCCGTCTCACAGTCTCACCAGAAAGTCCATACTAAAATTAGAATAATTGCATGTCGCGCAGACGTCTCTGCAAATAATGATCAAAATAGGGCTGCAAGATGTGAAGGGCAGGTGGCACTAAATACTCACCAGCTGTCTGCAATACGACACCATCATCGCGCATGAGAACCGGTTGAACGACAGAAAGGCCCGTACCTATTATACATGTCGTAACGCTTTGTCGTCAATCGGTGCTCCGATTTCATTCTTATAATCATAGAGATAGGAGTAACTAATTCTAGCTCTGTGCTTATAATGATCATTCTATGAATGAAAGCTGGACTTAAGCACAGATCAAGCGAAATAGTCTTAGAGTGTCATTCTGTAAAGCGGGCGATAGAGTAGGTAGAGGCTGGATGATGAGCGATAAAAAAATATTGTGAGTTCTTTTGTATAGTGTCAATAAGTTAACATTTTTCCTCCTATGATAATGCAATGCATATTATTTACCGATCATTGCATATTATTTCCACCTAGTGTAGGGCTGGCCTACGCTACCTTTCTTCCCCATCGATTGTCAGTTCGGGCGATGTGCGACGATCTAGTGAAAACCGCGGGAAGCCGATGGATGCAGCAGGCGGGCAGCAGCTCGAAGTAGTGCTCTGTGGGGGTGGCTTCTGTTCAGCAGTGAACGTCTTCAGTCTGTTGATGATGATGCTGGCATATTATATAGTAAAGGAATATTTATTTCTACTTATGATTTGCTAAGTAGGTAATAAATATTTTCAAAAGTTCCATCTTATGCTATTATTTTTGTATTATTATCTTAATAATTTATCTAATTATTCTGAGCATAGAACCCGATAAGTCGAAAATAGGTTTGTTATTTACGTCTGTCTGCGACCTCGACCTTTCACTTCTATGCCCTTCAACTAACTAAACCCTAGAATCAGAGCTAGAGCTCGCTCGTGAAAAGTTGAAAATTCAGGCTATTTTCAAATCTCTACCTACCAAAGTTTTAGGTTTAGTTTGTTGTTTTGTAGTTTAGTGTTTGTAGTTTTACATCGCAGTCTACTACTGGATTATATATGATGCCTCTATCGTAACATGACATGTGCCTTAATCCTGATGTGCCGGGTGGTTTAATTTTTACCATAAAGTTTTTCCTCCATGCTCTCTGTCGATCTTTCATCTTCCTCGATAAGTACCTATATACCTATACAGTGCACAATAGTGTACATAACACTGTATAGTTCTTGAATTCTATCTATCAAAAGCAAATCTGACAAATCTAGGACGAGATCAATGACCTCGGTGATAACGCGCTAGATGGTATTGATACTCAAACTCAATGCAATAGGTCATCATCATCACGATCATCGTCAACAGCCTGAAGACGTCCACTGCTGAACATAAGCCTCCCCCAGAGAGCGCCACCTCGAGCCTGCATCCATCGGCTTCCGCGGTTTTCACCAGATTGTCTGTCTATCTAGTAGGGGGCCGGCCTACGCTGCGTCTTCCAGTTCGTGGTTGCCACTCGAGTACCTTTCTTCCCCATCGATAATCAGTTCTACAAGCGATGTGGCCTGCCCATCACTGAAATAGGTACTCACGAACAGTTATTATAAATCAAATGAAAGCTTTATAGGGAGTAGGTAACTGCATGCCACGACCATTTTTTATTCTGTCTGTATTAAATAATCAAAACCTCTAGGTATGAAGATTTTCCTATTACAAAACTACTAAGTCGATAAAATTATACATTTTTATAACAGATAGGAATGAAAACTCAATGGCGGCTAACGTCTAGCTTTTACTGTGCAGTGTTTCACGCTGACTTCACAGCCGCCATTAAGTTTATTCGCACTTTACACATTTGCCAGAGGATGCTGCAGGCCAAAGCTTGTCAGTACCGACAAATTATAAAAGTCATTAATATCAGCGTAAGAAAGTGGGTTAGCCTGCAAGCGATCAACAATGCCGGTGTTTCTAAAACTGTTTCTAGCTGACGAATCACACGACATGACTATCATCGATGTAGGTGGCCCACCCACGGCCCCATTGTAGAGTGACCATTCAGTTACATTTTCCCAAATGAATCTTGTTTTTGGTATGAAATAGGTACCTAATACTTTTGCGACCAGTCGATCTAAATTTTTTTACTATAAGTATCTAAGTATCGGTATAATTATTCTTGTAAATTTTTATAGACTAGCTACTGCCCGCGGCGTTGCCACGCGTGGACTACATTACTTTTCAGGTTTCGGTTTGGGTAATGGGTTTATTTTTAAAAACTGATTTTCTATCAGCCACACTGAGTTTTCTGCTCGTATAATCACTTCCACGAAGTAAAAATGACATGTCTTAATCATGGATTTAATAATTATTATAACATTTTCCAAAACAGCGTAGGTACGCTAATTATTATCCTTGATATTCCTGGACCAATTTTGATGAAATGTCCACTCATGGCTACTTAACTATAGAAAATTTTTCGATGATATTTCGATAAGTATCATCGAACTCATGATTAATTAAAACCTAGATTATATTAAAATCTATGCTTTCAAAACATTTTTATAATAGGACAAATTCAGGGCATTTTTCATAACATGTTTCGTACACAGATTAGAGAAAAAAAATCTACTTCGTATCATAATACGTTACGTACAAGAGTATTATTATACTTCTGTATCATTCAAAGAGTATATAGTTTACTACGTAACGTAAGAGTATCATTGGCCCACTGCATTAGCCTATGGTCGTAATTGTATGCATTGACCCGCAGACTTGTGGGCCAAACATAAACGTCATCTAATTCCAAAAATAGGTATTACAATGCGTAGCAAGGGTCAATATTATACTCCCAAGAAGGAACCCAAGGAAGTTTTAAAGTAGGTACATAGTCCATCGAGATTTAACTTTGTATTTCGAATGGTAAAGTCAATCTGTGCCTCCAGATTGACTTTACGTGAAACATGTGAAATATTCAATAACAACTCGAAAAAAAATACTATACTTAACACTGGCTAAATACACTATGTGTGGAGCCATAATACAACATAAAAAAACATTTCTGTGACGTAAACTAACCGTCAGTAGCAAAAAAAAATTCACGATGAAGCGGCCATGTTGTATAAAATTCCGTCCGGCTTCGTAATGTAATAATTTTGACCAAAAAATTTTAATGATATTTCGATTTTAATATATCCTATTTTAAGCGCTGGTTATTTCTAAGCATATTAGTGCAACCCGCATGAAAATCAGTTCAGTATCTAGGGTTTTGTTCAATAACAAACAAACAAACAAACAAACAGCTACAAATTATTGTCCCTAGATGGCGTTAGATACGATAAATTAGAAAATGTATGGAATAAGGCAAAATGTCTTGTAATCCTGCATCGCGCTTACGATATTTTTTGAACAATAGAACCTATGCGATAAATTAGATTTGACATAATTATTTGTGTTCTATAGCGCGCCAGAATTACACATTTATTATATGTAGGGAAGGGAATAGGGATTATCTACTATGGAATTTTTAGAAAAAATAGTTTTACATTTTCCATTCAGATATATAATTATTTCTATGAATGGGACTGTGGTGTCTCACATGCGTGTATACGTATTAGGTATGTAAGTATGTATTAATACCAAAATATATTCGGACATTTAAATACATTTCCTTTTATTTCTTTGCCTTATCCGCGCGAGAAAGACTTATGATGTGTCACCCTATGATACAGTAATTTTTAGGTTACGATTAGACGTTGAGTAGGAGGTACCTCTATCTACTGCAGGCAAAGATGACAAACAATTGCACCACTTTATCCTACAGTTATCTACCGACTCTACCGTGCATTATCAAATAACCTTAACAATATAATTTTATGTAAGCAATTATATTGATTACAAATTACCGACCTAACATCATGTTACAGGCGGTCACCCTTTTTAAATTATAATTTCACCCCTTATCTAACCCCTCGCGGTCGACCTAAAGAATCTGATTTATAATAGGGCTAGGTCCCTAGTTACTATGGAGACGGATTTAACAACAGAGGGTTTCAAATGGATACAACGTGATAAAACATACAATATCAGGTAGGTAGGTACCTTCGTAACCCTATTCGTGGAAAAACTGTTAGAAAAGGCTTCGCAAATGCTTTAATAAGGCTGCGATTGCGAGGGGGGAGGGGAATCAATAAATTTACACCTGGATCTATACGTAACACTTGCGACGTGTAAAAATAAAGTAATGTAGATACCTATCTCTATTTAGTTTATGTAAGTAATAACGTGCCATTGTCGGGTTTTGTGATGCTCATGCTCAATAGGCTTGTGTCCTGCTATTAAAAATTAACAAGTTAATATTATTTTAATAAAGTAGGTTAAGGATTAATGCAATAATTGAAAGAATTAGTAAAATCGAGAAATAAATCACGGAGTAATAAGCTTTTAAAGTTTCTCGGGGGGGCATCGCCTGTCCCTTTCTCGCAGAACAGAGCATCCCCACAGCTACTATGTAACTTTGGGATATGACGTCACATGGCAAAGAGATTGTATGTAAATCTACCACAGCTTAGTAATGAGGTACTATGAAGGTGGAAGAAGTGACGTCACTGCGCGTTTGAACTGTCTCTTTCTATTCCTGTATTTTAAAATGCTTATAACTTACTCATTTTTTGAGATATTTAATTTTTGTTTTCACGACTGTACATTTTTTGAGGAATATTATTAATTTATGCACTAAAAATTACCAGGACACAAGCCTATTGCCATAATAACTGTCTACGTCGCATTGAAGGGCAAGTTAATGTAGGTGCTTCATGACTTGCATTTAAATCTTTGTGTAGGGTTGTTCCTTTTCTCCCCACCAGCTCTCTCCCACCAATGGGGAGGAAAGGAAAAATATAAAGTAAATGCCTTTTCTCCTCACTATGAAACATAATATTTGACAGTGGGAAATATTAAGGTACTAACTTTTTATTTTTTTTGTCCCACCAGTGGGATAGAGCTGGTAGGGAGAACAGGAACAGCCCTTTCTGGATTTCTGTTGGATTGGAATCCATTAAAATATCATGAGCATTGAGTAACTGCTCAGCAGTTTGGCAGTATGTTGTTAGTTAGAGTAAGATTTTGTGTTCTATACAATAAATAAAAAAAAAATAAAAAAAGTAAATTATTTCTTCCAGAGCACACACCAGAATACTTAATAGCCATGTATAAACACAGGTAGTTAGGTACGTTCATCGCTTATGCTGTTATCTATTCGTAAGGAGAAGGAACGTCGCAAGGCCCCAGGCAGTGATGCATTGTCACGTTATGATCCAAAGAGTATATAGGTAATACCTATTCTATTATGATCAAGGGTTCAATGTTACGACGCGTTTGAAAAGGTGACTGTCAACCATCGAAATAATACCCATGGGTATTATTTCGATGAAATTTCAGGTACATTTTTTTGAATTTCAGCCAAAATCGTTGGTCTATCAACAGAGTTGAAAGCATTTTTGACATCTACTTTCAGAAGCATCTCCATTTATGAGTGATAAAAGTTCTTAGGGAATGTACAGCTGCTTCACACCCCCCTTTACTTCCAAACCCCAGTTGCAAAGGCTGAAAATTGTCGGTAAGTTTGGGGAAGATATGCCTGCAGCATACCTTAGACGCTATCCTTCTATATGTGCAACCTATGGCAATGGGCCTAATACGGCCATTTTTTTAAGTGCACATAAATTAGCACCATACAGAAGGGGAGCGATGGCAGAATTTACTGAAAGCATCAGGTTGATAAGTGCAGTGATGTCTTGCAAAAGCACTCGGCCGGCGTCTCCAGTAGCACCGAAGGTTAGGTCTTTGATATGATGTGGAGTGAGGCCATCGAGACCACCAGCATAGCCATTTTTGAAAGACATCACTGCTGCTTTAACCCCTTTCTCTGTGACCTGTAGAGGATCATCGGGTGGTTGACATGAAGAACATGAAACCGGGATAGGTGCTGCAGAAGGAGGATGTTTGTCAACAAGGGCAGCTAAGGTTACCGGCGTATCAGGAGCGATAACATCACTCGTAAACAGAAGTTGAGCTGATCGCCCTTCAGGTCGCCGTCACTCACCTTATATTCAACTTTTTGATAAATATTGTGAGTAGATTGTTGGTAACTGCTTGATGGGACTAATCCCTCATCAACTGTATTATTTGAATTGGAATGGCTAGAAGAGTTGATACAGTTACTTTTAATTGTTGAAGTGGGTGATTTTTTGGTGTTTTTTGCATAAAGGACCTGAAAAGTGAATGTCAACAGATGTTCCCAAGCACGTTCGGAGTTTTCACTTAAGACTGTTTGAATTTTGTGCGACAGCAATGCGTGCACCGCGGGGAATGCGTTTGACTAGTGGAACAGATGATTTCAAATTAGATAAAGTGAGCCAAAAGGGTTGTTGTTGGGGTGTTTGTGACAGAGAAAGTAGCGGCGAATCCGAAGATGGCCTTACCTGCAAGTTATTCGTAGGGACATCGAAATGGTTTTTTTAATTAACTCATAAGGACAACATAGCAAAAACAGTATAAGCACAAACAAGAACATAAAAAACCACTATTAGCAAAATTCATAGCATTTTCATATCACTTTTTGACACCTTTTCTGTTATGACACCAGAGACAGCGCCGCGGCTCCGCGCCATTGAGGTTTTGTATAATTATAGCTTCTCCACAAAGACTTGTTGAGGACTAGTACCTTTTTATAGTTTGAATGGGTTTGAAATATAAAATTAAGAATGGAAATAGTAGTCCCAGGGCAATATTCTCTATATACTTTTCTGATATATATTTTGGTCAGCTTCTATTATGTAGAGTAGAGAGAAAGGAAATAAAATGTTATTTGTAATTTTCCGTCGATAATAATGTGGTAGGCAGGACGATGGCGACGTGTCAAATAGGAAATATGGATAATGTTCTCGATACACAGCTTTTTTTATTGAATCATGTGCATAATTCGCATAATTATCCAAGTTAGGGTAGTGCCAGTGCCATTTATCAAGGATAAATAAATTAAATAATTTTTCTCCGAATTTTAGAGACTAGCTTTTGTAAATTCGTATATAATATGTCTCTAGTCTCTACGTTAGTCATGCTCAATGCTCATGCATGCCTTATTATCATCATCATCATTCAGTGACCGATTTGGGCATGAAAAAATGAAACATATGTAGGTAGACCGTACCTATTTATTTTGAAAGTGTGACCAATTGGGATTCATTTTATGGGTATGGGCAAAATGTGTGTGACAGAATGGATCAGTGACTGAATGGTACCTCTAATTCATTTATACTACCTGCCTACAACGCCCTTCACAGCCGCCATTGAGTTTGATTTGAATAGTATATTATAAGTACCCATACTTACCACTCAGTTTTGAAGCACCAAAATGAACATGCCAAACAGTTGCAAAAAATACACACGTGGAATTTGACATGCGGTGGTTTCAAAATAAAAACACGCATTGACTACCTGCGCGGTGCGCCTAAAGTCCGAAGGCGCGATGAGTTGTGGTTGAACACTTGGTTGGACGCAGTGAACTACTTACATGCGACTCGTGCGAGCGCATCACTGATTACAGAACATTCATATAGGGAGCGCATCCAAACGCTCAAATTTGGAACTGATCGCGCCTATCGCCAGCGCCAGCCAGCCAGCCAACCAGCCAGCCAGCCAGCCAGTTACGGTCACGTCACAGCCAGTCCGGAGGCCACCGCGGGCGGGGCGGCACGTGCGGTGCGCGCCTCGCGATTTGCATTGTTTTGTTTCACCAGTGTTTCCACAATCAATACATTGAGTGTGTGATTTTATGGCCTAAAGCCTACATTTATCTGCTGCTAGTGTTTATATAGTGCCAGCACTGAAGTGATAAGATAAACTACGACCCTATTATACGAGATGGTGGCTTATTGACAAGTGAAACTCTTTATCGTTCCATTCATCCATAGAACGGCCCGTTTGTTGGTATTTGTTATTATTGAACAACGTGCCCAGTGTTCTTTGTGGAGAGGAGCATGCAAATCAATATCTGGAGTCCCAGCTGCGAATGAGAGACGTCCTGCCGTGAGGGATAATATACCTACTGCTGCATATTGATTGCTCCTGTGCCAGGATCACAGGGAATTGTCATCCAACTACGGTAAGCAGTATTCCATTACAACCTTTATTACTACTACACATTATACATATTATTTCAGATATCTGCAGTAACAAGGTGCAAATGAAGCTCATGAATTTTCAGGCAGACTTTGGAGATGTCTAAGGAAATGAATATATAAAACACATTGCCTCGGTTTCTTTAAAATTGTTTTGAACGTGTTTCTCAGTATCAACGACAATGACATTGTTCTCGTCCACATTTTCAAAACATATTTGAATAGACTAACACAGTAGAGTCCATGTAGAATCATAGACGTTTTACAAGATAACAATTCAGTCAGAGTAGGTACCTACTTACTAAAAAAACCGACAAGAAAGATTAGGTACTTTAAAACATTAATACTGAATATCTCTATGTTTAGGGTGCTGTAAACTGCTGTATTATTTCTGAAGAACTAAAAGCTCAGATGGAGTAAATAAAGGATGACGGAAAGAAACATGAAAGAGAGGAAATACGCCAAAATATCATAAATCTATCAGCAACACTTTTAATTTATTTGGAGGGCTTTGTCGCTTAGCGACCACATCGCCCTGTTCAATAATAACATTTAAATGAAGAATAACATGTATCTACCTACCTAATCCAACCATAATACCTAATAATAAATTGTATCGATACGAGTATGTCGAAATCAATCTAATCTAAGTAACTATAAAAACAAAAAACAAGAGAGGAAATCCAGCATCAATCCAGTAACAAACGAGTTTTACATAGATTCATAAAAATCTCTACCTGCAACCGTAAACAATGATACGCCATCAGCACAGCACACAACATATTGTGTCATTATCTTATTATACTATTAACCAGAAAATATCAAAAATTAAATCCCAGAAAGACATGCAAATGCGGCTCGTGCTCGAAGACTTACTAAATACAAGTCAATAGACACTAGACAGTAGACACATCGATCACAAAAGTTTGAGACTGTACCTAATACAAAATAAAAACATCCAAGTATAATTATTTTGCTTTTACCATGAAATGGATGAACTGTAAAACCACACACTAAGTACGATATCACAAGATAAGGACCAAAACAAATCTGGAGGTAAAAATCACATCCCTATACGTTAACCTAACCTTTTCGGCCAGGCTTAGTTTCTGCTACTGTAGCTGAATTTGATTGGCAACAAGTGCCTCAATTATAGACATTTATAATGGCCTCAATAGAACAGTTTTTAAAACATACCATGTTTTATCAAGAAATGTGCAATAGTAGTTCTAAAGAAGGCACAGGCAGAAGTCAATATTTTGAGACTGACAATTTGTCACCTTGCCATTTTCGTACTAAGCTGAATTTGTAACGTAGACAAATTACGAACACTTTGTCAATGTTTACCAAAACATCAAAGCACAACATTAGGTAGGTACTAACAAGAATACTATAACACTGATAACATTCTCTTGAACAGCTACTTAAATTCTATTTTATTAATTTACAAACTTTGCCACAATTACACAGTTGCCACAGAGTTTGCATGGGTTAATCAATGGATAAAGACTAAAGGATTTATGTTAAGCTATTATGAGTATCTAATGCTAATGAAAATGAGTCTCAAAACCCCTTCAATGAAACACAGTCTTCGATACCGCAGAGCAGTTAGCAGGGATTATTTTAACCGCTAATAAAATGAACCATACCTTTTAATATTCTGCAGCAGATATCTTTTAGTTTTTTATGAAATCTGATTTTGGAATTGATATAGAATGCATGGAAAAACTCGTGATTCACAATATTTACTGCGACATGATTTGGGAACCGCTATACATATAAATGGCAATGGGCAGGCCACATCGCTCGTAGAACTGACAACTGATGGGGAAGAAAGGTTCTCGAGTGGCGACCACGAACTGGAAGACGCAGCGTAGGCCGGCCCCCCACTAGGTGGACCGACGACCTGGTGAAAGCCGCGGGGAGCCGATGGATGCAGAAGGCGAGCAGCCGCTCTAAGTGGCGCTCCCTGGGGGAGGCCTATGTTCAGCAGTGGACGTCTTCAGGCTGTTAATGATGATGATGATGATGATACATATAAATGATTGAAAAGGTTGATTTAGGAATTTGAGTAAGCTGAGATTTGAATAAATAAATTAATGGTTTACAGTTTATCATTTTGGGTACTTATACGGCAAGAATAGTAGTCTACCTGCACGGCCTCGTGTCTAATCTTCGGTTGTATCTAACAATGGTATTTGAAACAGAGAACGAAGTGGGCAGGACAATACTTAAGATACTTATCTTTCTTTTTGCTGCTCTCGTGGATGTATAATACTCATATGAACTGATATATGAAATCTTTTTTAATAATCAATGTGCATTTCTACGAAAAAAGCTATAATATATGGAATGATGTTAGAGCAAAACCAGTAAAATTGTAGATTTAAAAGCTGTTTCCTCGTTATTCAAACGCTATTTATACAGGGTTACAGGAAAAATCGTGCTAGATCCATTAAGGGCGTGGAGTACCCATCATTTCAGACTTATTTCACTATGAAACACTCTAGCCTAAACTTAACTCTTTTCCAGATATTCGACTTTTAATTTTTTTATTGAAAATTGCCGTTTTTTAGGCTACAAAATTTAATTTTGTTTATTTTGTGTGTCTTATTACTATTATTATTGCATTTTAATATGTGTAATAATATGCTTTAGGACGTCAATCATTAAAATAGTACATAAGTTAATTGAATAGGCCGTAGTAGACAAGTGAAAGTTAAGAAATAAACAAAAAAATTATAAACTGTATTGTTCTCTAAAGGATATCTAAAAAAAATATTATGGCAGTAGTTCGGCAAATGTGTTTTAAAATATCTACGTTTCATCAGCTATCTAACGAGGTATAATAATCTAGGATTTTATTCAAATGCATTGAAAAAAAATTAGTTTCATAGGCGACAGTGGAGAAGAAAATTTATACTTAGCCCTAAAAAGTAAAATAAAACAATAGGTAAGCATGCAATGTCAGTTATTAAAGGTTTTCACACAAATTTTTCTTATTCTACAGTTCATGTTCAACATGGCCGTCTCTATTTCTGATACATTGTCGCATCCTTCTACGGAGACCAGTCTTCACTACTCCAGTGGTCAACGTGGTCCTCATTTTATTTGCTGCATCCACAATCCTTTCTCTTAAGTCTGCCACAGACGAAAGTGGATTTAGCTCGCTGTACACAAGACTTTTCATGAGCCCCCATACATGAAAATCCATGGGGGTTAGGTCCGGACTCCTTGCTGGCCATGGCAACGGCCCACCTCGTCTAATCCATTTGGTTTGGTAATTTGTGTCCAGCCAGTCTCTGACACTTCTCCTGAAATGGGCAGGGCAGCCATCGTGTTGGAACCACATGTCCCTGATCAGGTTGAGTGGCAGATCATCCAGCATATCACTCAAGTCTGCTCTCAGGAAATTTTCGTAGCTTTCCCCATTTACATTATCCGGGAGAAAGTAAGGTCCAATCAAATGATTGGATATTGGGATTCCTTAGTTATTTTGGGGCCCAGTAATGGGTGGGCCTTGTGATAGTTAGTTATGTCATCTTTATCAAATTTGGACTCATTCGTTCACAAGATATTTCTTAGAAAATCTGGGTCTTCTACGTCAGCATTTAGCATAAATCTGCAAAAGTCCAATCTTCTCGCAGGGTCTCAAAACAGAGCCAGTTTCTCGAAGTCTTCGATAAGCTCTGTCAAGAACGGCCACATCCGGCACTCGACGACCGGGGTAGCGTGTTATGTATTCGTTGCGAGCTTGCGCAGACACACAATCGCAGTATCCGTAACAAATAAGCATATCAGCATATTCCTCAGGTGTGTAGGACGTCATCTTCAACACTTCCGTATCACAGGTACAAATCAGAGTCCGGTTAACAAGCATAGTAATCACAAATCAGAAGAAATAGTCCAGAATCACAGCCAAGTCGAAAAATAGAGCAAAACGATATCACATCTACTATGTACGAAGCACAAAAGCAGTCTGACAACCAAGATACCGAGACCGTTAGAACTGCTATCTGGAGCGTTCCAACTATTTTTTTACCCGAAATGTAATACAAACCCTAGATTATTATACCTCGTTAGAAAGCTGATGAAACGTAGATATTTTATAACACATCTGCCGAACAACTGCCATAATATTTTTTTTAGATATCCATTAGAGAACAATACAGTTTATAATTTTTTTGTTTATTTCTTAACTTTCACTTGTCTACTACGGTCTATTCAATTAACTTATGTACTATTTTAATGATTGACGTCCTAAAGCATATAATTACACATATAAAAATGCAATAATAATAGTAAAAAGACACACAAAATAAACAAAATTAAATTTTGTTGCATAAAAATCGGCAATTTTCAATAAAAATATTAAAAGTCGAATATCTGGAAAACGGTTAAGTTTAGGCTAGGGTGTCTCATAGTGAAATAAGTCAGAAATTATGGGTACTCCACGCCCTTAACGGATCTAGCACAAATTTTCCTGTAACCCTGTATATAGCAATGCCAGCGCCATGATGAAAAATCTGAGAGAATTTACGGAGCACACCTGACCTGACCGTAACGCAACTAGAGGGGAAGGCAGCCAACCAGTTTTGCAAGGTGGCCAATGCACGCACGTTGCCAAATCATACCTTGTCTGAGAACTATTCGCACAGAAAAAGTGATAGTAATTTACTAAACGTGAACGACTTTTATTTCTGAAATAGTCACTTAACATTTTGTTCTCTCCTTTCCACGTTCTCAGACAATTAATTTGACATCGGCAAACATAATTTATTATCATATCAATGAAACAACAACTCCACGACTACGGAATATTTACCGTTGATACAATACAAATAGAAAGTGCTTGTTCATTTACCGATCGATAATACTGAATTGCAATTACCGCTCTTACTTGCCTTTTTTTGCTTGGGAATTTATTCTCTTAGGTGCTTTGATGCTTTTTTGTTATTATAGGTGTATATGCAGTTTGCATTATAATAACGATAACAGTAAGTATAAAAAGTGAATAGTATTGTTTTTGCGTTATCGAAAGTTACGTGTAACTCATTTCATCTTATAATGATGACACAAAGTGTGACCAATAATACGCATCAAAGTGATGCACGGGATGCACCACTATGGCAATCTCGAACATAACAGTCACCACCGAATAGCAGCTGCATGGCAAGAAGTAAGAAACCGGTGTTGCCAATTATAATACCAGTTCTGTATGGCAGAGAAACGTCGACAGTGTTACTTGAAGACATGTGCAATGTGCATACCATTCAAGTTGCCAAAATGAAGATGCCACGGCGGATATGCAGTAGCACCAGGCAGGCATGACAAAATCCGCACGGCAGCGATTACATGCGAAAAAGCCAAAGTGTAAGTGAAGTCGCTATAAGTATAAGAAGATGCCATAAAGTTGGTTGCGATGGTACAGGCATGTTGAGACGCGGCCCTCATCAGCTGACCCCCACCATGAGGTGTAGTAGTGGTAATGATAGTCTGGAAGAATGTAAGAGAGTAATATATAATAAGTATGACACATAACAAAGTAAATATATTGCAAATGAGCCAGCGGTCGAGATATTTTAAAATACATTCGATTTATCTAGCTACACGATAGCATCAATATTCCAAACATTCCCTGAGATTGAGAGATTAAAATTTCTCGTGTCAACATTATAACAACTTCACAGCGTGTGCGAGAAACTTTTTTAATCACACCGCTTTTCCTGATCACTTGTATTGTTAACAAACATTGTTTGCTCAAGTGTGGTCTTAACAATTTTGTAACGCCTTCAGGATGTAGCAAATTACGATACGATTTTGGTTTTACCGCGTTTAACATTACTTTATCAAAATATATGTCGCTGATTCACTCAATTGGTGTTCGATAAGTTATTTATTGCAAGTGGTTGTGGTTTGCATTCCAAAGCATCCCGTGAATCATGGGTACACAATATACAACTCAACCCTTTTGACTTACCTACCTACCTGTAAGGATGACCTCATACCAAGGCTCTTTATTGAATATAGAGAAAGCAATCCTGTCCAAAATAAAATGTCAAAAATTCACGGGCATTTAATATTATTAAGTAATATTATTTGCATTTAAATTTTTTAAAGAACCATAGAAAGCATAGGGTTGGTTTAAGCACCTTGCCCCTGGAGTCCTTTACTTCCAAATTCGTTTTAATTCTTATATCTTGGGACACCTGTAGGTACAGGTATTTAAAAAAAACATGATCTTTTTTTATTAAATCTGCTTTACCACTGACACCTGGGTCCGAGCTCTTTGTTTATACTATTTATTTTTTATTTATTTTTTTTATTTTACACAAACATGTTCCGAACCAGTGTGGAAATATCCTAATATGATTGGAGTTTTGGCGGGAACGCGGATATGTCCACGTCGTTGCATTGTATTATTTCTCAAAACTTGTGCTTTATCCAGTATTAATGTTTAAAATTGGTGGCGTTTTTTTTTTTCTTAGATTTTGGCTCCACACGCCGTGTATTTAGCCAGTGTCAAGTATTGTAATTTTTATCGTTAAAGAATACATCACGTAAAGTCAAGTCTTAGTCATAGTCATAGTCCAGTCTAAGTCAGGTAGTCATATTCCAGTCTCAGTCATGCTCCAGTAAAGTGGTGGCAACTTTACAAGAAGCTTCTATGGAATTTTGGAGGCAACACGAAAACTCACGTTTCACCACATTATATCACTTGCCCACACTCGTGCTCGTAATTCAGCACTTAATGCGTAAAACGCCACCAATTTTAAACATTAATACTGGAAAAAGCACAAGTTTTGAGAAATAATACAATGCAACGACGTGAACATTTCCGCGTTCCCGCCAAAAGTCAATTGGTGGCGTTTTACGCATTAAGTGCTGAATTACGAGCATGAGTGATATAACGTAGTGAAACGTGAGTTTTCGTGTAGCTTCCAAAATTCCATAGAAACTTCTAGTAAAATTGCCACCACTTTACTGGAGCATGACTTAGACTGGACTACGACTACCTGACTTAGACTGGACTATGACTATGACTTGTCTTTACGTGATATATTCTTTAACTATAAAATTACAATACTTGACACTGGCTAAATACACGACGTGTGGAGCCAAAATCTAAGAAAAAAAATGTCCTAATAGAAAAGAAGTAGGTCATAGTGAAAATACTTATTTTTGTCTAATAAGATTTCTCTCAATATCTTGACAGAAAGAAAGATCCTTTTGTCTTTTAATTAAAATTTTGTTGTTTAATTTATTACCTTGATTATTTAATGACAAAACAAATTACTTCACAAACTTTACCTTCAATCTACTCAAGCGACTTCGGTTATAATTAGATCTGTAATTTATTTGTTGTGTTGTTAGTTCTTTAATTATTTTCTCGGAAGTTGTTTTTTTATTTATTTTTAAGACCATTTTTTATTTAAGATAAGATAAGAGTTTCATTTCGAAAAATACATGGCAACGATAAAAATATCATCCTTAACTGAAGTATATAAAAACAAAAACAAAACAAAGATCCATAGACATATATATTTATAAGGACAGGCCTAATTACAGATTAAACCGTCGCTTCAAAGAGGGTGTCAATTTCACAGATAGACATCCACTAGCGCCCAGTCTGTGTTGGAAGTGAGAAGATATCGGTCGTGTGTCTCAAAGAAAATATGCCAAGTTGTGTTGTGAAGGGTTGCACAAACTACACTCTAAAGTGCAATAAATAGAAATACAAAGTTTCTTACCACAAGTATAAATAAATAAATAAATAAATCCTGATATATAGATCTATGCAAAGATCATAATTTTGGCCGACAGGTGAGTAGATAATATCATTCATTTCAGCCGATTCGAGCCGATCTCCACACTAGGCATAGATCTATATATCAGGATATGCCCTAAGGAACATTTTATTTACTCAAAATGGTGTGGGGAAAAGTCAGCGCCATCTCTTAGATTACTCAGGAACTACGATGAGAACGGCCCTATCGCTGCCGTTATGCCCGTCAATGTTTATGTTTACAATGATTATCCCAAATATAAATTCGATTATTTTCGTACAAAACGGAGTGTAATATTGAAAATATTGACTTACTTTTGGTAAGAAACTTTGTATTTCTTTTTATTGCACTTTAGAGTGTAGTTTGTGCAACCCTTCACAACACAACTTGGCATATTTTCTTTGAGACACACGACCGATATCTTCTCACTTCCAACACAGACTGGGCGCTAGTGGATGTCAATCTGTGAAATTGACACCCTCTTTGAAGCGACGGTTTAATCTGTCATTAGGCCTGTCCTTATATATATATGTCTATGACACTAGGATTCCCTGTGTCGTGGAGACCAGTAATGTCATTTAGTCATAATTGAAGAAAATAATAGATAGTTGTATACATGCACCTTTACCCGTACCTAAGCATGTAAAAGTTAACCTTTTATTACTGTTTCTAGTTCTATATGGTAATAAATTAGGCTGAGTTGCACCATAATCACGGTTAAAGTTACGGTCATATTTTGACATTAGCCCGCCCTGCGAAGCGTGGAACGGTTATAGTTAACGTTAAAGTTAGCGTTAAAGTAAGCTGGTGCAACTCAGCCTTAATAATTATATATATACTTACCTATTTATTTAAAATGTAATACAGAGTACAGGCACTATTTTATACGTGTGCACTATAGGATAGAACCAAACAGTAGGACAAAGATAATTTGAAGTTATAGGTGCATTGGATGACAGACCACGTTAGGCTGTTTTCCCACGCAATGGTAACGACCTAACAACCCACGCTGGTATTTGAACGTACATGTTAAATGACACATCTTTCAGTATATGCAGCGTAATTTTTTTACTGGATGTGGATGGAAAAATTAGAATTTATGAGGAAACGAAAAATGCTCAAAGGAGGTTTTCGATAAAAAAATACTAAACATTTAAATATCTTATGATCTTATCCGTACCCGTAGAAAAACCATAAAAAACACATAGTAAATCATTCACCGAAAAAATAAAATATTTTATTTATCAAAGCAACAGATAGATTGTTTTCAATATTAAAGGGCATGGTGCAAGCAAAAAAACGACGGTGTATTGAAAAACTTACATTTAAATTACAACATATTATTATTGTATCCGTAAAATAAACGTAGAGTAGGTACGTACATAGTACCTAGTTGCGCGCTTTAAAAATTGAGAGAATTCGATTACGATTACCTACAGTAGGCACATTATCAGTGCGATTGGTCACATTGGCAATAGTGTAGCATAATGTTTACCTAAGTTTCTACGCTTTTAGTCATTAAACTATTAACTGAATATACATATGTAGTAAATGGAATTCTATTTTCTCTGAAATAATAATCCATCTTCTAAATGGTCACCATATTTATTTTATAGCTAGAGTAAGACGAGACGCTCGAGGAAATCTAATAATGATAAGAATATACTTGTCCGGTTTAGTAGGAACCAGAATGAGGACAGTGGAATGGACTTGCTTGGCCCTTGACGTTTGTCCTACAAACGTTTGGGTATCACTTTCGCTGAGTTAGGGATACCCGTTCAAACAAAACTCTCTGTTTGCTGAATTGCTGTTGCTGTTGCTACAAATGTTATTGCTGAGTATGTTATATTTGGGTTCGAATATTTTACGATGTGTTTTGTTTTCCAAACATTGTAAAAGAAGAAAAGTTGTCCAAAAGAATAGAAGCACATAGCAGTTTCCATATTATTTCCGTACATTAGCAGACGATCATAGGTACTTACCTTTATTTAATCCAATTATTAAGATTATTATTTAAAATAAGTAAATATCTGCAATTAAAAAAAACATTGACTTAAGTCTTCAATCATACTCTTCATTAATTACCGGATCCATAAATTTTAACTATGAAATTAATTACAGCAATATGAACGCGGAACTAATTTAGTTCATTATGCACTACCTGCTTCCATATTGTTATGATCTACCACATGTATAATTTACTGACTCAAACTTTATTGTGTTAGATGAAAACGAGTTCCTAAAACTGCACTGTATTGTATTGTACTGTATGATTTGTGTGTTGTAATTGTAACAGACCTTGGGAAAAGCTACTTGAACGATGTAATAATAATGAATTCATTATACGCTTTAAAATATGAACTAGGTATACATAAATAAAAGCAAAATAAAAATATCTATTAACTAATAGTTATTGCTAGATTTTTATCTATTTTTGATCTTTATTTATTATATTATACTTAGTAACAAAATGATAATATCACTTAACTACAAAATGAAACAAATAATCACAAAAACATAAAATAAAAATTGCTATAATGTAGGTAGGGATTTATTATTCTTTATCCTTGTGCCAGCTACACCGCTTCACTGCATTCCAGTGGGATTACCATAATGTCATTCTTATTTGAAAAAATAAGTATTGTTTTGGTTTACTTGTTTAAGTAGTTACACTCACGTAGGTCTACTTACCATACCTACGTAATAAAACATGTAGAAATAAACTGTCTTTCTATTTGATCGATTAGATATAGGTAATAATTAGGTACCTAATACAATAATCTTGTAAATGTGTAAACTGACACGGTTTTCAAGTAGAAAATAGAGACAATAATTATTATTGTATATGTTTAAATGTACCTTAATATAGAATATAATAGAATAGCGTTTATTCAACTTCATAATAATGCTAAGTTACACAATACACAATAAAAAGCAAAAGTACACACCAGGATCTTAATTAAGTTTTACATTATACTGTGCATATAATTATTAAAAAAGAATTTTCGTGTTGAAGCTGAAAGGACGTTCAGCTCAGCATAAATGTCAAGTGCCTACCGGTACCAGACGCTGATTTTCAGCTGAAACCTCGCGGGTGGATATCAAAACACACTGCACTGCATATCTCTAGGATCAGCTTACTCTACCATCATTCACAATAACAAAGTGGTTAACATTTTAATGAATAGAGATGTTACATCAGCATCACTCATTGTTCACATAGTTCCGGAGCTAGTAGCGAAATAAGTGCATGATTATACAAAATGGCTTTCTAACTCGAGAACAATTTAGGTTATTAAGGCGCTGAATGCTCCCGAATCGACTATTTTGAACGTGATTATCTCAAAACGTATACCATTTACAGGATTGAAAAAAATGCACGTTAATACTGGTCATATCTTCTTTCCATCTGCCGAAACCGAAACACGTATATTAAAAGTTTTCTCGATAGAAAAAAAATCGTGAAGTGACCTCTAAAAAATCATTCAAACGTCCTTAAATGTTACATTATAATAAGACACCCCATTGAAATAAATCATAGTGATAGGGTATGTATCAATGCATCCGTCTATAAGCTTATTTTTTTTTTTATAACAATAAGCATTTCTTTTATAACTAGTTTCGAAAAATGAAAAAGTCGAAGTGCAACGCAACGTAAATGCCATATTTTTGCTATGCATAAAGCGACCCTATAGGGTACAAAATAAGTTTCAAGTTTGTCTGCTGTAAAAAACGTGCTCGCTCGTCAGGGCCTTAAGCCTAGATTTGCAAAGAAGTTTTGGCGTTTACCTTTAGATTTGGACATCAAATTGACATCATCCACTTACATAATTTTAATTTTTATAGTAGACACTTTTTTGGTTATTGGTAAGTAGGCGGTTATCCAAGTTTGTTAGAGCGAAACGATGATATTGACCGAGGTCAACGGCCTTCGGTGTAGTAAACTTGACTGTCAGTTAGTAGGTATTTGTCTCCATAATTATTTATATTTTTACCCTGATCTTGATAATGATTATGATGACAACCATTATTGCCATGACTGTTATTAACATTATAATTATTTAACATCGTGCTAGTAAAATGTAGAATGACAACGGTTGAGAAATGGAACTCTGTACCAGCGACTGTTTTCCCGAATGGCTATATCTGGATGATTTAAAGAGAAGATAGCGTGCTACATCGTTCAGGAGAATTAATGTACCTAGTCAAATGCAAGCCTATCTAATAAGTATAAAAAAATTCGTAGGTATGACGTTGGAATTGCTATAAATATATCAATTGAACAGCGGATCATGATAGCTGAAGATAAGATAACACATGCCATTTCAGTAAAACTTCACGCAACAGATAATTGTAGATAACGTTTTAACAAATGATAGTAGCAATTTTGGTTGCAAAATTCATCTGACGTAAGACGAAATGGCTGATCCATTCATCATTGTCCTATGATATTGCAAGTCACTGCCCGCTGCCGCTGCTTGATAGTTTGGTATTGACATTAAAAAAATATTAAGATACTTATATTTATTACTCACATCTAATTACATAGGTAGCTAAAATATAATATTAAGTAGTTACTTTTGTGTAGGTTTGTGGACAGACACACGGACGGACAGTCCATTTTAGCAACGTAACCTAACGACAAAAAAAGTTGTTTGTTAGTGTGGGTTCGAATAATAATCATGAGTATTTGTTTATATTCTCATATAAAAAGTCAAACTAATTATCAAAGTTTTGATTTGACCATGGATGAAATAAAAAAAGAAGGATTGAGTTTTGATTGACATGGAACTGAAGCCGAAAATGGCGGACATATTACATATGTGTGTCAGATGAAAGTATGGCGACCGGCTGCCTATGATGTGAGTGTGTGCGTGCCCCGCTCGTACGTACGAAGCGTTCCGGCTTCCTAAGGGTGCTTCAGTTTCGGATCAGACGGGATTCCCTCCTTCTTTTTTTATTAGCTCCATGGATTTGACTATGCATTTGCTATTTTCTGGGAATCGGGATTTGTGAGCATCCGTCATAGTTATGAGTGTCGTCGTTTTAGTTAATTAAAACTACAGTTTGTCAGTGCTAATTAATATTTTGTAGCCGCAACGGATTCTGCCCAGACGGTCGAGTCGGTGTGGGTGAGCTAAGCAATAACAAAAACGAATGTACACTGTCTGTCTAATTTTGTGAACACTAAAACTTTAATGAATTAATGAGTGAATGAACAGTTTTTGCGACCGAGATGGCCTGAAGGCAAAGTTCGAATCGTAAAAGCTAGTTAATATTCCGCCTGGTCCGTACTCCGGCAGTCACGTCCAACTATATTATGTGGCCAACGCGACTAGAGTTTATAACGCTATAACCATTCAAAAAGTAGTCAGTAAAATTAATAGCACTTGACCTTATAAAATAGAAGCTCGCACGCAAAACCTTCATTATACTTAGGCTTTCGTGCTCAAATTCTCTAACGTCGCGTCGCGCGTCGTTACAAGTTTCCCTACGGAGACTATCTCGAGATCTCTCTGAACTCAGCCTCTACCTGCCTTATTCGTGCCTGTGCGTCATTTGACGACGGTAAAAACCCGAAAACAAATTCCTCCGTACATTTCTAATTTGTCCCTTATCCTGTCTCGAGTAGCGGTGGAGGTTCCTACGAAGTAATTGCTGTGGTCATTAACATTCCGTGCCTGTGCTCCTAACGTATTTTCTCAAGTGGGCGTTGGTGCGACGGTAATACAAAAACAACACGTATTTCAGCTGAATATTGCAGGCCAATAACTTGAACTAATTGCCCTCTTAATGCAACCTTTTTTATTTTGGTGTCAATTAAACATCCTAAAACAAAGACTTCGCATGGGCTGCTACAAATTTTCTCAGCGGTTACAGAAGCGGCTATGACAATGGAATCCAATGGAGTTGCGTCTATTCATGTGTCAACGGCTCGCGTCCGAGGGTTATCGATCTGAAATATAAAAGATTTTCTCCATTGTCTTAAACAGCTACGTTTCAAGCGTGGAACTAGCTGAACGTGCTCGAGTGCCTGTTTCGATACTAATATACCTACCATTGCCAACATACAAGCTCCGGAGCTCATCCACTCAATGTATTTTTGAACCGATATTACTTTCATTTCACAATCGAACCCATATTTGCCGTTCTCTTTGTGACTATAGACTGTATTAGCTAATGGAAGGCTGGTTTACAAGAGCATGCATTTTAAAACTGAGCGTCTTGATTATTATCATTCATGAATGATAATAGTTTAAATATGAGACAGATAGTCAGAGTTTAGAGAAATTAATTATATGTTTAGTAATTTAGAAAATATGCAATGGTTGTTGTTTAGATACCTAATATACCTAGTTTAGGTATTTATATTCATTACGTTCTAAGCCTGCCAAAAAACTGAATCGTTGAAAAAATCCTAATCTTTCCTTTGCTCGTGTGGTTTCTCAATGTTTTTGTTTTATTTTTATATTAGGCAGTAAAACAATAACTTAATTAGGACGGGGGGCAACCACGGGCCCGATAGCTCAGTTGGTAGTATCCCTGCCTTCTGAACTGAGGGCTGTGGGTTCGATTCCTACCCAGGACAAACATTTGTGTGATGAACATAGATGCTTGTTCTGCGTCTGGGTGTTATATTGTATTCTATGTATGTATTTACAAACAACAAAGTATATAAGTATTGTATCAGTTATCTGGTTCCCATAGTACAAGCTATGCTTAGTTTGGGGCTAGATAGCGCTGTGTGAAATGTCCACACATATTTACAACGTCTTATAGCATTATTACTTCAATATTACTTCAACCATACATTGACAAATGACATAAAAGTAAGAATACTTTAATGTTGCAGAGCCAGAGCAGTTTGATGACGTCACGTTAAATCGTTCACTCAAATACAACTGTCATGTCATACTTTTACATCATGTTGACACTGACGTGCGACAGTGATAACGCCACTTAAAAATGTAGATGTCTCGTTCACACGCAGGAATACTTTATAAGTTCATGGTACGAATTCGAACAATATTATTGTAACCTTGAAATAATAATGACATGAAACATGATGGTTTTGTATTAGCTTGTGGTAGCCCAGCTGGTCTATATTACAAACAACACAAATATTCGTGCTTTTAAAAAATCACTGTCGTCAGTATATTTAAAGCAATTTAGATAGATAGAAAATAGATAGATAGATTTTTACCTTAATTTACCTACATAAATATTATAAACATCGTTCTGGAAAAATTTAGAACCAAAGCCAATGTTTTGTCGCCGAGGTCGTTTTTATTTTAGTAAAGAACGCGATGTATAAAAATAAATACAACAGAGAATAAAACTGTGACATTGAGCTTTTCTGAATCCAATGGCAGAGGGTAGTTATAAATAGTTTCACACCCACTGCATTACGTTATGCCATACGTCGTCATGAAACAGGAATTTTCTATTCGGGTTCTTTAGGAGCTTTTTGATTTGTCGCAAAGTAAAAGCTCGGTTCAGTTCAGCTGTTCACATCATCAGCTGGAAAACGTCCACTGCTGAACAAGGCCTCTCTCATGAAGGCGCTTATCATATTATTATATAGGGTTTGTCATCACCACACTTGGAATTTTTGAAAAGGATCTCTACATAAAAGTTGTGTAATTGAATCATATATTTCGCTTATTATGTTATTAACAAGTCTACGTGATTACTGCTTTGCTATTAATGGTGTTATATTTTAATGTTTAACCTACCTACTAACTAATATATATTGTTTTCGCGCCGCACTGTTTTTAGTAACTAAATCTTATATGTACTTACTCCGTATGTACTTACCTACCTCGAGCCAAGTCATTTTTTCTTTTTTGCCTATATTCATCAATTTGTTATCATTAATTTGTTTTTCATTTAGTACCTAAGTTACCTAGCTTCTCCTAATTGGCTGTAAATTATGTCCAAAATACAAAATGTAGATTCGATTTGGCTTAAGTTCAGCATAGCATATAACTGTATTATAGTGGAAATAGTAATAAGCTGTGAATCTTAGATAAATAAATAAATAAATAAATAAATAAATCTAATTTTTGGACAAGTTTGTGTTCCTAAATAATTAATTTGCCTAATTACCTTTTACATAAAAGTTTTCTCAAGACCCGTATGTCCATAAACCCGCGCTCCCGCGTGATAGTAGGTAATTCATATAATATTGCCGACTTAGACTAAAAACACTCATTACAGTGTGGTCATAATACCCTTTAGCCTTTCTGTTACAGCTTTTATTTGAGATTTTGCCATTGCAATAGCTCATATAAAAGCTGTAACGCTAAACGCTAACGCTGTAAAAAAGCTGTAAAAGTTGTAAAATAAAAGCTGTAAAATAAAAGCTGTAAATTGCTGTAAATCATTATTTACTGCACTTAATTGTATTGCTTTGTTACATTTTCCTTCGATGTAAATAAATAAAAACCTTCAGTACTCAACACTCTTTAAAATCAACATAATAATGACAATAGAAACACGAATTCAAATTTAACTTTGACATGTAGGCAAAAGTCCTAAATGCTAGCATAATTTGTAAATTTTATTTGACTCAGAATTGCAACGACCACGTTGAACTAATCCTTACATTATGATACAAACAAATAGCCCTTGCTTATTATCCCATTTCATTTTCTTTTATGTAAATTTATTCTGAAACTACCAGCCAATATAAGTGAGTAGAGTACCTATAATGTAAATCCTATAATGGTATTACGTACTGCCATCTATACTTAGTACCTAGTATGCAAACAGACGCACGAGTTCATTGACACTCGATGAAACTATTGTTGGATGCAACTGACGACAACTTTATCATGGCTTTGTTTAAAGCATCCTTATTATTTCATTCTAAAAATAACAGCTTCATTAGCTGAGGCACAGATTTTTAAAAAAGACGGCTGAGCCTTAATGTGAGAGACACAATTTAGTGATTACTTTTTGGATAATCTTTTAAAACCAATTATTCTTGAAGTAGTTTGTTTTTTTCTATTTGTTTTGGAATTTAAATATGATACGATGGTTATACTTAAATCTCGTCATTCACCAGTTCTGCCTGTAAAACTAAGTAGGTAGTAGTGATTTTATTTCAAACCTCTCATGAGCATTTTTATTATACCGTAAAACGTATTAAGCAAGTAAGTAATTTGTTACAGACAAGACTCCTAAAGCGCTATAAGTATGTTGTGTTCAGTAAATAATCAACAATTTAACTCGCACGAAAGCGACTACAAACAATTCTACTTCGTAGAGCTACCTAATACGCTTAGCTACGTAGATCCACGTTGAGTAGGTAAACACGCTTTTCATTCGCAAGTATCTTTGTGGAGATTTAATTTAAAATATATAACAGTAGGTACATAGGGGATAGATTTGATAGACAAACACAAAATACTCTTACCTACCCCTTCTCTGCTGGTATAGGTCCCTTCGTACAATACCCAATTCTTTCTATATGCCGTTGTTTAGCCAATTCGTTATTCTCAATTAATGCAAATAAAAAGGTTCATGAGCCCTCTTTGGTTCAATATTATAATTTATCCTAATTTCTAATTCGTAAAACGATAAATAGGTCATTATCATCCTAAAGACAGGGAGCCGTGTTCAACAGTGGGAACTGCTGAACACAGGGCTCCCCTAAAGAGCGCGACCCTGAACGTATTATTAATAAAGGTATGAATATATTAGGTTTTACTTCAAAGGTACCAGGCAAACATGAATTCAAAGATAGTTGAATAATAATTGTAAATTGTCTACTCTTTAACTTCAAACATAAGTATTACAGCTAGACAGCTACCTACACATAAATCAATACTACACGACCGTCTAAAGAAATTTTCCAGAGACTTAACGTAGATTTATGAGAAACAAGTTCCAAAGTCTCTATAATGCCAACGATAACTATCGGATTACATAAATATTACTTACTCTTCATAATACTTAGTACCTAAACGTAGTACCTACCTACTGAGAGTTTCAACATAGTGTTTCTCACTGCGCTCCATATAAATCACATTTAGATAGACTTTACTTCGTTTGTATTATTATACCTAAGCGTGTAATAAAATCGTTATTTCACATTATCAGCATCAGTGAGATAATAAGGAAGCATTAGCCCATCGCTGTTCTCCGTGTCATCGTGTAATAGCGTGGGATTGCGCCTTCTTACCATTCCGGCAACAATATTTCCAGTAATGCAATGGTTATGAGCATAATAGAAGATCACTCGACTCGAGGCACGTGCGTTGCTTGATCACAGATAATTTATATGAAGCTTGATTGTAAAGAGCTCATAGTAAATAATATCAATTTAACTTTACAGACATAGATTGTCTAAAAAGAACGAGTTTAAGCTTACAGTATAGTAAAATATGAAGTTAAAGTAGGTTCCTACCCATGACTTGAAGTCCATTATTTTGTCTAAGTCCTGACTGAGCGATGTCTTGATCTTAATTGGCTTAATCACTTTCAATTAAGACATCATCAGCATGTTTTTTTTTAATCTTGGCTATTTCATTTTACGGCATTGTGTGTACAAGCTTCGTTTATTTGCAAAATTCTCTGACCATAAAAAATAGGAGAGAAAAAATAATAAGCATTTCCAGACAGCTTATATAACTTGATACATAAGTGTTGTTACCGAAACCCTTATTTTGGTGAAATAGCAAATACTTATAAAATATGAATTCAGCAACTTGTATTAGTATTGTATAATTGTACACACATTTTCAGGTTACGTTATGTCCGTCCGGATCGGTATCTGACCGACGACGTCGCTATATACTAACTCGTCCGCAAGAAAAGGCTACCATTTTCAAAGGCAAACTTCTGTAAACATTTTTACCGTCTGCAGTAAAAATCTAAAGCCTAAACATGCTGGCTAGGGAGGTAGATAATGTCTACGCAACGGATGCTATTTTTAGCTGAAATGACTTCCTCACGCAACTCGTAAAAAGACTATTTCTGCTTGAAACGTAGTAAAACGTGTCCCGGATAGTTGTTGTTTTATCCCCCGTGCCTATCTCGGCTTAAGGTTACTCTCCGGTTATTGCATCCACTCGTTGAACTCAAATAAACACTCACAAGAGGTCTTTGGGGAATGCTTCAATAATGTTACTTTCTGAACCCCTCTACGTGATGCCGGTTTAAAACCCTATTGAGAAGTTTAAGTATACTGCTTGTAAACCTTAAACCGGTTTTATTACAAACCAAAGCTTCCAATGTCTTTAGTGTATTGTTATGTTCATAATTATATTTTTAGAAGAGTTGGCATCTTTTTACTCTATGTTTCAAGAAGGTTTGGTCGAAATGGTATGAAAATAGTCTGGATAAAATTGGGATTCAGTGTGTCACATTTCTATTTCACGATATCTTGTGAGCTGTGAAGATATTATTATTTCTATCATCGTCTTAGAAGCAAACATAGTGTATCTCATAGAACTAATATTCCGAGCGATGCCCACGCAATAATACCGATAAAAACGTTTTATCCTTCGATGCCCTATTTTCGAGGTACCTACAGTCTATATTATCACGTTGCTCATAATCCAAATTATATGGTATAGTCAATAGTGTAGCTTTCGCGAATTTGGAACAAATTACTTTGCAAGACAAACATTACTTAGTTCCAAAAAAATTTATCACACGAATAAACTTTTGCATTTGCATTTACAATATTAGTGTCAGTTTATTTTTTATCAAGTTCATTACCGAGTTAAACATTCCTACACATAAAAGTAACGGTCGTGTGCAGTTCAAACGAGATTTGTGGATGTAAACATGGCTGATGCCATAGAAAACCTATTTTATAAACAGAATCCATACCACAATATACGAATAAAGTATTTATTGAATGTGACAGATATGCTAGATACACTTGTAGCTATTGATTTGATTTTTAAAAGTTCTTTATTTATCATAATAACACCGCTTACAAACTAAGACACAGTCTAGAATTGCATACAACTTACATTAAACTAGTGACTATGTCAGGCTAACAGCGCCTATGTTAGTCTTTTAATAAACAAAAACTGTTATGTTAGCTATTAACTTTATAAATCTAAGGTAAATTAAATAATGGATTACTTACAATTAACCAGGGAAAATACAGTTGTATTTATAATAATGCGCATTTTGTGCCAGACGCATTTTTTTTGCATATTAGGTAGGTAGCTACGATCTTGTTTACACTAAAATAATTACGTGCGTTTATCTACATGTGTACGTAGATGACGAATACACTGCACACACATCACGATATGCCTAATTATGTTTTTAAAACTTCTATTCAATTTACTGACCTAATATTTATGTACATTAGTAATTATAAAAATGAACGGCATACACAACGCGCGAAAGTACCCACATTTAACTAACAATAATCGCAATACGACGGCCACAGCCATAGATCTATATATATGTCTATGGCCACAGCACATTAGGTCAGGCCTACGTCACTGTCGTCACTGAGAACGTAGTGATGAGGTAAACGGTATCTCTTATAAGTATCGACATATGGAAGTTGAGATAATCTGGTGTTACCTATCGTAGAAATAAGATGGTTTTTGTGGTTTAAATTAGTTTGTTTATAAAATTTAATAGCTTGTTTTATTATAAATTGTTTTACGAATGGGAAATTGATTTTAACGTGTAATTTATTAATATTAGTCCGGAATAACGTATTAAAAGCTATTTTAACAGCCTTATTTTGCAGGACTTGCAGTTTTTTGTAATTTGTTTGACAAGTGCCGCTCCACTTGTAGCTATTGATAGAACCAGTAGTAGAGCATGCCGGGGCAGGCTGGATTAACCCAGGATTATATAGCATATATTATATAGGATATTTGTAATTATATGGACATATGAGTAGGTACCTACTTGTTAATAAATGGCTTTTTCCTGAGTAACTGACAGATAATGTAGGTACCTACACAGTTAAGTACACACAACTAGAGACTAGATATCAGAGATAGAGAGACAAGATATCACAGAATACGTGGTATTTGGAAGGTTCCTTCCGACTATGGCGTTTTTAAATCATTCAGCGTTTACGGAAGTCAAATGGAGAGTAAGTAGCTATATGAAAATATGTAGATGGACCCGCGGGCTGCCTCTAGCCTAGAAGGTACACAAGGTGTCGATACTACTTCTTAATTTAGTAACTATCATCATCATCATCATTAACAGCCTGAAGACGTCCACTGCTGAACATAGGCCTCGCTCAGTCAGTGCCACTCAGAGCGGCTGCTCGCCTCCTGCATCCATCGGCTCCCCGCGGCTTTCACCAGGACGTCGGTCCACCTAGTGGGGGGCCGGCCTACGCTGCGTCTTTCAGTTCGTGGTCGCACTCGAGAACCTTTCTCCCCCATCGGTTGTCAGTTCTACGAGCGATGTGGCCTGCCAATTGCCATTTCAACTTGCTAATCCTAAGAGCTGCATCGGTCACTTTAGTTCTCCTGCGGATCTCCTCATTTCGGATCTTATCTCGCAGGGAAACGCCGAGCATTACTCTCTCCATAGCTCGTTGCGCGACTTTGAGCTTTAGCAATAACTAAGTAACTATAAATATGTTTAATTTAAAAAGTAACATACCAAAAAATACTGCAAAATATATAAAAAAAAAATATGTGTGGATATTTCACACAGCGCCATCTAGCCCCAAACTAAGCATAGCTTGTACTATGGGAACCAGATAACTGTAACAATACTTATATACTTTTTTGTTTGTAAATACATACATAGAATACAATATAACACTCAGACGCAGAACAAACATCTACATTCATCACACAAATGTTTGTCCCGGGTAGGAATCGAACCCACAGCCCTTAGTTCAGAAGGCAGGGATACTACCAACTGAGCTATAAGGCCCGTCAATATAAAAAAACCTTGTCCAAAAAACACGTTATCGGCGAAAAAAGGCTTACAGATTGACTTCCCAATTGGGGCAAACATTTACATAGGTGTAATACTTGTAAATATTTATTGTGGAAATACAATTTCGTGAACAAATTGCTTTTCATGTGCTTCTCTCCCAATCCTATCGAATCTTTTCACAATTTCGATCACACTCTCGATTTTCTTGGAAAGAAATTATTTATGTATCTTAAGCCGATAAGTACCTAGTTAAGGTATACTACCTATAAGCCCAATTGCTTATTAACAAGATGAAGATAGATGCAATAATGTATGTATCATACTGAATAAATAACATGGAACAGGTTTGATTGATAATAATCAATAGAAATAATCAAATGCTAGCTCAAACTAAATGTAAGCATAACTAGGACAAATTGCCTTTCTTATCGGGGCTGGATTTATCGCGGTAGAAAAATAGAAGCCACATGACAGAACAGACACCAAAGTGGCACGCGGCGCCGCCCTGAGACGTTGAGAAATGGATAAGGCTTTCATCCCGGGAGTCTCGGTCTCGAAAATTTCGTGTCTAGACGATTTTTTCGTATTTTCGAGACTTGAGACTGCTACCTCTAGTCTCGGGAAATACGAGACTTTTGAGATTTGAGTCAAACTATTCAAAAATGTACTAAACCACGAGTATTTTTTATTCTGGTTAATAATTTATGGAAACTACAACTAGCCCTTTTGAAAAATAGCATCGGTCTTGACAACATAGGTTTCTAGCATGGTTTTTAGTCTGAGTTTTCATACTTATTCAATATTCAAAGAGTCATCTGAGGGTCTTGATCACAGGCTTAATAATCTAAGGTCTCATTATAATCATCATCAGCCTGGAAACGTCCACTGCTGGATTTAGGCCTCCCCCACAGAGCAGCTGCTTAAAAATGATAACTTTGAAAGGGGTTCGACTAAAGTCTTCTACCATGGATTTCAACTGAGAATAAGCAAGCTACCAACAGCAAGTTAGTTTTGTGGGGCACATAATAATCGCAAGGGGTATATCTGACGAAATAATGATGTAGGAAACTTTTCATTCATTTTAAGAGACATATTAAGAGCGTGTGGTATGCCAGCGCGAATCCAAGCCAAAGCAACAGAACAATTAATATTTTTTAGTACAAGACCAGTCGGGGGGGGGGGGGGGGGGCTGAGCGGCAGGGGTGGTGGTTCCAACGCGTGATAATTTTACTGTAGGCAACATATTACTACAGTGAATATAATAGGTATTTTTAAAATCCATTATACATAAGTATTTATTACTACTTACTACTACTACTTACTTGTTAGTTACTTAGTTTAATTACTACACAAAGTTTCATCACCGTATTTAAAGTATTCATTATTTATTTGTACGGTTTGGAGGTAACTATCTAATTTTTTCCATCTAGAAAATTTTGTTTACTCGTATTTTTTTGCTATAAGTACATAAGACTTAGTCCTGAACTTTATCATTCTAAACATATATCAAATTCAAAGTTATTGTTGCAATATTGTTGATAGGACGCGGGAATAAGCTAAACCTTTTCAAGCATTTTGGCGTGCTATAGACTTCAAGATTCCCTACTAAAGAGGATCCTTGGTACTGTCGTGATTTTATAAGTTATGTTGGTTTGGTAGTATTGAGTCAGTTCAATGCTGCCAACCTATAGCACGCTACCTTCGGCCAATCACGGGCTATAGGTTGGCAGCATTGACGGTATTCACATTTCCGGTGAAAAAGTGTGCCTGGGGGGAAAAACAGAAGTGGCAGCAATTCCGAACGAGAAACCTACGAGAGAAGTCGCATAGGCTCTGAAGTGAATATTGTGAACATTGAAGAAAATAAACTGTGTATTCCAGTGCTTGGTATTTTCACTTCAGTACATTAAAATCTTCTGTGATTACCAAGCGCGGTGATTATGGCAAATCCAATGATAAGCGCCGAAAGTGGCGTTTTATGGGGGAAGCATAATATTTTCAGCAGTGAACGTCTTCTGGCTGTTGAAGTGAATACATTTCTTCGTAAAAGTGAAAAAAAATAGCTGCGATGTGTTCACTAGCAGATACTTTAGAGAAAAATCTCGCAAATAGTTGTTATTTTTGCTTGTATTTGAGTTTTTAACAGTTTGATTAGCTTGTAATTACTAAACTAGCCTAAACTAGTTCAAACCTACTTTTGACGTAGTCTCGAAAGTCTCATTTCTGTCGGGAATTTCGAGACCGCGTCGAGTCTCGAAAAATTTTCCCGGGACTCGAAAATGTAACGAGATTGAAAGCCTTAGAAATAGATTAGGTACGTTCAGGCTAGCTAAAGTGACTTACCTTCAAATAATTATCTTGATTAGGACCTGAGAAAATTGGCTGCGAATAAAATAGTTACGATGTAGATTTTAGCCATCTAGTTACGGGTTTCAAGTTGGTATAGTATGTAATGTATATGTCACCTTCTAATTGTAAATCCGTTTGTTTGAAAAAAACGAAAATAAAACCGGTTATTTATAAACGGCCGATTTATTACAAACTTACACCTTGTCTTACAATAAAACGGATGATATTTCGATTATTTATAAACAATCGGTGCCTAGCGGTCAGTTTATAAAGAAACGGGTTTTAGTAGCGTTTATTTGTAAACAATGCACCAATTTTTGCTGTAATTTATTGTTATTTTATCCTCAGTAGTGGCTAACCAGTAGGTTACGACGACGAGCGAAGCGAGGATGAGTGTTAGGTTAGTTTTGACCACACTAGAAGTACTCATTTACGAAAAAACGAAATGATGCCGATTAATTATAAATAACCGAAATATCGACCGTTTTAGTGTGAGACACATTGCCCTTTTGCAATAAATCGTCAGTTTATAAATAACCGCGTTTTGACGGTGACATATATACTGACGGAACCAAACATTTATTTTGCATAGAATCATAAAAAGATAGGTATTTCTTTGAAGCCCAAATGTTGGTTTATTTAGTTGATTACGTAACACAGCGATAATTAAACGATACGTAAAAAATGAAAGCGAAGCCTTATAATTTAAAAATTTTATATATTTAGTAGCTTTATATATTTTGCATTTAAGTTTGGTACTACCTACTTTACTTAAAGATGTTTACTTAAACTATAAATTACAATTATAACATTTCAAAAATTTAAACCGCTCCACAAATCCACCTGTCCTGCCACCGCCTGATACCCAATAACCATATTACCTTATCTACGATTATGGCTACAACTTCAGCCGTATTTATTGGAGAAAGTAATTTCTTTAAGAAGACATAAACCGGAGTGGGCGTTTAATTTGTGGTGCTATAACCATATAAAGTGTCTAATAAGTTGAATCCACTCATAACACTTTATGACACAGGTATCAACTCTGCGGTTAGTTTATTGAATGGTACATTTTGTTATTCCGTACCTATAAAATAAGTAATAGGGTACCTCTACATCCACCTCTAGATTCGAACTATTCAATGCAAACGAACGAACAAACAAACAAACAAACAAACAAACAATCAAATCTTTCCTCTTTATTATTGGTAAGTAAGGACTAATGTGTGTTGTGTGCCAATTACGAAATAAATAAAAAATTAATATGTGTGGACATTTCACACAGTGCCATCTAGCCCCAAACTAAGCATATTAGTTTGTACTGTGGGAACCAGATAACTGATATAATACTTATATACTTTTGTTCGTAAATACATACATAGAATACAATATAACTCCCAGACGCAGAACAAACATCTACATTCATCACACAAATGTTTGTCCCGGGTAGGAATCGAACCCACGGCCCTCAATTCAGAAGGCAGGGATACTACCAACTGAGCTATCGGGCCCGTCAAATTGCGAAACATGGCACAAAAATAACAGAATAACATTGCATTGTTCAACAACAACGCTCTGATTCCTAATACAAGGAAATGTTCTATAAATGTAGGCACGGTACCATCGACAGCATTAAAAGTTTAAAATAAAGGGAATAGGGATTTCAATAATCAAATCTGCATTGAAGTTTGGACGGGTTTGGCCCAAATTCGGTTGAATACAGTTTATTTGAGCTCCCGCGCGCGCGCACACCCCTTTATTATTTTAGGCTAGGACTTTTTCCTCAAAGCGAATAAGTAAAACTCAAATTTTTAAATAGTTGGGGATCCGCGTGACTCAACTGTATACGTTTTTTTATGATTATGATGATTATAATGATAAAATATTTAATAGGACATTTTATAACATTTTTCTTTCGAAATCGCTGCAACGCCAGAACTGCAGAACCGTAACTATAAAAGCATGCCTCGTATATGAAACAAGGCTGTAAATACCAACCTAAAGTACTTTAATAGTTAGTTTCGCCCATTATTTTAGTGAACCGTACCGTAAGCTAGCAGTACCTATGTAGCACCCATAAGTGCATCATGTAGTTATTATAGTCACAGTAAGAGCACTTGAAGAAGTCGGATTGTATAGTAGGTAATAAAATTTAGAGATAAAGCAAATAGGTATAGGTAAACCCAACGCTGTAGAGTAAGTAAATTATGTAAAAATTACAGCTTTGTTAATAAAACAATTAATTCTGTTTCATATGACTAGGTACGTAGATAGATTGTAATTTGCATCACTATTAATTGATTGTGGTATGCGGGCATAAATTCATTGGCAGACAGATTTGAAGTACTGAGAATAGAATGGACTGTCCTTACTGCATATTCTTAAGCGCATGAAGTATGTAGAGTCAGTGGAGCCGTTGATGGTATCGGGTACTTCCGGCCGCATACAATGAGCACCGGAAACGACGGCGCGTGCGCCTGTGCGCTATACCCGCTTTATTCGCATAAGTGTATTAGGTACATACTGTTTTATGGGCTTTGGCACACAACGATTGAAAAATAATATTGTATACAAGCTATTTAAAAGGCACTACTTAGGCACCTGAACCTGCCTACCCACATCCATAGACTTTCATACAAAAAAGAAAAAAAGAAAATGTACGTTGAATAAAATACAAAAAGAAATTTAAATTACATAAAAAAGGAAATAATGTATTTGGATAAAATACTGTAAAATACATGCACTTCGCGTACATGCTTATCAGCTTATCAGTGAACAGGTGACATACGCAGGTGTATTTCTAATAGCTCACATGCATTCCGTTCAAGTTGATAACAGACATTTCAACAGTAGGTATACTCATACGTATAGGATAGGTGTAGGTTTACTTACGTTCTATTTAGACTGTTTGCAACATTATTGATCTTTAGATATAATATTCCACCACTGCTCTACCAGAGTTGCAGGAAGTTTATCTTCATTGTTATTACTTAGTTCCTATTCTTAACTCATTGTTAGTAGCTACTATTTATTATTAATTCTGTGCGATGATATCACTGTTTTTGTGAAATAAATAACGGTTTTGAACGTATTGCCCAAAAACAACCTTTTTAGTAGATTTTTGTTTTGTATATAATTAACCATTTCCTACATTGATGTTCCTCTTATTATAATTTTTTCCACGATAACACGGACATTATTTAATTTTAATAATTTCGATTCATCTTGATCTTCCATATGAAACCTGCTTAGAAATGGATACCTCTACTTTTTTTTCTTATATTTTGGCTCCACACAGTGTATTTAGCCAGTGTCAAGTATTATATTTTCATCGTGTTATAAAATATTTCACACAAAGTCATGGGACTATGACTAGGACTAGTCATAGTCATAGTCCAGTCTAAGTCAAGTAGTCATAGTCCAAGCTAAGTCATGCTCCAGCAAAGTGGTGGCAACTTTACTAGAAGCTTCTATGGAGTTTTGGAAGCAGCACGAAAAATCACGTTTTGTGGTGAAACGTGATTTTTCGTGCTGCTTCGTATATCACTTGCCCTCACTCATGCTCGTAATTCAGCACTTAATGCGTAAAACACCACCAATTTTAAACATTAACACTGGAAAAATCAAAAGTTTAGAAAAATAATACAATGCAACGACGTGAACTTTTCCGCGTCCCCGCCAAAAAACCCTACCTCTACTTACATACATTGACATAATTATAATCTAAGGGTACAATAACTCAATTTCAGTTTTATCCATAACTCTGAATTTATTCGTCGTACTCCCTAATATAGAGGAATAATTCTTCTATGCTCCTTAATACTCAAATAGTTCATTCCTTATTAGATTCAATGCTTCCTGTTTCCGTATTCGGCAACAAGCGGTCATTGCCGTTTTGTTTTAAATTTCGTTAGTTTTGATGGTGAATGGAACTAAAGTACGTCCCACCATTAGTTTGAATCCTTGCCTAATGTCTGCCTGAACTATTTATTCTACAATAGTTATTTCCATTTACATCATCAAGTATGTTGATGCATCGTCAACGCTCCATTGACCTCCCCAGGGAGCTCATTGTTAAACTGCTGACGGATGCAATCAGTTAGTGATTTACCGACGAGCGTGCATGGACGGGAAATTATTTGTTTGGTTTTGAACCCTCATTTGACGATTCTTTGTGCATTATTCAGGCATTCTTGGTTCACCGCGGCATGCATCGGCACCGGGGTAAACAATTACTGTACAAATTGTACATAACGTTGTCCTCATATTCCATTATTTTACTAACCATGGTGACGCACATAATATTCATAGATAGGTACTTTCTGTTCTGTGATGATATTATGTTGAAGAGGATACCTATTTAATTTACAAACTTCAATCTTACTACTTTTACATAAATATAAAGCAATAGTTTTAAGCCACAGTAGGTACAGGTTTTTTATCATGTCACTTGAAGAGTACAAAGAGAGGTAGGTACATACATACTGAATGGACCCCTATAGCAATAGAGAATAATTTGCAGTTAAGCCGACATGCATGATTGACATTAATTGTAATTGTAAATACATTTACCATTATATATTAATACAAAGTAATAGTAATAGCTTATAAAGTACAATAATAATAAGTGTTTTGTCGCACTGAAATTTCGTAGGTACAAATGTTGAGTATGAAATATACACACACAGCACAGGTAGGTACCAAACCAATCCAAAGCGGATAGTGGATCGCCAATTTTGAAAACAGCATTCGATATCAAATAGTGGAGAGAGCCCCTTTCTATGGATAAATTGGCAATCTCTAGCTGATTGAACCAAAAATATCGCGTCTCTAAATATAGGTGCCTACGTTTACTTTCGTGACGACATTTCTCAACGTCTGGCACCCGATTGATCTCGTTTGGGATTGATGGCTTCAATTTGCAATGGTTCACAATCAGAACATTTTCAAGGAAAAACACCTCGACGTAGATTATAAAATATGTTGTACTCCTATTTATAGATTTCGACTTCAAAGTATTTACAATAAGGCGGTTATGGCCCCTAAATCACAGTGCTGTAAAACTTAATTTTTAACCAAATTAAGGGTCATTGGTATTGGATATCGGAATGAATCTATTATTATTTGACGGGCCCGATAGCTCAGTTTGTAGTAGCCCTGCCTTCTGAACTAAGGGCTGTGGGTTCGATTCCTACCCAGGACAAATATTTGTGTGATGAACATAGATGTTTGTTCTGCGTCTGGGTGTTATATTGTGGGTCTATGTATTTGCATAAAAAAAAGTATCTAAGTATTATATCAGTTATCTGGTTCCCATAGTACAAGCTTTGCTTAGTTTGGGGTTAGATGACGCTGTGTGAAATGTCCACACATTATTCAGCCGAACAACATAAACCCGTTACATATCACAACGTACTTACTTAAATTCATTTTATTAAAATGTACGTGCTAAAAATTTGCCAGTGATCGTCTCTAATTTACCTCCCAATTTACCCAAAATGCTAATATAACTACATAATTAAAACGAAAATAGAAAATCCAAATAATAGTTAACAGTGGGAAGTAGTTTTAATTGATGACAGACATTTTGTTCAAAAGCGACGACAGATGGGCTGCCACTATTCTACTTTTAGAAGTGAAGTCTTATTTAAAATTGATAAATGGTTCCAGACAAAAGGTAACGATTGCAATCATTTCTGAATTCTGAAGATTTAGTGTGAAAGTTATTATAAAAATGTACCTGTAGAAAGTACCTAATAAACCTGCAACAGCGCCGCAGCGCAGTAGGTGTTAAAAAATGAAATAAGTAGTATAAAATGTTAGTAGACATACAGTAAAATCAAGAAAATCCAGCCAAGAAATAATGCTCTACCTGCTCTACATAAATAAATAAAATTGCATAAAACCTTTTGACCGCTGTACCGTAAAATAACATATTTCACTGGGCCGTAATCAGTAATTACTTACGCACCACTCGATATGTAGGGTAACCAATAACTCAGTGATTCTTACCCCCAGTTTCTCGTACTTTTATTAAAGTTAAACTCATTTCAATTTAAAAATACTAAACGCTCATTTGGCAACCAATGAGCATTTAGGCTGAGTTGCACCATAATCACAGTTATAGTTGTTGGTACGGTTTAAATTAACTATAACATTGACCTTAACCATGGAGTTTAGCCAGCATGTGTTGAACCATTATAATTGACAGACAGACTTTTGTCTTCAGAATACTTGATTCCGCGATTATATTTTATGCGTATGACAGATAAACAATAACACTAACCGGTGAAGCGTAGGCGGTTACAGTTAGCAGTTAAAGTTATGCCGTCATTTAACAATTATCAGATGGTGCAATGAATTTTTTGCCTAACCGATACTTTGGCTAAAATGCCTATGGTTGTTATTGCTAAAGTAAGATAGCGCAACCCACCCTTAGGATGAGTTGCACCATAATCACAGTTAAAGTTAGTGTCAGATTTTGACTTTAGCCCGCCCCGAAGCGTGCACGGTGACAGTTAGCAGTTACAGTTAGCCTTAAAGTAAGCTGGTGCAACTCAGCCTTAGTATTTTTAAGTTGACACGAGTTTAACTTTAAGAAACGTGTGGAAAGCAGATAAGAAGAAGTGCGGATTAAAGGAACCCACATTTCCTTGGGGTTCGAGTTATTTTAAAAGATTTTTTTTTCATTTCAGGTTGTTGATTACCGAAGAAAGACATCTACGAAAACAACTACAAAACGGTAAACTTTTTTGAATATTTGCGGTTGCCCTCAGTTCCTCCCACGTGGAGTAGGTACCTACACTATAAAACATGCAAAATGTTCGCAGAAGCATTTTTACTTACTACCAAACCATTATGTCAGGACCTACGTAATAAGGCGCATTCTGTGTACAGTAGGTACTCCGATGTTACAGCACGACGCTGACGGCTGAAGCGTACAGAATAGATGATTTAGACAAACACAGATTATACTAAAAGCATTTAAAGATCAAACACTTACCACTTTTTAAAGTTCCGCACCCGTTTAAAAGAGACAGAACCCTTTTAAAATCACTTTGTTGTCATTCTGTCGGTCTGTTTATCTGTCTGGTAACACCATTTTTCTCGGGAACAGCTGAAGGCATTCAGTTGAAGTTAATATAAGTAGGTATTATTTAGTTTTTAGTGTAGTTTAATTTAATAATAATTTTATATGTTATTTTAATTTTCATGTAAATAAATACACATAGTAGGTATCAAATAACTAGATGCACGGCCTCTAATCCTGTAAATGAAAAATCAAGTTTCTATTCAATGCAATAAATACAAAACCAAATGTTGTAGAGCTAACGAGGCTAACAGGCATTCTAAAATACAAGCCTTTTTCACAAAAATCAGTCTTATTATTTAACAAAACGATTAGGCACGGTATTTCTGTAAGCGCGGCATAAGTACTTCGTTTTTACTTTGCATGTAAGACTTATGTAAGAGAAGCCCTTTGAATTCTCTTCCAAAGCCTATAGGTACCTACCTATTATAATAGGGTACCTAAGTAGAGACTTAGAGTAGTTCATAGGTAGGCAAGCAGGTACCTTCCTACTTATGTGTAGTGTAACATTTTTCACATAGGTATAGTCACTATGTAAGTAGTTACCGTACATTTTAATCTGAACGTAGCTTTTACTTGAAATTACTTCAAATCTTGTAACATTTAGATATGAACCAGGGACAAGAAAATATAGGTATCTTATGTATAAAAAGATCACATATATATGTCATCAATAAAGATAAAAGGTAATATAATAGGTATGATGACTAATTTTTTTTTTTTTTGCTTAGATTAAAAATATTCCTAAAAAGATGAACATTTGTGACAACAAAATATCTCAAAAAACGACAAAGTTACAAGCATTTTAAAAACCGGAATAGAAAGAGATAGCTTAAACGGCCAGTGACGTCAGAGCAATGTCGTCATAGTACCTCATTACTAAGCTGTGGTAGCGTCACATACAATATCTTTGGCATGTGACGTCACAGGTAGGTGGATTTTTCATAGTAACTGTGGAGGCGCTCTGTTTCGCGAGAAAGGGGCAGGAGATGATAGAAACTTTAAAAGCTTATTACTCCGTGATTTATTTACCGATTTTACTTATTTTTTCAATTATTGTATTCATTTTTAATCTTCTTAAAAGAAAGTAATATTCACTTGTTCATTTTTAATAGTAGTCATCATGCCTATTATAGTTATTAGATATGTATAAAGTATATCCCAAAACCGAGTGCGTGTGTCACAATAACAACAAGGGGTGCGTGTGAACACGTAGGCGGTAAATTCCCATGAGTTTTAACCATATTAATGGACCCCTGTTACTGTTTAGCTCCAAACATTTACTACACTACTCAAGGGGTTGAAAGGATCTGGATAAACTGGTTACTCTCTAAAAGCACGAATCAGTAGCACATGTGTGGGATGTGGCCTGTGGGAACAAAATCTCGAGCCCCATAGGGATGCAAGGTGCGTCCTAGAAATATGATATTTTTATTAGTTTCAAGTAGTTATGCAACGGAACTCATGCTAATTAGTCAAGTGCCCACCTACTTTGAAATTACGCCAGCCGTAAGGTAATTAGAATCTAAAGGGAGTTAGATTTTGCTCATCGCGGTAAAATACAGGATTTTTGAAAAATATAGGTAACAACTAGAGGTGGGTCGTACTAGGTAAATCGAGATACTAGGTGACACTGTGACTGTGACTCAGCCATACCTGTGACAAATACCTGTGAATAAATACTAGCGAGTATTTTTTACTCGCGGCACAAGTCACGTTTACAGGACGTAGATATATAATAGGTGTGTCTTTCTCTGACGCCTATGTGGAAAAAGGATGCGCCTATTACTTTTGAATTGACGGCTGGCAATACATGTCGCTGTCACAGCTCCTGTGAAAAAAATACTAGGTTTGTCCCTCACTGGCACGCTACAGACGCCTTCGTGAGAAAAGGATGCACCTATTACTTTAGCACGCTCTCAAAGACTCGCGCACGAGTCACAGTGTCGCTGCTCCCGGAGGTATTTTGTCGCTGTGACTGATTGTGACTTTCGTTTATCAGTGACTTTTACCTGTGACGATAAATACGCCTCACGCCTAGTAACAACTCTATACTTATAGGTAACTTCTGCGTGATAAAAATAACAAACAACTTTTACTCCACGGTTTTTATCAAAACCTTTATGAGAAAAAATATTTTATTTAAACCTTTTGTTAGTATTTGGTAGGTGTACTAAAACAGATCATAGTAAATAGGTATAAGTATAATATGTATTTTGGTTGGTGAATAAATAAATAAATAAATAAATAAATAAATAAATAAATAAATAAATAAATGCTTTTATATTTAGAAAAAATGTGTCAATAAATACAAATATGAAAAAAATAATAAAATAATGTACGTACACGATATAATATGTATATCATCATCATCATCATCATTAACAGCCTGAAGACGTCCACTGCTGAACATAGGCCTCCCCCAGGGAGCGCCACTTAGAGCGGCTGCTCGCCTCCTGCATCCATCGACTCCCCGCCGATGTATATAGGTAAGTACTACTGTTGCCAGTTTAAAATACCCGTAATATGAAAAACAGTATTTTTGTTTTAACGCTGATTTCAGCTTTTGCGTTCCGGTGCACGTTTTATTATCATTATCTTAGATTTTAGAGCCGACTTCAGAAACACAGACCCACTTATGTTATGTACGCATTGCAAGCAAAGCTATACTCCCTTAATCGTTCCCAAACTAAAACATATTAAAATATTGTACTTAATGAATAGCATTATTTCATACATGTACGTAGCTCGTAATAAAACCCACATTGTCACGCTATGCAAGATAAAACAATAGACAATAATATACAAAGTAAAAAGTGAGGACAATATCCGAATAACAATGTCATTATTATACTTAACCTAAAACTCACCACTTATAATATAAGTTGGTCTTAGGTCAAAACACGATGATATCACATAAAACCAGGTTATTTCCAAGTACATTATTCTTCTTTGGTTTGCATCCACAATATTATAAAGCATGATAAATCTACATTCAACTCGCAATAATATATTATGATGCTCTACTTTGTTTTATTGCTATCTGCTTGCTTTATTCATGACTTTGAGAGGTAGGCATGCGATAACCAAAGTAATCCCAATACAACGGTAAATTAGTAATTACTTTCTTACCATAGATTTCAATACTACCTACTACAATCGATTGATATACTTTAACGGTTCTCACAATTTTCAATTATATAGAATACGGTTATTGAAAGATGGTGAGGTATTCACTCACACTAAAGATTCTAAAGAATACTGTATTTCAGTTTGTGTCGTTCGTGGAATTGAATTCTATATAAATAGAGGGTATTATGTGCCTTTGAAAAGGCATTCTCATGAAGAAAAATGGCATGCAATAAACACAAAAAACGCTGATAGTCTAGAATCATCTAGAACTAGTAGGTATCTAGTTCTAGTTTTCTCGATGGAGAAAATTGTACCCTTACCGGTAAAAAAACTGCAAGCTAACCGAGTTAGACAATATTTTGTCCCAGAGCTTAAAAGCTTTTTATTGTTACCTACCTAAAGGCTTATTTAGCTGAACGATATATGTCGATATTCTAAAACTCAATAAAGACATCGCACCACAATAAATTCTATTACTTACTTACATTTTGTACCTACCTACTAGTCCTGTCTATTTTAGGTACGTATATCATATTTATTTTTTCCCCACCACACTGCGTTTGACATTTACATACTATCAAAATAAACAAATTGTGCTATTATACGCCAATTTACGCCGTCGACCAATAGACACCTTGACCCAGAACTTGTGGAGTGTAGACCATCAGCACTCAGGTGGGTGACCATGTGTCGTCTATTCTTTACCATCAGGCCTACAGTTATCAGTAAATATGACTGACAATCATCAGTCTTGCATAGTATTTTTGTTTTATGAGACACATTCGACTGACATTTGTAGGTTTGGCGGGGATGTAGAAATCACTCCCCTAGGTGTTTTTATAAAATTCACACGTAAAATACGAATATACTGGGTGTAATTGAATTCATTAGCATCCTTTGAAACTAGATACCTACTCCTGATACCGGTCATGTGTGGACCAAAATTTTTGATTTCTAACACATTGGTTTGGTAATAATAATAACAACTCCAAAAAATTTAATAACTTACATTATCAAATGCTCCAATACAAAATTTAATTAAAATAATGAATTACTATTTTTAATTAGTACATACAAGGTATAAAAACGTTTAAATGTATCAAAATCATCTGTGCCAACTGCGTTAGGCGCCGCGGCAATCTTCATAATTTTCAATAAAAATTATTTCATTTACACTCTTTACTCTTTAATAATCATCGATAAATAATGTACTATCATGGGCTCAATTTATGCTAATGATTAAATTACACCCTGTATAACCACCGTTGTAAAATCCACTAGCTCGAATAAGTACGCATGCGATGTGAAATTATTGCTGTATTAACAAATACTCCCGGTTTATTACACGTATATTAGTTCTCCTCAGCATTCATTTTATTAGGCAACTCATTGCTCCCACTGGCGAAGTGATGGGTGGAAAGTAGGTCGGATATTAGGGGACAGAAACGAGAGCGACTCGGCCAAATGGGTCACAGACTTCGGTAGGGTAGCCAAAGGTTGCTGATTGGTTGGACACTGTTTTGAATCCAAGGCCGTTAAAAGTTCAAGTACAAAACAATACAAAGCAAGGGATTTGTATTTAACACTTTATGATTTGTATTTACTTTTTCTTAACACATTTGAAATTTGAATTTTGAAACCTTTCATTGAGAATGTTTAATTATCTACGTTTACTATACGTAGACAATTAAACATTATGCAACCGTTATGGGTGGCCGTATTGCTTAACATCAGGTGAACGACCAGCTCGTCACGTCATTCATTCCCATAAAAAAAAATACGTGCGTTGGAACGTTTTGCAGCTAACACATGCTAAAATAGTCATCAAAAGTTATTTGGAAATGCCGATCGTTCTCCATATTTGCATGAATATAATAAGAGAGCTAATACATAATACTTCCGACTAATATGCCTTAGTCCTAATACTACATACCTATATTAGAATATTATTTTTATTATTACATATTTTTATCACCAATACACGATTAGCAGCACCTACCTACTTGTTAACTCATGAAAAAGTAAAAAATAGTTATAATGGTAACCCTACACCCCTGGGCTGCAGTTTCAGCAGGGGTGACTTCCATCCATCCATCACTGCAATGAATTATTGATACGAACTGACACCGCACACAGGAATTCTATTCAGAAATGTGGACGGAAAGTAATCACGTAAAAATCATGAAAAATATAGCTCTATATTTTACTATACTGGGTGTAATTGAATTCATTAGCATCCTTTGAAACTAGATACCTACTCCTGATACCGGTCACATGGGAACCAAAATTTTTGAATTCTAACATATTGGTTTGGCAATAATAATAACTCCAAAAAATAGAATAACTTACTTAATCAAATGCTATAAAAGAAAATTTAGTTAAAATAATGATGTTCTGTTTTTAATTAGTATGTACAAGCTATAAAAACGTTTAAATGTATCAAAATCATCCGTGCCAACTGCGTTAGGCGCTGTGCCGCAACAATCTTCATAATTTTCAATAAAAATGAAATAATTTACACTCTTTACTCTTTAATGATCATCTATAAATGATGTACTATCATAGGCTCAATTTATGCTAATGAATTGAATTACAATATCCTGTATAATAGGTTAGTAAATCCAGTTAGGTAAGTGCTAAGCCAGTGTAAATCCTGCAACCGTAACCGTAATAAAATAGAGCGGAAGAAAATTAAATATTATACAAGTCTGCAGTCTCTCACTTTTAACATTTACTATCGTTGTAGACTGTATACTGCGAATAGATTTTAGCGTCGTTTTCTAGAGTAGTTATTATATTTACCTACCTTATTACGTTTTAGTTGAGCGTACAGCATCGAGCTAAGAGCTCGTCAGAGTCTATTTTGCTCTGTGTATAAGAGGTTAAGAGGATTACCTACACGTCCATGCCAAAACATTTAGGTAGCCATTATAACTAAGTAATAATTTATATTTCGTAAATCAAAAGTCACTAGTGTAGGTTGAATAAATATTAGAAGCGACTAAAACTAAAAAACTTACCAACAAATAGAGGTGATGATAATCCTGAGGGCATAAAATGTAATACCGTCATCGTCGTCGTCGTATTTTTTTATGTTACGCGATATGCTCTGGAGAACGGGATGCTAGGATTTATGTTTCAAGTTACTTATTCAGGGAATACGCAAAAAGAACTACGATGTGCTATGGTACCTATATTTAAGTAAATATGTAGATGGATGTTCTGGGGCGTTATTATTGTAGGTTTTCGAACTTGGAAATAGGCATGAACAAAGTAATATTTTAACCGTCCATGGTCACTTACATTACTAAAATACAATACTTGTACTTAGCATTGTGCGATGCGTAGTAAACGTGTACAAAATAAATTACATGGTAAATATCCCGCTAATAAACAATATTTTAGTAATATGTATTGTGTATAAAGTAGTTGTATTAATTAGAATAATTATACTTAAATTATAATCTATCCTAACGATTGATAAGAAAAACCAAAGGTTTATAAACCAATACTTATTAAGATTATGTTATTCAAATACATTTTGAGTTATTGTTTGGCGTTAACGCTAATGGAAAGGGATCTTTGCTAGTTCCTCAAGACGATCCTTTTAAAAAGCAACCAAATTCACTAAAACTAAAAAAAACATAATATAATTCAACAATCCACAGTGCACCAGCAGAGGCAGCGATTACAGGCGCGGTGCGCCGCGCGCGCCGCGCCGCCGCGCCGGGGACCTAATTTTACATGACATAGTTAGATTACGTTTTATTATAGCATTAACTACTTATTCTTTGTAATATTTGGACAATTTTGGTTAAATAAATTCAATTTTAACCCCAGATAATATAATAGCTATAACTTTATAATATTCGACGGGCCCGATAGCTCAGTTGGTAGTATCCCTGCCTTCTGAACTGAGGGCTGTGGGTTCGATTCCTACTAAAGACAAACATTTGTGTGATGAACATAGATGTTTGTTCTGCGTCTGGGTGTTATATTGTATTCTATGTATGTATTTACAAACAAAAAAGTATATAAGTCATCAAAATAATACCCATAGAAGTATAATACGAGGTCCGAAATGACCAAACACAAACGCAACCGCTGTGGGTGGGGCTTAATTTTGCCACCGCGCGTGGCGCCATTCGCATTGCGACCGCCACGCTGTGAAGTAGTCTTACTTGGACTGTGTTATGAAATAACGACACAAGCAACGTTTTAGTGAAAATGGGTTTCAAACTTTTAAAATTTGTTTTAGTTGCTGTGAGCTATATTATATTGGATTTTTGGTGTAATTTTTACTTATAAGGTTTTTTCTGTGGTATATTTTTAATTTTGTATTGCTTTTTAGTATTTGTTGTTATAGCGGCAACATAAATACCTCATCTGTGAAATTTTCAATAACTATCACGGTTCATGAGATACAAGCCTGGTGTGTGGTGATAGACGGACAGCGGAGCCTTAGTAATAGGGTTTGTTTTACCCTTGCATACGGAATCCTAAATAAGCGATAAAAAACAACAAACAGATAAATGATGAATTAACAAGTATTGTAACCGAATTTCACGCAAATCCATTTTGCCGTGACGTAGTTTGTTGGTTGTTGTGTTAACACACCTACTCATTGAAATAATTATACCTGAACATACAGACGTATAAACATTCGTATTTATTACTATTGAAATTCTAGGTCTGTGGTGTGATATTACAAAAATTCGTTCTAAGTAATTTTTCTATTTTATATTATACATGTTTTCCATACTCGTAGTTTTAATGCATAACACCATCCCAAATCACCAGTCACTGTGGTCATAGTTAGGGAGCTAGGTGTCGATTTTTTTTTGCAATTTCTTTATATGGCAGACTTCACATCACACTATTATCTCACTCAACCATAATTATTATTACCATTGTTATTATTTATTGTTATGGTAGACTGTGATAATAGAATTCACTCCGAACGCGACTTCGAAATTTTATAGGTTCATACTCTAGGTACAACTGATTTCTCATGTTTGTACGTAAGTTTAGCTGCTTGTAAACAAAACTTTATTTAACAAACTAATCGAATATTGTATTGAATACTAACTGACCTGACCCACCTTGAAATTTGCACGGATTTATTAGTTTTATGTCCTTACCCTGTTCATGGGAAGAGGTAAGTTGTCGAAGTTTGTCAGTTTCTCAGAATGAGACTGCCAAAATTGGCATGGAATCAACGAAAGGACCTGTCCGCAACAAGATTTCAACCTGTTTCAAAGTCTAGGTTAACGTCCAACTGTCCAACTAACACACATACACATGCAAATGATACGAACCGGTAAATCACCTATCTAAAAAACCAGCCATAAGTTCGATGCTGCCAGAGAGAAATCTAAAAATCTCCATTTCATACAAATGCCATAGGTACAATAAATTGCAAATTTGTATTAATTCTACCTATTTAACCTACTTACTAATGATTGTGTGCGCTTGAGTGATAAGGGAAGCAAGGCATTTGCCTGTTGGCAATTTTTTTTTCCTATCAATGGCTATGTTGTATATATTACAAGTCACAACTAATTTAACACACTTGCTTTCTTGAATGTTTCGTAGCTACATCTCGTTTTTATCAAGTGTAGTTCGTTTGCTGCTCCAAAATGCTTTGCAGTATAGGTGGCATGCCTCTCCACTGCCATAATATGCAAAGCTTTAAATCTTTCACGTTGATGAATCTAAGTAAAAACCTTCTCTATAAATTTTTACACTTTTTAAGTAATAAAGATCGGCAAAAATTGGTTGCAGTGCAAGGTTGCGAGCTAGCAGCACTGATAAAGTGATCAAATATTAAATCCAGTCTCGGTATAGGATTAGGTCATGAATAATCATGACCTGTCCAGCGATCATGATCTGACTGGAGATATTCCGGTCCGATAGCTAATCCGACAAAGCGTATCTCTACCGGTTGTCAAGGTACGCTGCACATTAGTGTTGTGCCTACCTGTCGACACACCGAATTATTTTGCACAATCAACACAATACAAAGCTGCGTAAACCGAAAATTACTATTTACAAGGGCAAGATGTAGTTTGATTAAAAGTGTCATCATCATCATCATCATTAACAGCCTGAAGACGTCCACTGCTGAACATAGGCCTCCTCCCGGGAGCGCCACCTAGAGCGGCTGCTCGCCTCCTGCCTCCATCGGTTTCCCGCTGCTTTCACCAGGTCGTCGGTCCACCTAGTGGGGGGCCGGCCTACGCTGCGTCTTCCAGTTCGTGGTCGCCACTCGAGAACCTTTCTTCCCCATTTTTCTTTCTTTCTCATTAAAAGTGTACCTATGTAAAATCTGTTTAATCGTAGTTTAAGTGAGTTTAACATCTGTTCTTATTTTCAGAATGTCTCAATTTATATGAGACACATACATACATATACATACATATGCATCAAATATACATTTTACCTAATTACTTAATTTGCAACTTGAGTTGGTTTTTGAATAGATTATTTCATACTCGAAGTACCTACATAACTACGTACACCTGGCTTAATCAATCCCTATAATTACAATACAATTGGAGACCTTGACTTCTTTAGCTTTTAGTTTATGTTGTTGATGGGAACGTGTATACGGTGGGTTCGCGAGACCTTGCTAATTAGCCAGTAATGATTAAATCTATAATTTGTAATGGACTTTAAGGCTTCACTGAACCTCAAAGTAATAAAGTTTTGCAAAAACTTTCTTTTACTATGCGGAATGTGCCAGAAGAACCAGCTAATAAAACAATAACCAAATGCTCTGTCGCAAAAAAACAGAATGGCCAAACTGTTTTAATTATTTTTATATAGGCTACCAACCACCTGCACGTTCTAATAATGGTAGATCGAGTTGATAGCTTGATAGTTCTATTATGTTTATGCAATATCTTTACTTACCGTTTTAGATAAGAACTTTACCCATACTATACCTCCCTACTCATGCGTTAACGTAGGTAAGTAGTATGGAGTATTTTCATGCACAGACTACTTAAAAGTAAGTTAATATAGTAGTCTAGACCGCAAACAGGTAATTACACGTCAAACGGCAGATATTAATAAAGAAAATTATCATCTGTTAGCAATTTCTCAGGCCATTGCCCGCGATTGCTGACCTGATAGCCTCCGGGTGGCAAACTAGATTGCTTGCAAATTGCCTTAGCACTGGGTCAATAATAAAATGCAGTTTTGCACCTAGATACTATCAAATCTATGTCTTAATTTATTTAACTTTCATGAGAGAAAGTATGAATTGATAATTTAATATGCCTTGAAACGTGACACTCGCGTGCGTGATCAAATTAGCATGACCTATTACAATTATGTATGCTGTAATGACTGATGACTTACGCCAAAACACCTTAAGCATGCCCCAACCAATATGAGGAATATGCACTTTAGCTAATCTTCTATTGACAGTTCAGGCACTCAGTGGAGCGCTAAGTCAGCTCAGCTATTTTATAATAGCGGTGAGCACATCGTCATCAGTTTACGTCTGTATTAGGTACTGTAAAGACCCCCCCCCCCCCCTACCCCCCTATTTTCATCTATTTGTATTTTTAATAACCAACTTAACTTTAATACCTGAATTTAAATATCCTATCAATTGCAATTAAATCAACGCTAACAATCTAATACCGTTGGAAAGAACCTAAAATTAACTTAAGTTTGTTGTAAGTTCTAGATTTGTTATGGCCAAGTGATCGTCTCCTAATAGTGGTAGAACCCATACGTTGTGATAATGTAGTAATCCAATTCCTTTTAAAGTAATGAGACAATTCCTAACTGACGCCGACTCAATAAGAGATTAATTTAGTAGAATGTAATTTCTTTATTTTACTAAGCTTTGCAATCTGAACCTATGATGAGCGCTAATCCTATATTTGCTGGAAATATCGAAAACGTAGATTGCCCCAAAACAATTCACATTAACCTAATAAGTAGTACTAAGGCTTCACGTGAATGTTGTAATAAGTCATACATTCTGAAGTTAAGTTTGTTTAAATTAGCGAAGTCATGATAATCTATCTATTTATCATAACATTCGGCTACGGAGCACCTCCCCGCCCCATAACTGTGAGCTTCGACACCTGACGGGACAGCCCTCCACTATGTTGTGTATGAAATTGCCTCCACTTGAGGTTTTCAAGACACTGTTGGGGAAATTGATTTTACTATTTGTTACTATTCATTCCAGGTCAGTATGTCTAGTTTTGTCTTCAAAACACTAAGGACAGAGAGGACATGATCTTTTAGCAAGCCCTAACAACATACGTCCTCAATACATTCAAGGGAACTCTACGTTAATTTGTTAGCAAAGCAAAACCTCATACTTATCCTTCATCACCTAATGTGAGACCATTGTGAGTCTATCAAATACGTACTAAATTCAGTATATGATAGACCCTAAAGTTAGCCTCCCAGCTGAACTTCCCCCCCTGTCTCATCTCATACAGCCCAAAGTCTAAAGCCTTCCTAAATTTCCGCCATAAAAATTGCCGATATTACTTTAGCTTCAATTATCACGTTTTAGTCAATGTACCAGTTTTAACTATCAAACGATTTTCCTAAAGAATTATACCTACTAACGTTACCCATTGTTTACTTTGATAACACTTATATTATTTGCTTTAATTTAATTTTTACTTATTTATCTATTATAGTTAGATTTTGTATTTTGAGTTTTATTTATTTCCCTCACAATTCATTTTTCCGATTTGACCTAAATTTTAAAGGTAAATTATTATTTTGGTAGAATATTGTCATTATTTTATTTTTTAGAATCAAGCATTTATTAGAATTTTGATTTTCCCTAATTTCCTAACCATTTTATTTTACCGCATGATTTATAATTTTAACCCTAATCTTAATCATTTTTATAAAACCGAGTTTTGCCTATTTCCCTCACAGTTTTATATTACTACCAATTTTATAATAATTTTGAATCTATTTTTATGTACCTTTGTACAATCGATTTTTACCTATTTCCCTAAAACATTTATTTTACTGCAAATTTTAGTATTTTAACCCTAACGTTCCCTCCCATGTGTGTTCCTCAACTTATAGCTTTTTCTAACATCTGGTGTGTACCCCCAAAACTAGAGATTGCTACAAATCTCATATTTACTTTTAAGCGTGCATGTCTGTTCTCGAGTGTGCAATGAGAACATACCTAATCTAGCCTATAAGAAAACGAGCTGTGACAAAAGCTCTCCAAAGCTAATAAATCCTATTGCCACCTATTTTTTATCTTGTATGCGGACCGAAGTCTCATAAGTGCATAGAAGACAAAACCCTATTGTGTGGGACAGTTCAGTTTGATTTACATTTAGGATCCGGGTATCGTATACACGAAGACGGGTCAGCTAATCTTTTCAGCCCTCCTTTCAGCCAGAATGCAAACCAAACCAAAAAGGTGGATCCAGATCCTATAACGGAGGCAAAATCTGGTGCAGGTCTCCACAGAACACGCGATCTGCCCTAACGCAAAAGTAGGAGGAAAACAAGCTTCGTATATCACATGTTTCAACTTGTTTCTGACTGGGGTTTCTGGAACCAAGGATTCTTCCTCAGAACCAGAATTACTTGAGAGGACGACTCTAACTTGAAGTTAACCGAAAATCTCATGTGCACTGACAGGTATCATGTAGTGATCCCCGCGAATGCTTAATGAATGAACCCTTTGACAGATCCTCGGCTCTGTTTTATAGTTTCCCCTGGTTTCATTTTGTAGTGCGCGCGCCGAAATGGTCAAAATCTATATTGAAAACAAAATTTGTCTGACTAATTTACATACAAAATTTTGACCCCATTATTCATAATAAAACCTATTTTGAAGCATGAAAATTGTATTTTTATATCGTAACAGACTAAAAAAATAAGTTTTTGTTTTGATAGAAAAATAAAAGTCTATAATATTGTATTTTAGTTTTGTATGGAAAAATCGCAGATAACTACGTAATCTATGTCTAATCTATTATTTAAATCGTTATTTGATTACTCTTAATACTGTTTACACTTTTCCCGAGATTATACATCCTATTAAGTACATCCTTTTCCCTAAATAATTTCAAAAATAATATAATCTACTTGTGAACTAGCTCCTAAGTATACTAAATAAATCAATAATGCCAATCCCATGTTTTAAGTGATATTCTCTTCAGATTATCATCAAATTTTAGTTCCTCATTTGCTAAGTTTTTTGTACTGTTTTTCCTGTCATCTCACAAGCAAAGCCAGGTGCCGATCTTAGTCTCATCTACATTGGTATGGTTGTGATACTTCACTTAAACAAATGAAAATCTATTTTCTTTTGACAGCTCAATATTAGCCACACGATTGCTTCTGCTTGAGAAAATTTAAGAGGGGTGGGTATCGCAAATCGTTCAATCTAGATGGAAAATTCGAAAATATCATGAAAACCTAATTCAAAAGTACCCATCCTACTCGTTCTAAAGTAATAATCATCTTAATATTATGTAACGTAATTTCGAAAATTAATATGAACTTTAAAACATAACTTGCATTCCTGAAAATTCCTCCAAACTTCCACAAATCTATAGGAAACCGACAACAAAAGTCATAATTATCCGAATGCTAGATGTTCCGCTTACGTGTTTTATACTTTTATGTAGATATTTACAAATAAATCAATACAACTTTCCAATACCACTTGATAATGTTATTAATAACAAAGAATAGAATAGAATAGAATAGAATAAACGTTTATTCATGACAAAAAGGCACACAAAAAACAATAACAATCGCAAAAATTAACAATAATACAAAGAAAAAGTGTTGTTTGCCCGTTGCCACGAATCGGTCCCAACTCAGCATATTGCTCTATCAATACAACTGAAGTCATATATTAATATAATAATCTAAGACCTTTTAGTTCCTGAACTATCTCTGTGACAGAGTAAATCGCTTTAAGCCGAATCCATAAGCACAATCACATCTAAATAGATAATAACACATAAAATAACTCCTTCCCTATATGCCTAAGTATTAAAATTTTATGTGAAAAGGGTAATAAAGTACTTTATCCTTCAGTAATCATCTTTCAGCCGATGCTCATGAAAAATACCCTGGCCCTTAACAAAATTTCACGCCTAATCCCTCCTTACACCGCGCAAACTTCAGGAATTAATTAAGAAACATAAAAAATCCGTCACGCTTAAATTTGGAATCCAAGGAAAATTTTTGACACATTCAATGATCGACCGCTCTACGACTAAGAGCTCCCAAATCTTTGATATGAACTCTGTATGCAATATTATAACGAAGGTTTGATTTCTACTAATTTCACTTCATTTCATATTCAGATAACTACTCCAATACCTATCTTCATATTTTTCAGTAATGAGCGTAATGCCTACGACTATTGCTTTAATTTGAATTATTCTTATAAGCAAAATTGATAAGATTTAATGATTTAAATATTTTTTATTGATGAATAAACATTCCTAATAAATGTGACGTCACGAGACACCCTGGATCGTTACAATCGCCCCTAAAATATTTGCGCAGGCGTTTTAAATTTAAAGCCGAAGTAAAATTTTATTCATTAGATAAAACATTTTCACAAATATTAGCAAAACTTCAGTAAAATTATTTATGTTTATAATTAAACCCCATTAAGCAATTATAATTTGTAGACGTTTGGCTCTGAACTTAAAATGTAATTATAGTTCTGTAGTGTAACTAACCGTTATGTTTAATTTAGAGAGCATCTAAAATATTTTAACCGATGACAAATATTCAAATAATATGCAGCGTACTGCGTATTAGTTCGAAAAGTATTAATTGTTACATATGTTTTTTATAATTATTTATGTTGTTTCACCTTAAAAATATTCTCGAAAGAATAACGTAGTTAACCTTACTAAATATTATACTGAATTGACAATCAATTTGTCTTTTATAAATTTATATTTAAAATTCAAAATTATTCTGTTTTAAACGCCCTCTTAAGCCGTAACAACAGTGAATTACATTATGAGTCAATATCCAAAATCTCATCACATCAATCATAACCAAAAGTAACTTATCCCAAGGATAACCTGGCCACCAAAAGAAACCAGGTTGTGAGGCTGGTCAGTCCTAATAACTCAAAGTAGAAGGTACCCCTAAGAATCATGTTTTCATTCCGAGCTGCCTCCCACAAAACCCTTCGATAACCAGATTAACTTTAATAGTTCAAAGTATCTTCATTGCCTATGACTTCAGCAATATTTCACATATATTTCCCACTCTGTAATTTGCTATCATTTCGGATGTATAGTGTAGTAGATCTGATCTTTCCTTCTTGTGGAGTATGGGGTTGTTATAACAGTTTTCTATAAACTTAGGCTTTGGTTTTAACCTAGCACCTGCCTTAAATTATAATCAACCCATTTGTAGAGTCGTGTAAAATTCAAAGCCACCGTCAACAAACCTGTCTGCAACCTAAGCCTTTGTTATTCCATAAAACCTCCTCCCTCTATCTATCACACTATTATAACTATTGCTTAATTTTTTTTATTAGATCTCTCATGAACCCCGACCCCTCTTCTATTCAAATAACATACTCTAGTTTATAATCATTTCATAAATACAAACAAAACCCTTTTAACACACTAACACGCTTTTTATTGAATTAACAAGGACCTCCTTGATTGCAGACTAATAAAATGTTTGCTTGTCTTTTAACCCCAAATTATTTTCTAATCATTACGGCCAAAATATGTTTATTTACTTTTATCATTTTAATTCAAATAATATCTATAATAACATTTTTAGAAACCTCCACTTCACGTAACTAATTAAAAAATTTACTTAGTTTATTTTTCTAGAGAAATGAATGTATCAATATTTTATTGTATTTCACAAATCTATTTTGACTTTATTTATTTTAAACTGTAAAGATTCATTGAAAATATTGTAATGGAGCTTAAAATATTAATCATCGAACAATCACCATCAAAAAGAAACCTTTACACCGTTTTATTTCCGTTATACTGATTTTATTTCCTATTTTTAAATGTTTTGAAATTTAATTTAAACGCCCCTTCAAGTTTTATAGTCTTTACCAAATTATAATATCACCTTTCCTAGTGTCAACCGCAAAAGAGTAAATTATTTACAATAACATAATCCGTATAATTATGAAAATTGAATCCTACGTTTTTCCTAAATTAGATTACGAACCATTCTAGTCATGAACTCATGCCATTAATGCACTTTCCTAAATAACTGTAACAATATTTATAATTAAAATAAACAAATGTTTACTATGACGATTTGAATCCCGTTTGTCCTCTACTCATAGTCTTCTACATTATAACCTATTGAAATAATCTAACGATGATATCCCAAACTTCATCGCCCCAATAAACTACAACCAATTAATGATTTCCGTTGTAAATCCTAATTACATTATACTGCTTCCATCTATTTTGTCAAAGTTATACTTCAACTGCTTAATTTAATTTTTTCGAAGACGCATAAAAGACTGTAATATTCCTAAAGCTAAAAGATACAATTCACGAATTGATTATTAAGCTAATTTGAAATATTTATCTAATATCATTAACATTAGTGAAATCTAAAACCGCCCCTACATAAATTGTCTCAAAACCTTTCCTATTTCCACGGACAGCAAATTGTGCGATAATAAATTATCACCTCTAAGTCAAATCCAAAACAAACAACAAACTTTCCGATATTATTACTAACCTAAATATCTAAGAAAAGTGTAAAACGCAAAATCCCAATTAAACGACTCTCGTCACGCAGATAAGAAAAAGATAGTCGCATAAGCCCAATTAATAATCCTGATCACGGCAACACTGATTGTAAAGACCCCCCCCCTACCCCCCTATTTTCATCTATTTGTATTTTTAATAACCAACTTAACTTTAATACCTGAATTTAAATATCCTATCAATTGCAATTAAATCAACGCTAACAATCTAATACCGTTGGAAAGAACCTAAAATTAACTTAAGTTTGTTGTAAGTTCTAGATTTGTTATGGCCAAGTGATCGTCTCCTAATAGTGGTAGAACCCATACGTTGTGATAATGTAGTAATCCAATTCCTTTTAAAGTAATGAGACAATTCCTAACTGACGCCGACTCAATAAGAGATTAATTTAGTAGAATGTAATTTCTTTATTTTACTAAGCTTTGCAATCTGAACCTATGATGAGCGCTAATCCTATATTTGCTGGAAATATCGAAAACGTAGATTGCCCCAAAACAATTCACATTAACCTAATAAGTAGTACTAAGGCTTCACGTGAATGTTGTAATAAGTCATACATTCTGAAGTTAAGTTTGTTTAAATTAGCGAAGTCATGATAATCTATCTATTTATCATAACATTCGGCTACGGAGCACCTCCCCGCCCCATAACTGTGAGCTTCGACACCTGACGGGACAGCCCTCCACTATGTTGTGTATGAAATTGCCTCCACTTGAGGTTTTCAAGACACTGTTGGGGAAATTGATTTTACTATTTGTTACTATTCATTCCAGGTCAGTATGTCTAGTTTTGTCTTCAAAACACTAAGGACAGAGAGGACATGATCTTTTAGCAAGCCCTAACAACATACGTCCTCAATACATTCAAGGGAACTCTACGTTAATTTGTTAGCAAAGCAAAACCTCATACTTATCCTTCATCACCTAATGTGAGACCATTGTGAGTCTATCAAATACGTACTAAATTCAGTATATGATAGACCCTAAAGTTAGCCTCCCAGCTGAACTTCCCCCCCTGTCTCATCTCATACAGCCCAAAGTCTAAAGCCTTCCTAAATTTCCGCCATAAAAATTGCCGATATTACTTTAGCTTCAATTATCACGTTTTAGTCAATGTACCAGTTTTAACTATCAAACGATTTTCCTAAAGAATTATACCTACTAACGTTACCCATTGTTTACTTTGATAACACTTATATTATTTGCTTTAATTTAATTTTTACTTATTTATCTATTATAGTTAGATTTTGTATTTTGAGTTTTATTTATTTCCCTCACAATTCATTTTTCCGATTTGACCTAAATTTTAAAGGTAAATTATTATTTTGGTAGAATATTGTCATTATTTTATTTTTTAGAATCAAGCATTTATTAGAATTTTGATTTTCCCTAATTTCCTAACCATTTTATTTTACCGCATGATTTATAATTTTAACCCTAATCTTAATCATTTTTATAAAACCGAGTTTTGCCTATTTCCCTCACAGTTTTATATTACTACCAATTTTATAATAATTTTGAATCTATTTTTATGTACCTTTGTACAATCGATTTTTACCTATTTCCCTAAAACATTTATTTTACTGCAAATTTTAGTATTTTAACCCTAACGTTCCCTCCCATGTGTGTTCCTCAACTTATAGCTTTTTCTAACATCTGGTGTGTACCCCCAAAACTAGAGATTGCTACAAATCTCATATTTACTTTTAAGCGTGCATGTCTGTTCTCGAGTGTGCAATGAGAACATACCTAATCTAGCCTATAAGAAAACGAGCTGTGACAAAAGCTCTCCAAAGCTAATAAATCCTATTGCCACCTATTTTTTATCTTGTATGCGGACCGAAGTCTCATAAGTGCATAGAAGACAAAACCCTATTGTGTGGGACAGTTCAGTTTGATTTACATTTAGGATCCGGGTATCGTATACACGAAGACGGGTCAGCTAATCTTTTCAGCCCTCCTTTCAGCCAGAATGCAAACCAAACCAAAAAGGTGGATCCAGATCCTATAACGGAGGCAAAATCTGGTGCAGGTCTCCACAGAACACGCGATCTGCCCTAACGCAAAAGTAGGAGGAAAACAAGCTTCGTATATCACATGTTTCAACTTGTTTCTGACTGGGGTTTCTGGAACCAAGGATTCTTCCTCAGAACCAGAATTACTTGAGAGGACGACTCTAACTTGAAGTTAACCGAAAATCTCATGTGCACTGACAGGTATCATGTAGTGATCCCCGCGAATGCTTAATGAATGAACCCTTTGACAGATCCTCGGCTCTGTTTTATAGTTTCCCCTGGTTTCATTTTGTAGTGCGCGCGCCGAAATGGTCAAAATCTATATTGAAAACAAAATTTGTCTGACTAATTTACATACAAAATTTTGACCCCATTATTCATAATAAAACCTATTTTGAAGCATGAAAATTGTATTTTTATATCGTAACAGACTAAAAAAATAAGTTTTTGTTTTGATAGAAAAATAAAAGTCTATAATATTGTATTTTAGTTTTGTATGGAAAAATCGCAGATAACTACGTAATCTATGTCTAATCTATTATTTAAATCGTTATTTGATTACTCTTAATACTGTTTACACTTTTCCCGAGATTATACATCCTATTAAGTACATCCTTTTCCCTAAATAATTTCAAAAATAATATAATCTACTTGTGAACTAGCTCCTAAGTATACTAAATAAATCAATAATGCCAATCCCATGTTTTAAGTGATATTCTCTTCAGATTATCATCAAATTTTAGTTCCTCATTTGCTAAGTTTTTTGTACTGTTTTTCCTGTCATCTCACAAGCAAAGCCAGGTGCCGATCTTAGTCTCATCTACATTGGTATGGTTGTGATACTTCACTTAAACAAATGAAAATCTATTTTCTTTTGACAGCTCAATATTAGCCACACGATTGCTTCTGCTTGAGAAAATTTAAGAGGGGTGGGTATCGCAAATCGTTCAATCTAGATGGAAAATTCGAAAATATCATGAAAACCTAATTCAAAAGTACCCATCCTACTCGTTCTAAAGTAATAATCATCTTAATATTATGTAACGTAATTTCGAAAATTAATATGAACTTTAAAACATAACTTGCATTCCTGAAAATTCCTCCAAACTTCCACAAATCTATAGGAAACCGACAACAAAAGTCATAATTATCCGAATGCTAGATGTTCCGCTTACGTGTTTTATACTTTTATGTAGATATTTACAAATAAATCAATACAACTTTCCAATACCACTTGATAATGTTATTAATAACAAAGCTCTATCAATACAACTGAAGTCATATATTAATATAATAATCTAAGACCTTTTAGTTCCTGAACTATCTCTGTGACAGAGTAAATCGCTTTAAGCCGAATCCATAAGCACAATCACATCTAAATAGATAATAACACATAAAATAACTCCTTCCCTATATGCCTAAGTATTAAAATTTTATGTGAAAAGGGTAATAAAGTACTTTATCCTTCAGTAATCATCTTTCAGCCGATGCTCATGAAAAATACCCTGGCCCTTAACAAAATTTCACGCCTAATCCCTCCTTACACCGCGCAAACTTCAGGAATTAATTAAGAAACATAAAAAATCCGTCACGCTTAAATTTGGAATCCAAGGAAAATTTTTGACACATTCAATGATCGACCGCTCTACGACTAAGAGCTCCCAAATCTTTGATATGAACTCTGTATGCAATATTATAACGAAGGTTTGATTTCTACTAATTTCACTTCATTTCATATTCAGATAACTACTCCAATACCTATCTTCATATTTTTCAGTAATGAGCGTAATGCCTACGACTATTGCTTTAATTTGAATTATTCTTATAAGCAAAATTGATAAGATTTAATGATTTAAATATTTTTTATTGATGAATAAACATTCCTAATAAATGTGACGTCACGAGACACCCTGGATCGTTACAGTACCTACCTACCTACTACGTATTATTTGATGTGAGAAAAGGCCATACGAGAAACGTGGCGTTGTAACTCAAGACTGTTGTATTGATTGCCCGTCTTTGGTCACAATACAAAGCTCCTCGCTCCAAACCTTTCCTATATTCGATGCCAGCGTATAAATCACGACGACGCAATCTGATGACAAGAGATAGATGGACGACAATATGGCCGTCACGAACCTGTTCTGGACATATCTCGCAGGAAACAAGTTATGGTTCAGGCAAGCTGTTGTGGCCTCAGTAGCCGTTTTGTCGCCACGTCACATCATGTTGTGATTGTGACCCACTGCTCTGAATGTGCATACACTTGATTGAACAGTTCCTAGAATCAATGACGTCAAGTTCTATAGAACTACCGGGACTTAGATAATTTATATACCGAGCTCTCCGTCCAATATTAAGACATAAATACTAGTTTTATATTTTATACAGGTATTGCCAAAACGCTTACTGCGAATACGTAGAGAACATTCACAGCGAAAGTTGAACATTTCGTTCAGGTAAGTAAAGGTTTTAATTACAAACGGGTACCGAAGTCAAACAAGCAGATGTGACTTTTAAATTCGGCTCTCCAAACATTGGAGTCATTCCGAGAGCAAATGGAAAGCAAATCGGAAACGTAGATAGCCGGACTGCGGTCGTCGGTCGGCCCCAATCTGACCGTTGGTTCTCGGTTGTCCGTCAGCTGTTAGCATCACTAACGGTGACATTGGCGTAATTTAATCAAGCGGCCAGACGGCTGTTCGTGGATTAACCGCGTGCTTCAAGCGGTACATGCTCATTGATCACGAACGCAACACTAGGTGCCTGCCTACAAGTAAAACATGGACATAAACTTATAAATTTATTATCTAATTGATCTAGGTACTGGCTACTTCTAACATCCACATTACAATAAAATCGGAATTAGAAGGCATCTAACCCTGTTTTAAATATTGAACCCATCTTTATAAAATTGCTACTGGTATTGTGAGATATTTTCGAACCCCGTGGATGAACTAGACATCCATATAAGTATATTATCAACAGACTTCAAAAAAGGACGTTCTTAATTCATTCCAAAGCCAGTAAATTTACATGAATTGTAATTTTCTGCAAAACGTTCTACACAAGCATTCAATCTCACCTCGATCAAATATTCATCAACTCTACAACTGGTTAAGCTTTCCAGCTTTCACTGAATATTGTGCTTTGAGTGCATAATTTTCATCAAGTTTCTCTAGGTTGATGTTGACTAATGTATGTAACTACCAAGACATTCAATTGCCCCTTTTTACTGGCTTTCAATCAATAAACTGAAAGTTGTGAATGCAAAAGTGGAACCTTTCCTTGTTAACGACAATAATTGGACAATTGCCCGCGACTTCGAACGTACCTAGTTTTAACTATAGCCATATGTAACAAACCAAAGTAAGTAAGGTAAAGTAAGTCTACACGCAAGAATCGAATTGTGAAACCCTACATCTCTCTCACACAAAACATTTTAACTTTAAAGCTCACTAGCACAAAGTAGGTAATTAGTGTACCTTAAAAATGTACCTATACATACATACATATTTAAGGTACCTACGTATGCATTGTTTATTATTATGTGATGATCTACTTCAACTTTTAGCGTGTTATTGAACCGCTTTTCAGTAGGTTTTGTATGCATGTAAGTAGGTAAGTACATACATACCAATCAACAACGCAAAAAGGCGATGACACAAAAAAGGTGAAGTCACGACAAGTAACGACCCTCAGACCATCAACGTGTACCGCCGGCGCTGGTAAACACCATTTATCAACCAATGATTCGAGCAAATATAATTGAGCAAATATATAGGTATTTTTAATAAGTATGTTATGAGCGACAAACAAGCGCACGGCCCGCCTGATGGAAAGCGGTAACCGTAGCCTATGGACATCTGCAACACTAGGGGCCGCTCAGGAGCAATTTACCAGATTCTCAATTCACCAGATTTGCAACTCATCAGATTCTCAACTCAACAGATTCGCAACTAACCAGAAGTACAATTAAATACAAAAACAAACTAAGCCGTTACGTATACCGCCGTCACCATGGATGAAATAAAAAAAAGAAGGATTGAGTTTTGATTGACATCGAACTGAAGCCCACAATGGCGGACATATTACGTATGTGTGTCAGATGAAAGTATGACGACCGGCTGCCTATGATGTGAGTGTGTGCGTGCCCCGCTCGTACGTACGAAGCGTTCCGGCTTCCTAAGGGTGCTTCAGTTTCGGATCAGACGGGATGCCCTGCTTCTTTTATTATTAGCTCTATGGCCGTCACAATAAAAACAGATAGTATAATATTTTGACAGATGTCATGTTGACAGCTGTCATTTGAAAATACACATTATTCGATTGTAAATACACTAGAAAGTGCTGTCAATAATGAAAGATATGTCAAAAATGAACATCTCTCAAAATGACATCCATCACAATGATTTTATAATCTGTCAAAATTGACATCTGTCAAAAGTGATTTCTGTCAAAAAAAAACTCTTGTAAAAAATGTATCTGTGAAAAATTACATCTGCTGTCAAAAATGGTACCTGCTATCAAAATGAGGTACCAAAACAGAAGGTCGGACAGATGTCATTACAAAGATGCAAAATGTACAAATAAATTGTGAATAGGTACTTATTGTTGTAGTGATACATATTTTCTATTAGATAGTACAAAATCTGGTTAGTTGCGAATTTGCTGAGTTGAGAATCTGGTGAATTGCTCCGGAGCGCTAGGGGCGTTGTCGACGCGTTGCCAGCTCAGTAAGGCTTTTTTTGATACCCTTTTTAAAAGACTGCATATTGAAACATCGCATATACCTTGGTCCTTGAAATACCTTCCCCTATGTATGTTTACATGACTGTGTACCAACTGAAAAATATTGCGTTATGTTTAAAATAGCTGAAGCATTGCCAAATGTTCTTACTGCCACAGGGATTTAGCTGTTAGGATGCTACGTACTTTATTTGTACGCGTATAAGTACCTACGATCCGTTATAGTCATTGAAATGTGTTAACTCTGATCAATGGTTACGCTTTATGTTGGTAGAAATAATTACTTCTAATACCATCATCATTACGTCATCATTCAATATAAAAACGTTTAGAATATTTTTGCAACGCGCACAGCAAACTTGCCATTCTTAACTAAAGGTAAAGTTCGCTGCGGTCACTATTATACCTACTTGGATGATGGGTTTGGGTGCCCGATACGATGGCTGGGCCTTTATCGTGCTTCGGAGGACAGGCTAAGCCGCGTCGGTTCCCGCTGTTGTCGTAAAACAAATCAAAAGATTACGGACTACTATCTAAAATCGACTATAGAAGTTAAACAAGAGCCATAATCCGGTCAACTGGATCTGGACCACGGAACGGTACTCTACATAACATTAACTCTAAGTACTTACCACGGATAATGACCAAATAATTACCTATATTTTTCGAATAAAATATAATTACCTAATCAAGATATCATAATGCTCTGATTGGCAGTCATTGACGATAAATAATAATTGAAGTGTCTAGTGCATAAATTCAATGTAATAAAGATTACAGTAAGGATATGGATAATTAAATACTTATACCATACCTCTACGTAAACTTAATAGGCAACATTAACTATGTAATCTAATGTGGTTACAGTGTGCTAGTTAAAACGAATACAAAAACAAAGTGTCTTCGCCTTAATCGAATCAAAAAAAAAAAGTAAAGTGTTATTGGACACATTCTTCATCATTATCAAACCTAAAGACGACTCCACTCCTCAACATGTTTTGCACATTCTGTAATAATTCATTATATCAGAAGTATAATAGGTTAAATTAAAATTGCTTATTGTTTATAGATAGCTAGATTTTAATAAGTATAAGTAAATAGAGTGTGAGCCCTAGGAATATAAAACAAAAGGTCTCAACACAAATAGGTAGTTCCCAATCAACAGCAATACAAACTCAATATCAATACCCTACCTTCATTATATAACAAAATAGTTTATCTACCAGTTACCAGCAGCTAACAATGTACAAAGGCTTGTCTTACAAGGTGTTCCCGCATCTCCCACGCCAGTTACGCCAATAAAATCATAAATATTACCATACAATTCATATTTATTCATACCAACGCCTTCGTTAAGTGAAGCAAAACGGTTACTTCCCGTGTCTTCGTCCGTAGATTACGTAATAATAACTTCATCCTCTTTCACGATAATTTTAGATAATTTCTGCATGAGGATATAATTATAAGCATCATGATGAGAGTTTGCTTAGAGCGGTACATCCCTTACCTATATACTTACTGCTAAGTATTCCGTGACGTAACACTAAGTTCATCGCCTCTTTTTACAATCAAGGTCACGTGATTTTTTTTCTTTTCAGTGCTTTTTTCATTTTTAATTAAACCTAAGATTGAACCAGCCCTTGTAAAATCAATTCGAAGAATAGAACATTTTGTTTTATACGCCCTCATAAATGAAATTCAATTTGGTAGAAAAGTAGAGATATTTCTGCCAGAAAAAATAAATGGGTAGGTACGTACGTAATATTGAATGATGAATACGTACTAATTGTGCCCTTCAACTAAATTATAGGAAAATAACATAGTTTTAAAAATAAACGAAGGCTGGACTCGTTAATCTAAATAAATAAATGTGTTATTCAGTGCTGCCTATTAAATGGTCCAAGGCAGAACTATAATACCAATACTAACGATAAAACTATCCAGACTCAACAGCTCACATAAACAAACACGCGAGATCTCAATTTGTATTTTGGACAAGAATAATATCAAACATAAATATATACTCATATTAAACAAAAATAACTGACTGGGTTTGTCCTAATCCAACAAAATTCAATCAATTACCTATACACTTCTCTGTTAATTGATTTTACACACCACTTTCAAAAACAAAATATAGTGACTAAAACTAAAATAAATAACTATTCCCTTATTTAATCCCTATTTATTAACGCGATTACCTTTTAGATTACCTACCTATTAACATCAAAAATCAAATCTTAAAAGTTAAAATGCATGTAAGAAAATTCAATAGAATAATAGATCTTATGATAGATAAGGTCTTTGACAGAAATTTTTGATAATTCTAACCAATGATCAATATTTGTTACAGTTTTTAACCATTGGTTACCTTAATTACGGGTCAAAAACTCCACCCTTGATTTGGCGGAGTTGGACATAGGTACCCGTAAGACCCGTGACCTGCAGGATCCATAACGATTCCTCCCCGTTCTCGGAAGAGTTATAATTAGTAAAAGACCTAATAGGAAAAAACATTACTAGAAAATAACATTCCTCGTAGCTACGGTATAAATAAAAGTTATTGTCGGTCATGTCATGCAACCAAACAATGCGGTACCAGGGAAGTGATATCTCCACGATATTTGCTACTCATGCTTTACTTAACTGTAGAATCAACTACGAAATAACACGGCTCTACGCTCTACTCCAAGTCGCGAAAGAAAATATTACGGTACTCTCCTAGGTGTCCGTATGCGTATGTCGTCGGTTCATTTACCAAATCATTTTTATTATTTGTAACGAATAATCTTTCAAAAATCTTTCTATACATATGTATAGAAAGATTTTTGAAAATATTATGTTGGACGATCCACTCTGGAGCACATTTTTTTTGCTTTTGAAGCTAGTATTCAACCAAACGTATATCATAATGAAAATCGTAAAAGCGGAGATTATTCGTTACAAATAATAAAAATGATTTGGAAAATGAACCAACATCAGCTGTTAAAACTAATAACACATCTTACGAACTTCGTGTTTGCTCGTGACAGATTTCACTTAGGAATATTTGTGTTTAACGGCTGATTAAACACGTTTTTTTTATAAAACAGCTATTTCTAGTGTATTCTCGAAGATATCTTATACAGGTTGCTCCACCCTAGGAATCAGTGTCAAGCGGATATCCAGAAATAGAAAACCGATAAGCGGACCCGAAACACCCCTGTGCTTAATAGCCTTGGAACCGATTAAAACATTATTTTATAAGCCGCTAAATACATAATTATATCGGAATGATACATGATCGAGGGGTGCTCTACCTCTGTAGGCTCTGAACTGCAGTTTGATACTGATTCCCTGTAACAGATTAGTTTGCAAAAACCTGATACCTTTAGTTTTTGTGCCTAGTATAATGTTATATTATCTGTGGTTTTGGCGACTATCCTACGTACGTCATAAATAAATGAGCATTGATCCATGTTGACGTCAGCCTTACTTTATAGACCTTTTATAGTCGTCTATAAATACGAACGTTATATTAGGGGCTTATTATTATAACGCTATTATTGCTTCATAAGGACTAAGTAATAAAACTTGGATAGATTTACTATTCTTTTTCCGTGGTAAACAACTAGCTTTTTACAGCTCAATTCTTCCAGAAAACTTTAGGATATTGTATTCCAACTATTACATATCCGTGTGTCCTTTCAATGAAGGTATTAGGTACCTTCTAAGAAAAATATGACATCCTGAACCTAGTCTCATAATGACAGGATGGTGGAGGCTGAACATCACAACATTTCAACATTTCTTTCATTACGTGGGAGTGCGGATTTGCGGAAGGAACGGAAATTGCCATCCGCCACTATCACACTTGGACCTGATGGCGGGGAATATATAGGTAGCTATAGCATCTGTAAATAGACTGGAAGCGAGGAACAATTTCAAGAAGGTATATTAATAAACATGACGTTGCGAAACTTAGCTGGAAGACTCGTAGGATGTTCACACTCTATCAGTGAGAAACGAGCAGGTCCTTTAGTTGAGTCGAAGAAACGAATTTTAATAATAATATTATTATAATTTGATTGTGGTCTAAAAACTGTTACTGTCAGCAATTTTAACCGTGATCGTTCCATTGATACTTACAATCCTTTCTTCCTTCCACCCTTTCCTACAATTTGGAGCAATCTGTTCGTTAATTAAATTTTAATTAGTTCGTAAATTAACTATTTAAGTACCTACCTACCTACCTGCTGCACTCAGCCAAATTGTTTATCTTGAGTACTTAGCTCCATTAAGGTTAATTAGTGTTAACCGTAATGGACACAAGGAAAAAAATAATATGATACCTACTTTACTTCCTCAGTCTCTTTAAAAATATATAAATTTAATCTTCTTTTTTGGTTGTTACAGGAAGAAACGAGCCCATTGGAGACTGAACAATTAATTTGGATTACGACATTGAGTTGGTTTCTTGCTTGTAAGTATCTATCTCATTCAGATATTCGTTCTGCTTAAGATTAAAAAGTCGTTTTATTTTTCGCCATTAATTTAAAAAAATGTTTCACAAAAAGATAAAAGCAGATCAATAGTAACGCTCCATTAATAATTATTTTATGTTACAATAGGCACCTCGTATCGAATTCACTTCAGCTTCAGAGATCTGAAATAATTAATTGTATTGCAAGTGTTGTTTTAAGCTGAGATTTATGTAACTTGTCATTGTATTTTATAGCACCCACACAGGTCTCTATTGAGGATATCTATTGAGTTTTATTGCAACATAACTACCAATTTTTGGCAATAAATACATGTCTAACTCTTTGAACCAACAAAAAACTGCCATACTTTATTTTTCTACGGAACCAACTATGAATGTATAGTATAGTTAGCAGATATAATAAAGTAAAAAACGACTAAAACGGCAGTATGTAGGTAGGTATACATAGCAAAAAATAAGTTAAGGTAAAAGAAAAGTTACGGAAAAAAAGGAATAGGATACATAACAAAGTAAAATATACCTACATTTATATCAAGACAGATTATGTATTAGATTAGCACTATATTTTACACAAAATTCGAACAAGGGTCGTTTTCGATCGTAAGATCAAGCAGCTTTCAATGGGGGTTTACTAAAGGTGCCTGTAATCAACTAATCATAAGTAGAGTCAATCACTTATAAATTTTAAATGGAGACAAGTATATACCGGGTTTTGCAAATTATGTCTAATTCTGCTAAAAGTTTGTTTTTAATTATAATTAATGCGTATGATCAAGTGTTGTAGGATGTAGAGCGTAAATTTTGATACTTACTCTAAATTAGTGCTTTGTTTAGTGTTGCATAAGGTAGGAATAGGAAGTTATTTATGGACTTACTCAATTAACGGATTAACAATTATGTTATCTTTTTTATTTATAGTTGGCAATATTTATGTGCACTTGACCTATCCGTCATATTCATTATTATATTTACCTATGTACAACAAATCTATGTACAAAGCATTGAGCTGCTACGAAGCTAGTATAAATGTACCAGTCCACCCAAAATACAGTTTCGCTTCAGCATAATTTACCTTGGATCAAGGGCTTATAAAACATTTCACTTTTCTAAAACAAAACTTGCGTTGAAGTCGGAGCTGTGCCACATTGATACTAATTGTACTAACGACATGCAGTTGGAGCAGTCAAGTTACAGGTTGGTCCGCTAGCCAACCTGGTATGCGGTGCAAGAGGCCATCCGTATGCATTGAGTTGCCTTCGCGCGACCCGCTTCTTATATCCACGTGCGTTCTTCCGCTACGGTGATCGTTTTCCGCACGAGGTTTAATCTAGTCACAAAGCAATTATAGATGGCGAAACCATAATGGTTCGATATTGCCTTTACAAGTACCACGATAATAATGATCTAGTAAACAATTATACTAACTAATTATATAGGATTTTTATACAAGCTTAAAGATCGAAACTATTAAAAGTTATTAGTTTCATTCAACTCGAGGCCACCGATATAAAATATAATACAATATAGGGACAATACACTCGGCTTTAAAGAAGCATGTTAAGGCGGGGCAGAGACAGAGAAAGTAAGAGCAAACGAACACCATGCTTTCTACTGACACTTTTAACCTTAGTACGTGCGGCCAACAGTTTTCAATCTAACATACCTTTAAAGGGCGTCTAGTTAATGGGATTTTTATCCGTCTAGGCCAGGCAAATAGGCGCGATAAAGGGAAAACGGATTTGCAAATATAATTTATAACTTATTTAAGAACATATATTTACCTATACCTACTAGGCCATCGTCGTGCGGGTCGCCCCGCTTATTATGTGTCAATGTCAACGGTAATTTTAATGTTAAAACAATATTTATGATTATTATTTATTTATGTTTCAAATCCCGCTCGTGATTAATTTTTTTCCTTTACAGATTAATCTGTAAATCACAACAATCAAATTATCAACAAATTAATGAGCAATAGGTACAAATGATTATGAGAATAGAAGTTCCACAACAATGCCAATTAAATTACTTACGCTGAATTGTGCACATATGGATTGCTTACCCGATCTATCTCTAATACAACCTTTGTTACATTAGGTCCATACAGTATGCAAAATAAAAGCAAAAGTTGCCGTACTAGTTTTTCAAGATAGACAGGTCGAAGGCCGACCAAGTGCCAACGTTCACGTCCCATACATGCGTTGAACGTTCGACCTTGAAATGAAAAATATCCATAGCTTTCGTTGTTTTATTTTATTCATTTATTCTATTTCATTTTATTTTCAAAGAAAAATATACAGCTAGGTAAGACATTACGCTAAAACAGTTGCCCTAGAATAGTCGTACTGTCCAGTGTCCAGTATGGTGTCGTCAAGCCCATAAATATTGGGGCGTGGAACTGTGAAATAAACTGTTTATCCGCAAGAAATATTCTTTTCTACGTAAGTTTTTTACTTAGTCAAATATTCTGTCTTATTTATTTACACGATAGATACTATACATAGACTTCTCTGTAACAAAGTATTTTCATCAGCATTTTATGAAATTGTAGTTTTACGCAATATAAACACTACATAAACGCCTGCTTGACTCAACTTGTCAGAGCTTCCGAGACATATTTGATCACTAGGTCGTTGCTCCCAAATTGAAGAGATCAAAAATTCACACAAGTGTGCTGCATACAGCATTACGGCTACCTTTATTTTCGTTCCATAAATACAAATTGAGCTTTATGAGCTGCACTTACGAGTCATAATGATGACGGGCGTATGTGTAGACAAACTGTAACTCCGCATCGCTACCCGGGCCGAGCCTCCGTGCAAAAAGCCGACAACTCGTCAGTCTCCGCGAATAATGATTAAAAAGGGCGCAAACCATGGCGTTCGACCTCTGGTCTTGTCTCTAAATTCCAAGACCCCTCTTCGCACCTTCCTCTGTCTTTATCGGTTACATCGCTAAGTTACATTACAAAGTTATAAGACTCAATAAAATGGGTATACTCATTGAGAAAAGTTTTAACGGTTCGTGTCTTATTATCATGACAACATAAAACAATTCTGTCGAAGTACTATCGCAGACAAAACTTCTTTTACATCGATCAATCAACCCCAATAATGATGATTGTGATTGTTGTGAACAATAATTCCGTTAGACCAATTTGCGTACAATGAATGGAATACAAATCGGGATAGTGCAATCTCCAAACAGATGGCTATTGTTCTAATTAAAGTCGTGTTAAAAGTCATTGGGTCAGAGAATAGACATATATATTAAGGACAGGCCTAATGACTGGTTATAGGTCGCTTCAAAGTGGGAGCCAATTTCACAGATTGGCATCCACTAGCGCTCAGTCTGTGATGGAAGTTAGAAGGCATCGGTCCAGTGTCACAAACAAAATATGCCAAGTTGTATTGTGAAGGGTTGCACAATCTATACTCAAAAGTGCAGTAAAAAGAAAGACCAAGTTTCTCACCTCAAGTAATTCAATATTTTCAATATTACACTCTGTTTTGTAACAAAATAATCGAATTTCTGACAACCGATGGGGAAGAAAGGTTCTCGAGTGGCGACCACGAACTGGAAGACGCAGCGTAGGCCGGCCCCCCACTAGGTGGACCGACGACCTGGTGAAAGCCGCGGGGAGCCGATGGATGCAGGAGGCGAGCAGCCGCTCTAAGTGGCGCTCCCGGGGGGAGGCCTATGTTCGGCAGTGGACGTCTTCAGGCTGTTAATGATGATGATGATGATGAATCGAATTTATATTTGGAATCATTGACTGACATAATGGCAGCGATAGGCACCTAATTTTCTCAACTTGTCGTAGTTCACGCGAAATCTAATAGATGGCGCTGACTTTTCCCACGCCATTTTGACAAAATATAATGTTCCTTCGGGCATATCCTGATATATAAATCTATGGGTCAGAGACTTACAGACTTATCGCATTCAAAATATTTTTTAAGAATCTTTTTTGAGACTGGGCTAAAATGGTGGGTCTAAAGGTCTAATGTGAGTTAATTCATTGGCCTGTTGCCATCTAGGTAAATCTAAAGATACCAACACGAACATGGTATTGGTGTACCATGTTACACCACAACCTATAGAACTCGAACGAAACTAAGAACACAAATATTTATAACATTCGAGCCCCGACGATCGAAACAACTCATTACATAATATAATGTTGTTCTTATTTTTAAAAACAGTTATTCTCTTATTTCAGGTGTAAATAGTTCGTGATGTTACGATTACACGACAGCGTGAGATAGCCGCCCGGAGTCTCAGCATGGGTGCGAACATGGGCAAGAACTCCAGCCTGCTGGACTCGCTGCCATCGGCACAGGGCACGCTCCACGTGGTCATGCTCGGCCTCGACTCCGCCGGCAAGACCACCGCGCTTTACCGGCTCAAGTTCGACCAATATCTCAACACCGTCCCTACCATAGGGTTCAACTGCGAAAAGGTCAAGGGCACCATAGGAAAGTCTAAAGGTGTCAACTTCCTCGTATGGGATGTCGGAGGACAAGAAAAACTGCGACCGCTGTGGAAGTCATACACACGGTGCACGGACGGTATCATCTTTGTGCTCGATTCCGTCGACGTGGAAAGAATGGAAGAAGCTAAAATGGAGCTAATAAGGACGGCGAAGTCACCGGACAACACTGGCGTGCCCATCCTCGTCCTTGCTAATAAGCAGGACTTGCCGGGCGCGAAGGAGCCACGGGAGCTCGAGAAGCTGCTGGGGCTACACGAGCTGGTGTCGTCGCCGCACAGCTCGCGCGACTCGCATGCGTGGCACGTGCAGCCAGCCTGCGCCATCACTGGCGAGGGTCTGCACGAAGGACTAGAGGCCTTGTACGAAATGATACTCAAACGGAGAAAACTCGCAAAGTTGCAGAAAAAACGTGTCAGATAAACAATACCGTGACGTTGAATTTGGTTACGATTTGATTGTCGGTTAAGCAGATACGGTTGCTGCAACTATTTTTAAATGCTCATTGTAGTATGGATGGTTTTGTAACGTCCGCTAAAAACACCAAATATTGTTTTATTGATAGATGTGTAACGTCTTATGAATTATTCCATCATAATGTTGCTCAATTTATATTGAACATCTTGAAGGAAAAGATAAGATATTTTGAAGTTAATTTTACTACTAGTCATTTTCTTTTGAAAATAGCTAGGTGGAAGATAAAATAATGATATAAAATTGACATAAAGTTATGTTGATGCGAGGAAGTATGTAATTGTTGTGAGTTCAATTGGATTTGGTTACTCGAAGTAGAGGCTTGGGCAATTATTGTGCTTGGCGAACAATCGACATTTCATCAGTCGAAATGCGGGTATGCAAATCCCACGGCACGCATATTTGTTAAAGATCTTTTAAATTACGAGTAGATGAAAATACCGTGGGACCACTTAGTAGTGTTATAGTGTTATATACATTATACTAATTGCACAGGAACATCGATCCATAAGAACATCGAAGCTATAGAAATGGTTTCGCCACCGAAAGTAAAAAGAAAACACGGAGTTCCTCGTTACACGTTTCCTACGCTAACATAAGCAACGTCACGCCGCGTTCGAGTAATGGACAACATTTCATTTTTTGGAAGGCACCTAAAGTCGAAAACCATTTCGTGATTATCATCATAAAGATGACAGATTTTATATTCAGTATTTTTCTGTCATTAATAAAAAACAAACGAATTGTGAGGATTAATGGTACGTTAAATCAACTAAGTTTTAAAAAAAAAAAACAATAAAAATTCAGCCCAAAAATTTGAAATGTTCTATTGTGTGGCCGTCGCACATAATGGAAGCATACCATTTGCTGTACGAGTAGTCGTCACATAGTTATATCGCTACTTATATTATATTGGGTGGTTCGATTTTATCTGATGTTCCCTCTAATCTACTCGATATCGTGTAACACTGATACATTAAGGAACGTCAATATTACTATTTGATTTGTACATTTCTGTACTGATCATCAGATCGGTTAAACACATCTTTAATTCTTTATACAGCGTTAGTTTTTTTGTGATTGTCTTTATCAGTGTGCTCCTTCATTTTATATATCGTATTACTAATCAGGGATTCATAGCCTATAAATAGTACATTGTTTTATGTGTACCATTAATAGAGCCACGTTGTATGGGCAATTGTATCTGCCTTAAAATTATTTTTAAACTTTATAGACTTGTGCCCGTCTACGAGTCTGCACTAAAGTTTTGCAGATTCAAGTTCGCAGTTATCCCTCTAGCTGTGACTCTAGAGATACGTGTTGTGAACATAGAGCGTTAATTCCTCTATGCGTGTGAACTTAGAGCCATCAAACTTTAGTGCAAACGAACATTAGACTTTAATCAGTGTCTTTTTAAAATCTAACCGTCTTACTACAAAAATAATTTTAATCATCGCTTAGATACATGTTTAGTTAGACAGCGTCTAAAAGTGAAATGCTCCTTAAATGGATGTTTTATTTTTGTCACTACAAAACCATGTTTATACCGTGTTTACTTAAACACTGTCTAACTCGATCCACATTTTTTAAATAAGGTGACATTATACGAATCGTTTCATTCCGCGCAGAACTCATTTTGTAAATCCAATACATGTTAGCTGTGACCATAGAAAAAACGGAACGTTATTAGCGTGAAGTTTGACTGTGTGTGTTATGGTGACAGCGACAGTTAAACACCTCTTAAACTAAGGGTTGAGTATGTTTAAATTTTAGCACGTGTTTAACGCCCGTCTATCTTAAACGAGTGTTAGGCGCGGATTTGTGGTATGGAATTCATGAAACAACTGTTCAACAAGTGTTTAAGAAGCGTCTAAATCTTTTGTGGTAAGACGGTAAAGCTCTATCTTTCGAGTTCTTAATTTAATTTTTAATTTCAATTCCCGTGATGTTATATAATGTGTATCAAGAAAGAGGCTTTGTTTTAGTTGACTTTGGACTTGTTCGTAAAATGGCCTGTAGCTTTTACTTCTTTAGAAAGCTTCTTTATGTAAATAATTGTAAATATAGGGAGAGTAGTAGAAAATATAAAAGATAAATAAGTAACCTAACAACTAAACAACCTGGTCGACATTTTTTAAACAGGCTTATTAATATAATTATCTTTAAGGCCTACCGTCAACAACACATATAGGTTTAACAATTTGAATGATTTATATTTGCTGGAATTACGTTATTATTTCATGTTGTTTACGTACCTATAAGTTATTCAAATCCTTTACAAGAATTTAAAATATTACGAAACCGATTGATACTAGCAGAAACAAACTTTAAAATTCAAATAGAGGGAAGAGTCCTATTATAGAGTTAAAGATATAGGAACGAAATAGTTCGGTTTAACGGCTGACACACAGGACGACATAAAATCTTGTGACAAATGACATCTCATTTTGATTCTAAACATAAATTCAATCCTGTAATTTATATTCATAGCTATAAACTAACATAAACGAAGGGTACAGTAAAATAGCCGATCGACATATTTCGCAAAGTCTATCTAGCAATGTCTTTCGATGCACTTGAAACAGGAGTCAGCACAAACCAAAGGGGGCTGGATGATGCTTTGTCATAGATTTGGGAGTTACTAGGCGTTTACCGTCGTAAGCTTATACTTAATACATTTAATTTAAATTGGTAACTGTTAGTGTTTATGACCCCTTTTTCTGTGTACCTTTCATTATTATGTAGATCCACAGACAGAGATGTCGATGTCGCGTAATAAAGATATATGATAGCGCAATATGATATCTGTGTGATTTTTACCGTAATGTGTGGATTGCCTAAATTAACGTGTTATTTAAGGTATTTATTTATTTAATCATTGTTAGCCATAAGTGTAATCCCCGCATTAATGTAAAGCTTTTACCAATTCATGTCACTCACCCTGTAAATATGTAAATTCCAAGTAGTTATTTGTCTATCTATACCATGAAACCAAACAATTACGTGAGTAGTAATGTGTACATTTTGTTATGAAAATATTTATTTTATTGATCAATAAATTAAATCATTTATTATTATTATTTTAAGAAAGCATAGACATTTTTAATCGAACCCCATAAATAAAGTCTGTTTTCAGTATAGTTTGTGTATTTTATTGAGCATAATATAAATTACATGTTCATTTACAACCGTAATAAAATCAGAGATAGATAAAATTAATTAGTATGTAGTAAGTATTACAGATACACTATACTAGAAAGTCATTAGGCAATTAAACGTATAGATACACACCACAAAATATTGATCTATTTTACAATCAATTCCTAGATTTCTACTGAACAGATATACAAACAAACAGACGGACAAGAAACCGAGTGAATACTTTTTGGATTTTTTTTTCATATTCTGAGCCATTTTGTAAGTTTCAAGTCTCTAATAGAACTCTACTAGACGGTAGAGTATCTAGTTCATATCCAATTTACCTGGAACAAACAACAAAAAAAACTAAAAAATATGCCTACTACTTCAGCTGTGTGTGAAAAAATTACAGATCTAAGTACGTAAGTATTTCACAAATAAATAATTGAATCTAAATAAACTATGTATAAATAAATTACTATAGAAATGAATTATTAAAACGTAACTACTCGAATTTATTAATAAACTTTAAAAGAGAACATAACATTCCTCGAGTCAAATTATGATACTAAACGATAAAAATACAATTTAAATACCTACTCAACCTAACCTAACCCAATAGTTTGCTGCGTCAAACTAGACGCCATCGTCGGTACCCCCTCGTCCAAACGTGCCCATCAGGCTGGCGGCGTTCCCTCGCTGTATGGCCAACGAGATATGTTGGACCAAGTAGTGGCCCACCTGTGGGTCACGCTTTCTTTCTCTCAGACGACGCCCGAGGTCCGCTACAATTTTTTTTTTGCCTCCGAGCACCACGGCCCCGCTTTCTCAACGGCAAACGCGACAAACTCGTAGCCTGACTCCAAGACGGCATATTTGAGATGTTTGCCTCCTGCTGCCGTCTCCGCTCCTGCGCCGGCTTCCCGCTGACATGCTGCGTAAGTGCAGACACCGGGAGGCTCCAGCACGCAGGGTATTTCCGCTGACACGAGCGCTCTCCGTATCACGTCATTAAAGGGCGTGATGCCGAGGCCTTCGACCTGCGCTACGGGTGCAGCTAAGGCCATGGATGCCGCTCGAATCCACCCAACCGCCGCAAACGCAAACGTGGGGTTCGCACACTACGCAGCCGAGCCGAAGTCCCGCAGCCACCCTAAGGGAGTCATCGTCAAGCAGCGTGCCCAAATGGGAGGGGATTGTAGGGCATGCAATTGAATGCAATTACATGGAAATTATTTATTTCTAAAAATGTTAACTGTTGTTAACCGTGGCGGTTTTTTCAAACACAACATTTTATGAACCCATTTTTTTGCAATAAGTATATTTTATTTAATTGCTTTTTAGGCTAAGCAAATAATTAGCGGGATGTTCTTTTTCCGTCCAATCTGTGAATAGGTGCAAATATTCAATTTCGGCTTCCGTAAGCTCAGGTTGGCTGCAACTTTTCGGAATAGGCTTGGTTGTACGGCGCTTATGTATACGAGTCGCAGATAGCTTAGCAACAGCCATAGAAGATTCGTTATCAGCCTTCCTCTGATCAAAAGCTCGCAACAACGTGTATTCAAGCCTGTTAAACAGTCTCAACTCCCTTGCTGCCACATTGGCTCTTTTATTTCTTTTCTTTTCCACATCAATGCATTGGTTTACAGCTATTTTAATTTTGTCGTTAGTGACGGTATCTAACTGAAATGAATATCCCATATACAAGTTTTCCAACGCTTTTGCAGTCGACGTGAGACTTGTAATTGACGATTTCTCGGTAAAGAGCTTCTCATAACAAAATTCCAGATGCATTTGCATTTTTAGAACATCTACCCCAGCTATACAATCGTAAAATAAGCCATTTAATATCTTTAAAAACTTGGCTTTTAGTTGTCTCTCTCTTTCTTCACAGAAATCTACAAGTTGTTGGAAACCTTCTATTATGTGTGCTACCAGCGCACTATCTTGTGCAATGTTGTATTTAAGCGTTTTAATAATTTTATTAAACTTTTTTGCACGAGGCCCTGTATGTGCCATGTGAATAAAATTATGCAACTGGTGCTCTTCTATATTTTCGAACAAAGCCATTAAGACATCAGGTTGAGTGAAATATAATACCGGTCGAACCAAACCTCCAAAGCATTCATTTTGCATTTTCTCAAAAATAACGTTGAACGTATCTTCCTCGCTAGAAGAACCCAGGTCGAAGCCTTTGGCTTCTATTTCGATGGAACGCGCAAATTCTCTATGGCTAGCCCGCCAACTAGGGGGCGACAAATAGTACAAAAACCTTCCGTATTTTTGCTGCACAAAGTACAAATAGTCAAGTCCTATTAACCTAGACTGAATAGTAAACTGTTTATTTGCCAATTGTTCTCGTAAGGATAGTTTTTCATTTACTTCCGATATCAAAGCATCACATTTTTTTAAGCTTGCCATGGATCTTTGATAATCTTCTGATATAAACGCGTCGAATTGTTTCACTTGTTCCTTGCGTTTATCAAGACCGTACTCGTATACCTCTAGTGCTTTTCTATGGTTTTCTTCAATGTTCAAAACGCAGTCGTTTCGGTAGCCTACTTCTTGCCTAGTTCTTAGCCGGTGGTGAAATTGAAATTTTAGAGACTTGTACAATGGGATGTGTTGTGGCGGAGGATGATCGTTCATATATTTAAAATAGCAGTCATCAATATTTGTCACGGCGTAAACATCATCCAAGGGGTCTTCTAGATGCAGACGTTTTTGCAAGTCGGTGCTTATAATTTTGTATTGCTTTTGCAACTTAATTCCCATACGCTGAATACGTTTTATATTATCCTGTTTCTTCGCAAATAATTTATATGACAAAAGTAAATCGTCTTTTCTGAAAACATTAACTTGGAGAGGTTTACTCTCAGGTAATGAATATTTTTTTAATGCTGCTTCCGATGGTTTTCTGATTGATCTTTCAAGAACCCTTTTTTTCGTGTGCTTATCATCTAAATTACACACTTTTTTACTCAACAACGTTCTTGGTCTCGGTATATTTATAACTACGGAATGAATAGAATCCTTTTTATCCATTGAAAAATGATTAAAAGTCCTATAATATTATGTTATCAAAAGTAATGCATCCCGCATAGCACAGTACTCTCAAAACACAATCTATGGCAATAATCAGCCTCCTAGATTTTGTTAAATAAAGTCATCCTTATAAGCTACCAAACTAACTAAAAAAGCGAAACCATTTTAGAAAATAATTATGATAGATACCTACCTAGTTTATTCAAATAACAACGAACAGAATATTAACAATACCTACTTACTCATTGGTGCAAAAGCTACCTACGGAACAATTCCACTTTACCTCGAGATCCTGGAGCTGAAAGTTATTATAACTATTTGCATCATAATTATCACATCTGTAAAACTCATTCTCTAATGAGTATAGCAATATAGAAATATAGGAAATATGAAATTCACTCATTCTATATGAGTGAATCTCATATTTCCCATATTGCTATATCTACGGGCGCCCCATTTCATATTACTTTTTGAACAACTCACATATGAGCATATGCTTGTACAAAAAATGAAACACATTGGCACGATTTGTATGCTACCTCAACAAAAGGTTAGGTTATCAACTTCGCTATATGTTATTTTATTATTCATTATTTATTATTTCATTATGATAATATACTTATACATTAAAAGAACGACGTTCCCGCTATGTTTAGAATTGATAAACCGAAATCAGTGAGTTTCTTGTATAGGCTACTCGGCTTACAACCACGTATTGCCCGAAGTTCACTTAGGTGGACCACGAGAAATTTTCAACATAAGGTAACGTTTATTAGAAACCGAGTCAACCTTAATAAAAAAGCAACCTAAATTCCTACCGATATCGATATCCTCCAAAACTATACAGACTCAATCCTATTTTGCCTTACAATTAAAAGAATGAAAATCCATTTATTTGTAAAATGTTAAAATTTTTAAATTTTGTCTGATACTGCTTTGATCACGGCGGTAATAACGAGTCATTTTTGGAGGGCCACAATTTATTCTTGCTAGTTTGCTTATCAGTACAGTAGACCTTGGTTTCACGAAGGAAAAAAAGCCGAAAGGCATAATCCAAAAAGGAAATAAAGAAACACGTATAGCTGCTATGGTGAATGGCGGCTCGTATACATATAATAATACCTATATTATAAAGATTTCCAAAAATAACAGCAAAGTAGGTAGGTATAAAAGTATTATGTAGGGTCATTTATATACTATATTCAATCAAATCAAAGCTCAAAAAATATTCAAAATGGCAAAATTGATTTTCTTGACACCCATTCAAAAGCTGGTTTCGTGTACTTGTAATATTCCTTGAGGTACGGCCCCGGATTCGTGCCTTCGCACCAATCGGTAAATAAAAGTAGTCCAGTGTGTTCTTCTGGCGTTAATTTATATTTCTTGGGCTTTAATCTTAGCCCACTCTCTACCATTGATTTTCTTTTTTCTGCAGCCACAAGTGCCATTTTACTTTTTTTATTCATAAATTTCTTGAATACTGGTAGTTTGAATTTCAGTGGTGGCAAAAATGCTCTATTCATTGCATTAGTCATTTCTCTAAAAGCCCGGAGTTCTCTTTGGGCTGTGTACGCATTCTTCATCATCTTCAAATCTTGAGCAAAAAAATCACTCTGGGCTTGTTTAACAATCTTAAAATCAAGAGAGTCAAGACGCAAGTTATAATCTTCATACAAAACTTCAAGAATTTTCATGGGATCCATTAAACTTTGATGTCCTTCATCGCACTTTCCAAACACTTGCTCGTACACGTATTCTATGCATATCTTTAGTTTTAGTGTATTAGGACTCGCGACGCTATCATAGAAAGTCTCGTTGAGAATACGAAAGAACTTTTCTTGTAGATAACTTTCATTGTAATATTCTCTACCTATTTCGTTATTAATTCTGTCAATGTAGTATTGAAAATAGTCAAGCTCCTGTTTCGTAGCCTGTTTCAATTGTTTAACACGTTCTTGTAACATTCTAAATGGCGCATCTGTTTTGGATAATTGAATCAAATATTCTCTACTTTGAAGCTCCATTGATCGGAAAATGTAAATCATTTGATCAGGATTTCGAAAATAAATTTTAGCAGGGAGAGGGTTTCTCAATTCGTTCCTAGCACATTCGACCATTTTATCGATATCCATTGATTCAACTAAATCGTTATCTGTAGCAAACTCTCCAGCCTCGAACTGAATCGATTGTATTTTGTCTCTGAGTGATTCATCATTTTTTTGTCTCCAAGATAAAGGTGCAACAAATAATAGATAAGAGCGATAAGTTTTAAGTATATTGCGAATGGCATCCAGTTTGAATAAAATGTTATTTAAAACTGTTAATTGGGAGACATAACCGAGGAATTCCGAGTTTTTTGCAACTAGTTCTGCGTATACTTTTTCTGTCTTAGCTACCTTCATGCAAGCTTTTTTGTAATCTTCAGTCAAAAACTTCTGGAAGTTTTTAATGTGCTGCTTTAATTCTTCTATAATACGATCGTGTTGGTAAGACTCCTCGACCCCACTTTGTTCTATTTTCATGATAAGATCGCGGCGATATCCTATCTGCTGTCGGCTCATAGCGTATGCACGAATGTTGTTTGTGTATACTTTTATATCATCAAAGCTACGCAGAGGGCGACCTTCGATGACGGTGTAGAACTCAGGGTGTATTTCTACAACTGCCTTAACGTCATCTGGCGGTTCTTCAAGATACAACCGTTGTGACATATCCCTCGTTGCTGCTATCCTCAAATTATCCTTCATGTGTAATGGCTGAGATAATCTATTCCTCGCGTTTAATTTTTCTTTACGATCGCTGTACTTAATATACGATAATAGTTTCTCTGATTTAGGTACACAGTATGATCTCATTGGTTTCTGTATCGACTTATCCGAGGGTATTGCGTGCTTGCGGTTAGCAATATAGAACTGGGTGTTTTGTACATAACGACGCCGGAAAATTATGTCTAAAGTTTTTAAGGGAACCATTGGTTTACGCTTCTCTTTTAAGCAAGACATTGTGATTTGTATCTAATAATTATGTAAGTATAATATTATCACTATCAACTAAATAGATCTAAATCTAAATTATTTATACAACACAAAAATTATAAAGTTATTGCGAACACCAATGACAGATTGTGATGTTTAAAGATGATGACATACTGTTTCAAAAATCATTATTCTCATCTATGATGTAGGTAAAGAAGGTTATACTGTTCAAATAGAAAAACCCGGAAGAAAGACTATTTGAAGCAAAGACCTAGAGTTTATTATTTCGTTACATTTGAAGAGACCGTGGCGTTCCCATAAAATTATAATATTCAATTTTAATGCCAGAAAATAATAACTAATCGAAAGTTTTCCTTCTAGTAGGTTCGAAGGCCGACTTCAAGCGTTTGTTTAACTTATCGACGTTCTTCAGCATTTTTGAGGCTTCCTCAGCTTGTTTTATCTCCTTATCTCCCACTTCATAAGTTTCTTTTTCGATCACCTTTATATCGTTCCAGTCGTATGCTGATATATCCATCATCAAATTATCATACTCATTTTCCAGACCTAACATCATGTCCAAAGAAGTCTGCTTGGTATCATTCGGAGCTAAGATAAACTCGTACGCAAACTCCACGTAATTGAATATTTGTAATGCAGTTTCAGAAGATACTAAATAACGAATTTTTTCTTCCAAAATCTTGAAAAATAGATGTTTAACTTCTTCTTCTCTCATTTCATTCAATTTTATTAACTCTTCGGTTTCATTTATCTGAAATGAAGTATTGTTCATAAAATGGATGAGTTCGAAACAAGATAATCATAATAAATTATAATTAACAAATTAAAAATGTGATTGACATTAAATGCATTATAGAGAAATGTAATTATCTTGTATTTAATTTAGCTTTAAGTATTCATATCAAAGCACGTTAGAGAAAATTTTCATTAGCAGTCAAAAAACAATATTGCTCCCCTGAAAAGGGCAACAAAAAAAGAAATAGGTAAGTACTTACATAATTGAAACACTAAAATATCCAACTCAATGCAATAAAACGATAATGTTTAAAAAACTCTTTAGTTTTACTATGTTCATATATTGCGAATAATGAAAATCTAGAATACTTCCCCTAATATCTACGGCAACATCTTGTCAGTCAGTGTCAAGGCTTTTACTCTCGACTTCCGGTCCGAAACCACTACAAAAATAACTTCAAACTATCGCTCACCTTTTGTTGTATGAAGTGCAGTTCTGCATCTAATTGCTTCTTAAAAAGATTCAAGGACTTCAGGAATTTATTCTTCACAGAATTTAGTTCTTCAGTAACAAGCAAATAATTCAAATTCTGTTTCTCTAGCATTGAGAAAACTGTAAGCAGTTGGTCTGGCATTGCAAAATACAGTTTGGGTGGAGGTAGATTAATAAGACGACATTTTGTGGCCACTATATCAACTTTACAAAAAATATCTGAATCCATACAAAATATATCAGGATGTTTGATGTCTAAAATTATGTTTTCTCTTTCTTGCCACAAAATTGGAGATATTGTGTGCAGAAAATTTTGAAACGATAATAATATCATTAGCGTTTCATCCGTATACTGTAATTTAGATTTTATCGATGCCAACTCGTAATTAGCTGATTTGAAATCCTCGGTTTGGTTTACCAAATCTTTAGCCATATTATCGGATTTTTTCATTATTGCTATAGTTTTATTGTTATCGTCAGCTAGAAATTTATCAAAACTGTTCTTGTATTCATCAAAATGTCGCGAAGCAGTTTCGTATACGTTTCTCTCAGTCTCAATTTCTCGATCAATTCTATGAATTTCGTCAACTAAAAAACCGTACAGAGTTCGCTTCAGAGCTACATCTCTTATGTTTTTTTTGTACAAATGTATAGATGTATTAGGTCTCACCGGGCGTCCTTCAAGTATCGCGTAGAACGATGGATCGACTTCAACTATACTTTTGAATGTTGTATCGTTTACTCGTTCTATCGGGGGTAATTTAATACCGGCTATAGTTTTTCTGGAACTCCTTTTGCGTATCTTTTTCTTGGTAGAATTATCCATCTCCGTGAGAGTAAGTATATTATAACAATCGTTCTCTGGTAGTGCACAGGAATCTAGGGATCGATATTGCTATGGCAACTTCATGCGCGCGTGATACTGATACGACTCAACACTGGTTATAAATATATTAGGTAATTTATGTTATCATGTCAGTTAGTAAGCAGAAAATTTAATTCATGATCGGAGGAAATATTATATTTTGAAAGTCGATTGGCAAAAACTTGCGTTGAAAAATTCGGTAGCAGAAAATTCCGCAGAAATATTGGTTTGATATCGTTGAAAATATTAGTTGATTTTTCGTTTTATTTATACTTTTTTTTTGTAAAAATAGAACCCCGGTGATACTAGCCTCTAGCCTAGGTACTAGCCAGTCTAAATTATATTAAATTAATATTAAAGTAGCGTCCTTCTCATGCCTTGCACACCAACATAATATCAACTAAATTTAAGTAATTACCTATTCTTACCTAAATACTTACATTAAAATAAAAATTTATAACAAGATTAAAGTTTTATTTTCGTTCTCATATTTTTTATAATCCGAATTTTTTTAAATGTACTAGAAAACGAACTTATACATATTTTACCGCCATATCAACTTTGAGCGAACAGCGAGCTTCAGGGAACAGCATGCGTTTTAGTTTCACAGAAATGAGCTTGGCATTTGTGATGTGTTTCGGTGCCCAATAGGTATGATGACCACAGAAAAATCAGTTAAAAATATGAATATACCGTGCGACAAATGGAAATCACATGTGAACGTCACAGAATTATCAACAGTTCTCATATAGGCATCAGTAACTAGTATTGCTGGAGATAATGAATCGTTGAAAATAAGGACTGCCCTTACCCCTAACACATCAGCTCAATCACTGTCGGAACTGAGGCTCTGCCTCTCTTCCATTTCATCGCCTTCTTTCTCCTCCTTCTTCACCAGTTCCCAAGGCATCACCGGTAGTGGCTCCACAAACGAATCATCGACTTTCAGTTTATACAGGAATCGCGGTGTGAAGTGAGTTGGTACGGGCCATACACGTTCTGTTGACAATGGCGAGATTGTTTGAGATTGGAAAAATTACGACAGTGTCAGAAACGCTTTCCTCGACTATTGATATTCGATTAATAATTTACCGAAATAAAAGCAGTAATCGTCAACGCGCCGATGTAAATGTACCACGTGGCGCAGATCCGGCACGTACGGTGATTGCAGCAGAAAATCGAGGAGAGCCACTTCTGGTAATGCTTCAATTTTTGGGTCCGTTGGGGTTAAACCGTCAAAGCTCAGCTGCAGAATAAATAAAAACACTCGCGTTGTAATAACAATAATAATGTTTAATCTTTAGACTTTAGATAATCATATTATACAATCGACTGTAAATAAATAGGTGCAATTGCATTCCGAAGTGGTGCGCGCCAAATTACGCAATAGGTAATGCAGACAAAATAAAGATCACATTAGCCATTAGGTACTCCACTGACTGGCATAATAACCTCGAAAGCAAACATTAGATATGCAGGATATTGAAAATACTTATTGTACTTATTTGTTCTGTTAGATTATTAGTATTATGAAGAATACTAAAATAGATAAAGTATTATTTACAAAATAGTTAAATAATAATAATAATAATATGTGTGGACATTTCACACAACGCCATCTAGGCCCCAACCTAAGCATAGCTTGTACTATGGGAACCAGATAACTGATACAATACTTATATACTTTTTTTTTGTTTGTAAATACATACATAGAATACAATATAACACCCAGACGCAGAACAAACATCTATGTTCATCACACAAATGTAGTGTACCTAATAATAATGGTATATTAACCGTTAGGTAAATGTTGGTGAATATGCACAACAAAGAGTACCTATATAATTTACTCCGATGCACAACAATAAGAACTCCATAGAAGCATTCACTGAAAAATTCAGAGTATTAGACTGTACCAAAGAGTATGTACGTATGTAACGCTGTGACTAGCTATTATAGCCTTTGGTATTAGCCGTAACTTTGACCCGACTTAGACATTTTTAAAACATGATAAAATATATAAACTTGACACTAAAAATTAAACAATGTTCTCTAGTTGGCTTACGTTTTCATCTGCCTTAGCCAGAGAGCATAATTTGTTGATTTTATCTATGCAGATGCGCAGCTGTTCCATATGCTCATCCAGAGGTCCATGGATGTTCAGATTTCCGACCAGTGACGGAGGTCGGCCGGTAGCTACTCGCCAGCTGTCGAATATGAGCTATAAAAACATTTAAAATTATCAATAACATGCATTTTAATGTAAAATCTTTTGAGCTGTCTCCTCTACGCTAAAACACTATCATAATATTAACGGTAGGTGGGTTAGAAGGTAACTTAGGTACGACCCGTACGACAACGACGACCACGCGGCGTTCGACGGAATTCTTCGTGAGGACTAGCTTGGCGGGTACTAGTTGTTAACACCATCATTATTATCAGCATGAAAACATCCACTGCTAAACAAAGACCTCCCCTATAAAACGCCACTTTGAGCGACTGCTTGCCTCCCGCATCTATCGGCTCCCCACTCACCAGGGGATCTAGCAAAGATCCCAGATTCTAACGCTAACGAAAACGCTAACTCCAAAATGTATTGAAATGACTTTCGATGCGGAAAAGGTAGCGATTTCCGAAATGTCATTTCAGTGCATTTTGGAGTTAGTGGTTGGCGTTAGCGTTAGCGTTTGGGATCTTTGCTAGACCCCCAGAGCCGTCGAAGTGGGGACGGCGTGAGTAGGCTGCGTTTTCCGGTTCGTGGTCGCCATTCGAGTATCTTTCTTCCCCATCGGTTGTCGGTTCTGCGAGCGATGTGGCCTATATCTAACTTATGACCATGAGCTGTATCGGTGACGTTAGTTCTCACAAAAACGCTATATACCTAGTCCTATCCTATCCTTAAAATTTAAATTACATCCAAAACGTAACGTATATATAATTGAGCTGGGTTTTATTAAATTCCCACCTGAATACAAAATAATATAACTAAAATAACAATTTACCGTTGTTATAGAATGATACACCATTAGCACCTTTAACCTCCTAAACATTTTAATCTCTTTCTTCGGCTGGTTTTCATCATCCACATCGTCCTCTTTGTCCTTTTCCTCCATTTCTTGTATCCATTTCACTTCTCGTTCGAATAAGAACCGGAGCTGACGATGGACTGTGTCTTCCGATCCCTGTCCCAAAACCACTAAGCACTTCATTATTTCAGAGTTTAGTAAGTACCTAGCATACATACAGCCATTATTCTAACTATTGACTTAATTAGGGTTCCGTACCCAAAGGGTAATGCAAACCCGCCATGAACCATGATAGTCAGATTAGACAGGTGAAATTTTCACAGATGATGTATTTCTGTTGCCGCTATCACAAAAAATACTAAAAAATATAATAAAATAAATATTTAAGGGGGCTCCATACAACAAACGTGATTCTCGTTTTTATAGATTGGTACGGAACCCTTTGCGCGCAAGTCCGACTCGCACTTGCCCCGGTTATAAATTATACAAACCTCTAGTATGTGAACAAAATAGCTATCATACACCAGAAGAAATCCATGAATATTTATTTCGCAATATCCAGAATTGACGGCTAGCACCGATTTTTTAAAATGCATCGTGATTTCTTCTTTCGATAACGTGTGTTCACCTGCGTAAATAATGCGAACTGCATAGGCTTTCTGTAAATTACAGTAGACAATGAAATCAGTTCAACCCTAGCTATCTACGTAGGTGTATTACACAGGGTATCCCAAAGCTATGGTACAAGGAGCGTGAAGTCATGGTGCGGCCGATCGGGATTCAAACCAGGGTGCATCAGTTTGAATGTCGCACGGTCTACACTCGCTCTTACAAATACTTAATAGAAAGTTTTCGGGATGTTCAGTTTGGGCTTAAATGACTACTAAGTATAACTAGTATTTATGATTAAGAATCTGTGGCTATTCACCAGATCGTCGGTCCACCGAGTGGGGGGCCGCCTATGAGTCTTCCGGTTCGTGGTCGCCACTCGAGAACCTTTCTTCCCCATCGGTTGGTTATTAGTTTTATTTAATTAAATAACTATCATTGTATGAAAGATATTTACATGCCTGTCTCACAAAGACAGTATAGGTCCAAAAAAATTTAGCAACCAGCAGGATTTGAACCCGCATCTTTTAACTCATCGGTCTATACGATGATTCTTGATCATTTCTAATTATGTAAAACGAATTGTTATTTTTACAGTAGGTAGTAAGTACCTTCACATTTTTTCCACATTAGTTATGTCTTATAAGTTATAAAATATAACTATAATCATAACTATAAATAAGAACTTACAAATCTAGTAAGCTAAAATTAATGAGAAACACTTACCAAGCCCACTCTTTGAAAGTTCTCTTCAACCACATCCAAAATGCTTCTTGTGTCAAGTTCCGGTAACGCCATTTCCTTGGCTTTATTACAACATAATATTACATTTACTTGTTTGTAATCAATGTGAAATACATTTATTTTGTTTTGATAAAAATTAAAACTTGTTTATCGTTTCCCTAAAGACACAGAGTACATTGGTAAAGACGGAAACCTAAAGACGTGTGTCAATTAGGCGTGAGGCGTATTTATCGTCACAGGTAAAAGTCACTGATAAACGAAAGTCACAATCAGTCACAGCGACAAAATACCTCCGGGAGCAGCGACACTGTGACTCGTGCGCGAGTCTTTGAGAGCGTGCTAAAGTAATAGGTGCATCTTTTTTTCTCACGAAGGCGTCTGTAGCGTGCCAGTGAGGGACAAACCTAGTATTTGTTTCACAGGAGCTGTGACAGCGACATGTATTGCCAGCCGTCAATTCAAAAGTAATAGGCGCATCCTTTTTCCACATAGGCGTCAGAGAAAGACACACCTATTATATATCTACGTCCTGTAAACGTGACTTGTGCCGCGAGTAAAAAATACTCGCTAGTATTTATTCACAGGTATTTGTCACAGGTATGACTGAGTCACAGTCACAGTGTCACCTAGTATCTCGATTTACCTAGTACGACCCACCTCTAGTGTCAATTGTCAAAATATATCAAACAGATAATAATCCACAGAGCAATAAAAAAAACGTTTTCCTAAGTGCGAAGCGTCATTTGTTTCATAGCTCTGTGTAATAATCAATGTGAATCTATGTGAATGTATATGATTCTATGTTGATGTGAATGTATCACTATGGAAACGGCTGTTCAATATCCATAGATTAAATAAAATACAAAGAGGTCAGATTGGATATTCTTTGAGGAAACGAAATTCTAGCTCTGTCGATGTTCTACAGACCTATACAAAAATTAATACTTATTTCTTTGTTTTGATCGCGCACGCACACGCTGCCGCTTAAGGCTTTCAATCTCGCTACATTTTCGAGTCCCGGGAAAGTTTTTCGAGACTCGACCCGGTCTCGAAATTCCCGAGAAAAATGAGACTTTCGAGACTGAGTCAAAAGTAGGTCTGAACTAGTTTAGGCAGTACTTGTAAGCTAATCAAACTGTTAAAACTCAAATACAAGCAAAAATAACAACTATTTGCGAGATTTTTCTCTAATTTATCTGCTAGCGAACACATCGCAGCAATTTTTTTTTTCACTTTTACGAAGAAATGTATTCACTTCAATCAATCAATCAATCAATCAATCAAATCATTTATTTGCTGAAAATATGGGTACAATATAGGATCTTAAGTTCAACAGGTATAAGGATCGACACATTTTCTTTGCTTAACAGCATGCAAATATTTTTAGTAGGCTTTACTTTGGGCTTAACAATATAAATTTATTTTAACACAAACGAAACAAAAGAAATAACAGTACAGACTTACACGTTGCCCAATAATTATTAAAATGATTATAATATGTCAAAAATAATTACAATATTACAATAAATTAAATAATTGTCATGCCGATTAAAATAAAACTACACATTTTTATTCATATTAAAGAACTCCTGAACTGAATAGAAGCACTTCTCTACCAGCCACTTATGTAAACGAAATTTTAAAATACTGAATGGTAAAAATTTAAAATCGTCCGGAAGACTGTTGTATACCTTGACAGAAATGAGCATTTTTCCGCAGAGATAAGTTACAGAGCGGCATAAGTAATAGCTCGTTTGTCTTACTACGAAGTTGACGGTGGCGCATCGTTTGGTGTTCTGTGTAAAGTTCCGGATGTTGCGCAACGAATAAAACTAGCTGTTTTATGTACATCGATGGGACAACCAGACGACGACAACAACAGCCAGAAGACGTTCACTGCTGAATATAGGCCTGCCCCATAAAACGCCACCTTCAGCGCTTATCATTGGATTTGCCATAATCACCGCCCTTGGTAATCACAGGAGGTTTTAATGTACCAAGGATCCTCTTTAGTAGGGAATCATCAAGTCTATAGCACGCCAAAATGCTTGAAAAGGTTTACCATATTCCCGCGTCCTATCAACAATATTGCAACAATAACTTTGAATTTAATATAATTTTAGAATGATAAAATTCAAGACTAATACTAAGTCTTATGCCGTCTTTACCAATGTACTCTGTGGTCTTATGTACTTATAGCAAAAACGCGAATTGATAAAATTTTCTAGATGGAAAAAATTACAAAGTTACCTCCAAACCGTACAAATAAACAATGAATACTTTAAATACCGTCATGAAACTTTGTGTAGTAGTTGAACTAAATATAATGGAGTTCTTATGATGATGCATTTTAAAAATGCCTATTATATTCACTATAGTAATATAATGCCTACAGTAAAATTATCACGCGTTGGAACCACCACCCCTGCCGCTCAGCCCCCAGACTTTGGACTAGTACTAAAAAATATTAATTATTCGCTTGTATTCGCGCTGGCCTACCCCTTAATAGGTCTCTTAAAATAAAAGAAAAGTTTCCTACATCATGATTTGTCAGATATACCCCTTGCGATTATTATGTGCCACAAAACTAGCTTGCAGTTGGTAGCTTGCTTATTCTCAGTTGAAATCCATGGTAGAAGACTTTAGTCGAACCCCTTTCAAAATTATTATTTTTAAGCAGCTGCTCTATGGGGGAGGCCTGAATCCAGCAGTGGACGTTTCCAGGCTGGTGATGATGATATTCAGACCTTAGATTATTAAGCCTGTGATCAAAACCCTCAGATGATTCTTTGAATATTGAATAAGTATGAAAACTCCTGCGGATCTCCTCATTTCGGATCCTATCTCGCAGGGAAACACCGAGCATTGCTCGTTGCGCGACTTTGAGCTTAGTAATGAGGCCAACAGTTAAAGACCACGTCTCAGTTCCATACGTCATCACTGGCAACACACATTGATTGAAAACTTTTTTTTCAGGCTTTGTGATATTTTGGACGAAAAGATAGGTCGAAGCTTCCCGAACGCTGCCCAGCCGAGTTGGATTCTTCGGGCGACCTATTTGTCGAAGTTGGACCTACCCAATTGGACAGTCTGCCCTAGATAGACGTATTTGTCGACAACTTCGAGAGTATCGTTCCCAACAATTACCGGTATAGGTGGAACATGGCCACATCGCTCGTAGAACTGACAACCGATGGGGAAGAAAGGTTCTCGAGTGGCGACCACGAGCTGGAAGACGCAGCGTAGGCCGGCCCCCCACTAGGTGGACCGACGACCTGGTGAAAGCCGCGGGGAGCCGATGGATGCAGGAGGCGAGGAGCCGCTCTAAGTGGCGCTCCCTGGGGGAGGCCTATGTTCAGCAGTGGACGTCTTCAGGCTGTTAATGATGATGATGATGATGATGAAAACTCAGACTAAAAACCATGCTAGAAACCTATGTTGCCAAGACCGATGCTATTTCTCAAAAAGGATAGTTGTAGTTTCTTTAGATTATTAACCAGAATAAAAAATACACGTGGTTTAGTACATTTTTGAATAGTTTGACTCAAGTCTCAAAAGTTTCGTCATTCCCGAGACTGGAGGTAGCAGTCTCGAGTCTCGAAAGTACGGAAAAATCGTCGAGACTCTCGAAATTTTCGAGACCGAGACTCCCGGGATGAAAGCCTTACTGCCGCTGTAGCGCGATTACCCGCTTTACAATATTCATTAAATCTTGAAAACTGTTACCTAAAACTGTTTGTCTGTTCCACTCTCACATGTAATATTCTACTCTCTACCGCACGTGACACCTTCTCATCAGCAAGAAGTCGACAAGCTACTTTGGCGACCTGGCGGTGAGTATGTGGAGGTCGCCGATGGTTGGATAAATGAAACGCTATTTAGTGCGGAGTAGTTGAATTAGCGTATGTGAATATGCGAATATATTTATTAAATAAAAATGCCTATATTTACATTAAACTTAATCTACGGTTTGTCCAATAGGAATAAAGTTAGATATTATAATTAGTAAATTAGACCAATAAATTTGCGTGATTAGATAGCAAATTACAGAACGTTTTTCTGCGCACGATGCTTTGGTGTTGTTTATCCCGTCGGTCTTGCTGTCTTGTTCCCTCTTAGGGCAGGTAAGCATTGCGCGCCATTCCTCTTAAATATAGGTGACATCGTGCTTGCTCTTTCATAACGCCGGAAGTATTGAAGTGTGCGGACGTCTCCGTGCTGGTGATCAGTGATGCTGGATGCTGTGCTGATACCGGTGATGGTGCTCGGTTCTGTGGTGAAGTGCTGGTGATGAAATCGCTCTTTTCAGAGCGAGTGTTTGTTCCTTTGGGACCGTCCTTTTCAGGACGACATTTTAGTTTCATGTCTTAGTTTCAGTGATAATAATCTTCATTGTTTCATAGTGGCAAGAAACAAATAGATTCGAGCTCCAATAAATGATAAGTTGATTGTGTCTTGTTTCCTTTCTAATCCTGGTAATCCTGGTGTTTCTGGTATTGGTGGTAATGGTGGTAATCTTGGTAACGGTGTTGAGGTATGTGTGTGCATCAGGTAACTGGTAAGTATGAAGGTACTGTGGTGCGACGCAGGCGCTACACTACACTTACGAAGATTTTGTAAGTACCTACTTACGACAAAAGGTCACGCGTGAAATATACACAACTTTTTATACAAACGATTCCTCCTTACCTCTCATTATAGATATGAATAGCACTGGTGTCGTGAATGAATAAAATTGAAAAAAGTTAAATATATTAGAAGATATTTAATTATTTATAGATTAAATAAATAAATAAACCCCTTTCCACTCGGACATGAGAACTTAAGTAAAGCATATCCCGGCTTTAGGGGTGGATGGATGCGAGTTCCGCTCGTGATTCAAATTTTCCTTTACAAATTAATCTGTAGATTACGCTGAGCAGGTGATACTGCTAGAAACATCATAAATATTTAGAAGATTATAGTTCTTTTGTACTCATAAAAATGGTAGAAATTAATCAAGATGAAAAATAATAATATAAAGAATATATCTATGCTGTGACTTTTCCCCTTCCTAAATAACCAAATAATCAATAATAATAGTTGATTTGGGCATACAAGTCATCATCATCATCAACAGCCCGAAGACGTCCACTGCTGAACATAGGCCTCCCCCAGAGAGCGCCACTTTGAGCAGCTGCTCGCCTCTTGCATCCATCGATTCCCCGCGGTTTTCACCAGGTATCGGTTCACCTAGTGGGGGGTCTGCCTACGCTGCGCCTTCCGGTTCGTGGGCATAAAGTATTTGTGTATTCAATTCTCGCCTCTGGCGACTGTTTGTCCATCATGTTTAGGGTAATAAATAAATATAAGAAATAAAAATTATAATTACCAATATGATGTTATGTATTTTAACTAATAATATTAAACAACATACTTATAACATTATACGGGTATGTATACTACAAATAAAAACTAAAACATCATGATACATCTAAATTTTGTTCTAATTAATAAGTTTCGTCGTCGAATCTGTTACGATAGTTCCGATTATAGTTTGGTTTTTTGTTGTAACCACCATACTTGCTGCCGTAATTACTTCTTGACTTGTTACCGTACTTATTGTCGTAACCTTGGAAATTTCTAGATTTGTATTTAGCTTGTTTCTCCATAGATTTGTCCAATACGTACGAGCGCGCTAAATCATCCAATTCTCTGGGCACCTCCTGAAAATTAATAAAACGAAGTTTATAGGTAATAATGTAATAAACAAGAAACGACAGTTACGCTCGAATTCGAATATTTGTACTGGGTCTAGCAAAGATACCAACCACTAACGCTAACGCCTCACGCTAACTCGAAAATTGTATTGAAATGACATTCGCTGCGGGAAAGAAAGTTATTTCAGAAATGTCATTTCAGTACATTTTGGAGTTATCGTTTGGCGTTAGCATTAGTGGTTGGTATCTTTGCTGGACCCCCAGTACTGTAATTTATATTGTGTTAATTTGTTTTGGTAACATTTTAACGCCCCATCCCCCCTGATGAGATACGGTAATTAGACTAAACCTCTCCCTAATCCCCGTGCCCCATCAATATCAAACATCACCAGGGTGTAGTGAGATGAGATATCACATGTATTTAATTTTTCCTTCAACGCGTGATATCTTCACAAAAACTGGTAGATGTGTTGACTCGCCGTAGCCAGGCAGCGGTATCCTTTATATAGCCTTATAATTTTACAGAATTAAATTAGATATACCTGGATTAAAACCAAAACAATTAAAAACAAACTGAAATATAAAAAAATTACGGTGTACCAAAAAATACACGTGATTGTGGATAGGTAGGGGAGAGTTAGTCCAAAACCAAAACCTCACCATATATCACCAAGGGAGAGGGAGGGGACCCTTAAATTTAATGGTTTTCTTTTATCTTATCAGCATTTTATCATGTATGTACCTGTAGTGGAAGAGAGAACCTCTTTTTTTCAAACACTTATTGTATTAGGCTTGCTATATATAGTTATAATATTTGACAATGTGCACTTCGTGATTTTATCTGCTCAGTAATTATAATAATTTAATTTGAGTACCTAACGACATTTGACTTGTAAAAGTGCTATGAATAGCCTATTTGCAATAAAAGACTTTGATTTGATTTACCTGTTTAGCTTCCCTCATCACAGCCATCAGACTCCGAGCCTGCCTGCCATCCTCACTAGTGAGTAAGGTGTGGGAGACCCCCTTGTTCTGCTGCCGACCCGTGCGCCCGATCCTGTGGATATAGTCTTCAGTAGTGTTCGGGAAATCGTAGTTTATCACGTGGGTTATGCCATCCACATCTGAAAATAAAGAATAATAAAATGTAATAAATGGTCACCTTTACAATTACATCATCATAATTAACAACCTGAAGACATCCACTGATGAACACTTGGAGCTCGCCTCCAGCATCCATCGGCCACTCGCGGCTTTTACACAATACACAGTGTGAATTGCAAATCTTTTTATTGTGCCTCAAAAAAAACATTTGTTGGCTACTATACCTTACATATCAATATCATAATAATTATTAGTTGAAGCCACAAATATTGAAAAAGCAGAGAGTATACTAGGATGTTGGTCCCGGCTGTTGTTGTAAGACAGTTGTTAAGCCAAGTCACCTAAAAATTCTGACACCAGGGCTGACTACTTGCCTACACGAGAAGAAGAATATAGATACTTTGTCTCAGAAAATTAAGGTCCTCTGGAAAACCTGATATGTTGCTGAGGAAAAAACAAGAGCTTCTAATAAATAATATATTATTATATTCTTACCAAGCCCTCTGGCAGCCACATCTGTTGCTATAAGTATGCTCTGTTTCGAATTTTTGAACTTGTTGATTATTCTGTCCCTCTGCACTTGTGTTTTATCTCCATGTATGCCGTTAGCAGGCCACGCATTCTTACTCAAAGCATTGGCTAAATAGTCCACAAATTTCTTAGTATTCGTGAACACCAGTAATTTACCAAAACCATCACCAGATATATCATGGAGTATTTTTTTAAATCTGGAAACAAGAAGCTTTATTTTGGTATTGTCATTTCTAACCAAACCTAACATCAATAGCAATAAAGATATGTGATATAAATTAAAAGACATAAATAGGCTAAAGAACTTAATGCATATCATAATGCATATATTATATATAAATAATACTAATAATACTACTAGCTATAAGCTTCTTACACATTCAGTTTTTCCTCTTGTTCGCACACATGAACATGCTGTTCAATATTATGGTTTGCCGTCAGTTCTGTGGATCCCACATTAACCTGGACAAACTCTCCCAAGTAGTCCTTTGCCAAAGCCTGCACTTCTTTAGGCCAAGTCGCAGAAAACATCAACATCTGCCTCTCAAGGGGTACTCCTTCCAAACATTCCCGAATCTGGGGTTCAAAGCCCATATCCAACATCCTGTCAGCTTCGTCTAACACCACATAAGTACATCTTGACAAAGTTGTAGTTTTACTTGTAAGAAAATCATTCAACCTTCCAGGTGTAGCAATGACGATATCTACACCCCGCTCCAATAAAGCAGCTTGTTTAGCTCTATTTGCTCCTCCATATATGCAAGCACAGCGTATATTCAGAGTATGTTCAAAGTCTTTGGCTACTTCCTCAATTTGACGCGCTAGTTCCCGTGTAGGAGCAAGCACAAGGACAACAGGGCCCTTACCCTTTCTTGCCTGCTTCTCTTTCAAATGTACAACAGCAGGCAATAAATATGCGAGAGTCTTGCCTGTACCAGTTTGAGCAATGCCAACAAAATTCTGACCGCTTATTGCTATAGGCCAGCCTTGTGACTGTATCACAGTAGGCTTGGTGATACCTTGTTCTTTTATAAATGTCTTTATGTAGTCTGGAAACTCGCAGCTTTCTATATCAATATATGGACTAGGAATGTCCTGGCCTATTATTGTAACATTATTGTCATTACGGTAATCATCTATCTCACTCTGTGCAGTTTTTACAGAAAATAATCTGATTGGATGAATATTACTCTGTTGACTGAATTTTGTATTGTTTGGTTGGGGAATTGCTGAATAACAATACCTTACATTTTTCAGTGAAGATGATACAGTATCAACAGTGATATATTTATTGTTGCAGAAACTGTAATAAAAAAGGAATATTTTTATAGAATCAAAAAACTTGACATACAAATAAATAGTTTTAGGTTTAAATGTTAGACAGTGTGGCAAATTTAAATTTTCTTGTGTTTTTTTAGAATAATGACAGCATAATTCTAATTACTCTATGTGATTACATGGAAACTGATTTAGCGGGCCTGTGCATAATTTGTTTTCATGTAATCACATTGAGTAATTAAGCTATTAATGGCAAAGACCGCTTACCATTCATTTATTCTGTGTTATGTGAATGTTATTTGTATCGCATAATTTTTAAAGGTAGCGATTGATTGTCAAGGCAACCTTCTGAGAGGAACTATTAAAATACTCTATCCTAAAAATATAACTACCTATATGGGCACTAACTATTAGCCAAGCGGGTCATCTTTGAAATATCAGATATCAGCCAATAATAGTGTATCCAAGGATTTTATTATACTACGAAACTAAATCACCAAGTAGGTACCTACATACAAAATCTTTCGGGTACTTATTAGGATTGCACGATTGTAGGTTAACGCACCACATTCTTACTAATAAAAGAGAAAAATTATAAAATTACTTACATAAGAGAAAGATCTTTCCGCCTCAATATTCTTGATATAGTGTTTAAGGCCATAGTACAAGTTATTTCACAAATTCAGGCAAATCAATTTGTAATCTTTTACAGGTTATTTTCCATTTACAACTTGTTTTTACTGAAAATTGTTGCCTTATCTTAAGACTTGTAATGTAATACAAGAAGAAAGCAAAGCACAATAATATTGCATGAAACTAAGCTGTTTTAGACACGGATATTATTAATTTAAGCGATTTTTTTTGCTTTTATTTTAATTTTACTTTATTGTCAAATTATAGTACAGTGTTGCCACCTCCCAAACCTAAAAATCTGGACTGAAAAGCACAGAATAGAATACTATTACTCCTAGCGGAGAAGAACGGCATCTTCATACAAAAAGAGTGGTTATAAAATTCAGTACTAGCGCCTTTAGTGGGACCCTTTGGAAACTTAAAAAAGGCGGAAAATTCAAATGTTCTATTCGTATAATAAAAGCATAGGATTTTATAATTTTTTATATTTATTGCATACATGACATTGTGAATAATAAATCGAGAGTGATTTTATTTAAAAAACCATAATACAATAATACATAATACAAAACTTTGCCCATGATAGCATTCTGCAAAGCATAATTAACGTGTTTAATTCCAAATCCACAATGAACTCAATAATAAGTACATAAGCTCAAATTATATTGTATGAGTTTTGTATAACTTACCGTTGAACATTGGTAGGGCTTGGTTTTGGAAATCGATGCAACACCAGACTCGGCTCTTTCGCTGGTGATGCATTGCATTTAGCACATTAACTGCTATTGTCCTTCATTGTTTTTAACACGACATCACAATACACAAACACAAAAAGAGTCTCTAGGCTAAATAAAGAAGCACTGAAAATTCACGAAAAGAGAACAACACGAGACCGGTGGCAATTTTAACCTCAAAATCATTTGTTGCCATAGCTAAAATAAAATAAAAAAAAATTTTTGTTATACTGGGATACCTATAGCATGCCCACCTACTATTACCATCCAATGTATGACGAGTTGAATGGACCTGCTGAAAAGTCTAGAAATCTGTATAAATCTGTATTAGATCAAAAAACCAAAATTCGTATGTAATCTTGTGTACCATCAAACCATTTTATATTGTTTTGTGAACCAATTTGGCAATTTCGTATTTTTTCTAACAACTTCTAGGCAGATCGCATTATTCTGATGAAGAGTACCTACTTACAAACTAGATAAAACGATTGCAAAAAATGTTCAGTGGGTCACAGCACAGGATACTGTTAGTGTTTTTTTATATTAGGTACATAATATTCATATTAGGAAACAACTTTAGGAACCTAACAGTGCTCGTCTACCATATAGAAACTCCTGAACTAAAAGTAGGTAGGTAGTACTTAATGTACTTATTGTGTTTGAAATCAAAGGTCTATTGTGTTTGTAATCATCACGTTAGTACCACAGACTACTGAGAAATACTACGTATGTTAGTATCTTTTAGGTGTCAGTATATGAAACTATGGGCTTTGAAAATACGTACACAAGCCTTGTACTTGTAGCAAAAACCTGGCAACACGGTCAGAAAAAAATGAAATAATGCGTTTTATAAAGGTACAAGTTAACAAGTGTACAAGCAAATTGGCCGATATATTACTTTACTCTATGAATTACAAGCACTTGTTCGTAGATCATAGACAATCTATAGTGCTTTTTCATTTTTTAAATGTAAAATCGAACAAATGTTATGGTCGTTACATGTGTACGGAACTACAAGTTGTACATTTTTTTACCTAACTAAACAGTACCTAATGAACTACAGGTGTAGATAAATTTACTGAAAGTGGGTTGTATTGGTTGTGTCACGTATTAATGAATGTTCAATTAGTAGTACATATTAAGTAAATGTGAATTAAATATCATTATTTAGCGTCAAATTCAGCTTGATCTTAGCTAATGAACAATGAACGCATATCACAAAACCTAATATGAGAACAGCCATACATAACCTTGACCCAACTTAATATACTTTAATAGCTTAGCATAAAAATAATGACGCCCGTGATTTCACTTACAGCTTATTTATTTTCCCGCGGGAACTTTTCATTTTCCGAAATAAAACGCATCTGTCCCGGTAATATAAGTACCCATATTACCTAACTAAATTCATCCAAATAGATTCATTAATAAACATTAATATGGCTTGAGAGCCAGAACAAACAAAATAGACTGTTTTATTAATTTATATTATTATGTACGGACTTATTGTAAACTTGACACCGGCTAAATTCACTAATAAAGGGAAGCCTAATTAAAACATAAGCTATTTAGTCCCACCGCTTAGGGTCAAAAAAGGCCCGAATAGTTCACTTTGTGATACCAGCACCAAATTTTAGTATGTTGTTAATCATGTAATTCTATGTTAAAAACCGTCGGTACCCCACCTGTAAAGTACCTGGATCCAAAGATATGACGTCATCAAAATGGCGGCCGCCGTAATTTTATAATTGCGAATATTTCTGATTCTATAAACCCTATACACATGTGTGGGGTATCAAATGAAAGTGAATGAAATGCTCTATAATTTTATTAAGCACCCTATTAGCTCAGTACACATATGAAAATATTTCAAAATATATGAAAATTGAATCTAAAAAAAATACCTATTTTCAATTACTGCATCGAAAGTATACACGTTAGGTAAGAACTCTGTATAGCAGACATAACAAGTAATTCATCAGCTATCCAACAAAAGAAACTGGGACTCAATCGGATGAATAATGTCTTAGTAAGGCCGTTGTTAGTAAGCCGCTCCCCCAATTCCCCGCGGGTGTTATTAGGTGGAGAATATTTGAATTTGAGAATAGTAACACCAAATCTATAAAATAATTTAGTATGCTGTTAAACATGTTATTAAAAACCGTCAGGACCCCGCCATAGTATTTGGATCGGGAGATATGACGTCATCAATATGGCAGACACCATATTTTGAAAATTGCGATTATGTCTGATTCTATGAGCCATGTATACACGTGTGGGGTGTCAAATGAAAGATAATTAAATGTTCTATAATGCTGTTATACACAAAATTCGCTCAATAGTACAATTACGAAAATATTTTAAATTATATGGAAATTGAATCTATAAAAACACCTATTTACCCATTCGAAACATTGACAACTTCATAAACTCTCTCGATCGAATCCTAGATGGATTACCTAGAAACTCTAAAGTAATAATAATGGGAGACATTAACATCGATATCAAAATGCACAACCCTGATACACGTAGCTCTGAATACCTTAATTTCTTGGCAGAAAAAGGCTTGCTTCCGGCACATACTACCCCTACACGAGATGCAAACTGCCTCGATCACGTATTTACGTCTACACCAGATATCTCAGCAACATTCATTGTCAAATCTGCGCTTACGGATCACTTACCTGTAGTGCTCTGCTTTCAGACAGCTTTTCTTATTAAACCTTCTTCAATTATCTCCAAAGTTGACTACGGTGGTGTAGTAAATGCCGTTAATAATACTGATCTTAGTTCTTTAACCCTAATCGCTGACCCAAACGATGCCATGAATCGCTTAATAAAATTACTGTCACAATCAATAATTTCACATACAAAACTATTATCAATTCCTAGAAATCGTATAACTTTGAAACCTTGGATTACTCCGGGCGTGTTAAGGTGTATACGCCACAGAGACCGACTACATACTAAGACCAAAAAATTACCAACTAATTCAACCTTGCTTATTTCTTATAAAAGATATCGCAACTATTGTAACAACTTACTTAAGAAGCTTAAAGAGCAATATGAACAACGGGAGTTGTCAAAGGTTTCGCGTAACCCAAAACAGACTTGGAAAACTATCAGAAAAATTACATCGACAACCCCCCAACGGAACAAAGCTGTAGAATTACTTAAATTTAATTCACTTGGTCCCAGTGAATCTGTTGAAGACGTCAACAATTATTTTGTTAGCATTGGGAGTCAACTGGCGGAGAAAATCTCATCGAATGATTTGGATAACGTATCTTTGGCTACTCTGACTGGAAAACATGATAAATCATTTGCTCTTATGTTTACTGATGACGCAGAAGTAGAATCTATAATCCTAAACCTGAGAAATGATTCAGCTGTGGGTTCTGATGGAATCTCGTCCCTTATTCTAAAAATGGTAAGAAATTGCGTAGTTCCTCCACTCACGCACATCTTCAATCGTTGCTTTGAAACAGGAGTTTTCCCTCTAGCCCTTAAACACTCACTTGTTCACCCCATACATAAGAGCGGGCCTCGATCCAATGTCAGCAATTATAGGCCCATCTCGGTTCTGCCGGCTCTGTCCAAAGTGCTAGAGAAGCTCATAAATAAAAGATTAATTACATATCTCGAGAAGCAAATATTACTTGCAGACTCTCAGTTTGGATTCAGGGCTGGAAGATCCACTGAGCATGCCGTTGTGTCTCTAGTAGACTACATTGTTTCCAACCTGGACAAGAAAAAGAAATGCATCGGTATTTTTCTCGATTTAGCCAAGGCGTTCGATACGGTCTCGATCCCGCTCTTGTTGAACAAAATGGAATCTATCGGAATTCGTGGTTTGCCCTTGCAATTGTTTAGCGATTATCTGACTAATAGATCTCAAAGTGTTGTAATAAATGAGTACACTAGCTCTCCCCAAAACACTACATTCGGAGTCCCGCAGGGTAGCATCCTAGGCCCAAGTCTATTTTTGATTTATATCAATGAACTATGTTCATACTGTCCAACTGATGGTAAAATTTTTTCCTACGCCGATGATACAGCCCTTGTTTATCATGGAGACTCGTGGACTGACGTTCAAACTAAGGCTGAAAGGGGACTGCAGCTTATTTCGACCTGGCTACGACAGAACAAACTTACACTAAATATTACAAAATCTAAGTTTCTGACCTTCTCCATCACAAACGTTTCTCAACCCCCCCCATCCTATAACATCAAATTTCACACATGCTGCTCTGGAACTGATAAAACTTTGTGTTCATGCGATTCACTCGAAAAAGTTGTAACATTAAAGTACTTAGGAGTTACCCTCGATAATCGCTTAACTTGGACCACACAAGCAGAAGCACTGTCATCGCGTCTCCGTAAACTCACTTGGATTTTTAAAAGATTAAGAAACATCGCTTCACCTGAGTTACTAAGAACGATATACTATGCGCTTTGTCAATCGATTATTGGATATTGTATCCCTGCTTGGGGTGGAACTTGTAAATCTACGGTCATTAAAGTAGAAAGGGCTCAAAGGTCAATCTTAAAAGTAATGCATAACTTTCATTTTAGACACCCCACTAGGAGACTCTTTGAATACTGTAAGTTACTTACAGTTCGCCAACTCTTTATTAGTCGCATCGTTCTTTTCCAGCACTCAATGACGGTATACGACCCGTCTATTGTAACTGATAAACGAAGAACCACTTGTGTTACGAAACGCAAGAAATGTTCTACCGCCTTTGCTGGTCGTCAAATTACTTTTCTCGGCCCTTTCCTTTATGACAAACTCAATAAAAATTGTGACATTTACTCGAAGCATAAGTTTTGCTGTAAGAAAACAATCGAGACATTCTTACTTGGATTAGACTACCCTCAAACTGAAAATCTTTTGATTGTAATCAAATAAACCAACTTTAGTTGATATATTATTAACAACCTATAATTTCAACAGGTTTTGATTAGAATAACTACACTTACAATACTCGTATACACTAAAAATAATTACTCTTACACGTACGAGTACCTTACTACTCACGCATACATAGTTTCTTTCTACGTATTTTGCACTTATGCTCTAATTAATTTACATCAAGGTCAATGTTTCTTCCCACTAAACATTCACTAAGATCATTCCCCTTTCGTGCGTAAATAATTTTCCCCCCTAACAACAACGTACACCTATCACTAAAATACAATAAATACATACCCACCTAAAGCTTGCGCAAAATCAGCCTATTAATTACTATTAATGAGCCTATTAATTAATCCTTTTTTTTCCTATGCATAATCTATCGTAAGTTACTTTTTGTGTGACGATTTTTTTTTTTTTTTGTTGTTATTACCTACCTACATTTATGATTTTATTTTATTTTTACCTGTCCGATACACAGCTAACAACCTGTTCTTTTTACTAATTAAGTTACCTGTCTTGGGAGGAGGGCGTTGGTATGCCATGCCACAGGTTTTATCCTAGTTTGGGTGCCAACAACCCTTCAAGGATTTATTACAACTATCTTAGTTTTATTACTATAAATAATTGTGTAAAAGTTTGTTATACATAATAAAACATTTCATTTCATTTCATTTCATTTCATTTCATTACCTATTTTCAATCACTGAGCGCTAGTGGATGCTAATCTGTGAAATTGGCTCCCACTTTGAAACGACGTTTTTACCTGTCATTAGGCCTGTCCTTAATATATATGTCTATGCTCACGTTTCACCACATTATATCACTTGCCCACACTCATGCTCGTAATTCAGCACTTAATGTGTAAAACGCCACCAATTTTAAACATTAATACTGGAAAAAGCACAAGTTTTGAAGACACACAAAGACATTTCCGCGTTCCCGCCCAAACTCCCGCCATAACGTTCGTAGTTATGTGAATACGTAGTATCTCTTAGTAGTCTGTGATGTGAATTATACTTGTAATCGATGATTTGTAGGTTTATAAAACGCATGTTACTAGTTTTTGTAGCTCCTACAATTGTAACTTTATAAAACGGAGCCCTGGGCCCTTATTCCGTATGACCATTCACGCACGTAACGCGGCGCGTTACGATATCTTCTAGGAATGGTTTTGGGTTTAAAATGCTATCCTGTATGCCGTTGTCAAATTTGACAAAAACGACAACACACGTTACACGCACGTCAAAAAACAGAAAACGGCACAAACAATCTATCGCGTGGCATACAGAATACAATTTTTTGATTCCATGTCGTGGCGCGTTTAAGCCCGCGTTTACGTTTGGAGCATGTTACACGTCACGCGTTATTGGCAAGGAATTTCATGTGTCATAGCGAATAACCCCTCTGGGGGTCTAGCAAAGATACCAACCACTAACTCCAAAATGTACTGAAATGATATATCAGAAATCGCTAACGTTTCCGCAGCGAATGTCATTTCAATACATTTTTGGAGTTAGCGGTAGTGGTTGGTATCTGGTGTTTGCGATTTGCCCTTTCCGAGTTTGGTCCCTTATTACCCGAGTTCACCTGGGTGGACTATACTATATACTATTTTAAACAAATAGGGCAGCATGTGCTGCTTCAGATTTTAATGCAATAGTGGGTCAAGGAACTTATACCGTGTATATATATATGTTCCTTGTAGTGGGTATATAGTGAAGTGGAGGCAGATTTAATTAAACGCTTCCTTAGTTCAATATTCTTTATTGATTCCTATTACGGTAGATGTATACGGAACAGAGAAATGGAATGAAAGAAACCTACAAGCTTCCCAAATCTTTTTGGGCCACGCCAAATCACTTACATCAAATTTAAATAAAAAATTATTGTACAAAAATAGTCAAGAATGTCTGGTCAGACAAAAAGACGATTATTAGCCAATCCTCAATAGAATTACAGTTAAAAAATTAATATCACAGTTTCAACTAAATCATAAACTTGTAAGGACTCAGGGCAACTTACGTCTAAGACATGTTGAATAAATAAAAAATAAATTAAACTAGCGACAACTGCAATATATAAGACAATCAGTTACCAGCTCAAGCACATCATTCACGCAAGTACTCTTATGAGGATTCGCTACTATATTATTAATTTTATAATTATTAAATTGTTTAATATCCATCAAATCGTTTATGTCCTCCGCCACCTCCACCCCTGCCAAAGTTACTGCCGCGCTTGAAGGATCCCCCTCCCGAGCCGCGGCCGCCACCACCAAACCGACTGCGGTTCCATCCGCCACCACCTCCTCCGCAGCGATCAGCCATTGTTTGAAGCTGAGGATTCACCACCTGCAGCAAACCAGACCATGAGCCTCCAAATAAAATATAGGACTATTATTAGTGTACATATTTAATTTTGGATTAAATTAACTAACAAGTGTTACAACATCTGAGGATGGGATCCAGACAGATATCTTGTGTGGACACCGAAGGCATGTAGTTGTATTACTGTACCTCATACTTGCATTCATGTCACGCTATTGAAGAACGTACCCATGCCAAAGGTATGAGGAAATAAAACTAATAATCATATCAAGTTACAGACCTGGTTAGCTTCTTGAAGCACTGAGACAAGATCTTTGGCTTGGCGAGAGTTTGATGGTGTGAAGAATGCATAGGATGTGCCTTTTTGTTTGGATCTTCCTGTTCTGCCAATCCGGTGAATGTAATCCTCAGATGAATTTGGATAATCAAAGTTTATAACATATTTGATACCATCCACATCTGAAATATCAGAAATATGTTATACAACGAAAAAGCAATGTGACCACATCGGAAAATTTCAAGAAGGTTACAACAGATTGAAACACCGGAACCTGTTGAAAACTTCAGAAATAAAACAAAAATTTATGTTATTGGTAACTCATAGCTGTATTACTTACATGAATGAGTTACATACAAAATAACAATCAATTTCATAGTTGCCTCTCACTTAGAACCCAGGAGTATTTTTGAAGGGCATTGATCTCAAGTTCTTTTAGTTTCGAATCTCTATTACTTCATTGCCCTCTTCAAAACTCCCATTGTGGCCGAAATAGAAAACCCTTGACCTCTCGCCGATCATCTCAAGCTGTGGTCAATTTTATAACGATGCACCATTGGACAAATACTTTTAAACTCTTGTAAATAATAAACATCTAGTGCATCAAGGTTTTCCACTCTCAAGTGTATCCGCATGTTGTACGGACATACCATCAAGCTTTCCGGCCTCGGGTCCAGTTGCAGTGAAAGGCACATTTGAGGCACCATAATAATGACGAGTTATTGCATTCTGTTGTTAGTCAACTGCATAAGACTGTCTCATCTACAAATCCAGTGCAGTAACATGCCTTTGAATTTGTGGCAGTAATCTGAGAGAACACAATAACTTTCCGCCAGTGCCTCTGAAAATATAAAACAAAAGGAAAGTTATATTCATGTACAAAATTCATATTAAAGCAACATTGCAAAGAAATAACTTTTATACCTTATTGAGACAAATACAACAGGATCTGAAATATGATACTAAAAATTAAGAAATAAGTCTTACCTAATCCTCTTGCAGCAACATCAGTTGCAACAAGAATACTGGCTCTTCCTTGCTTGAATTGATATAAAACTTCATCTCTCTCTTGCTGTGTTTTGTCACCATGCATGCATACTGCAGGCCAGCCATATCTCCTGATATTTCGAGTAATATTTTCTACTTTTCTCTTAGTTTCTACAAATATGATGGTTTTTGCACCAGGGTCCTGGTTCTGTCCAATTTCTTGTAAAAGCACATTTAATCTGAAATAATTTTTTTATATAATACCAATATACATATAATTAAACACTAACTGTCAGTAGTGGGCTCAGATCTTCTTAGAGGATAAATTAATATTCTAATCAAAAATTTTTCATAATAAATTTTAAAATCATCATTACTATTTTACCATCATTAGAGAAATACATATAAAGTACATACTTGTTTTCCTTCTCATGTTCTTGGCACACATCTATAATCTGTAGAATATTGTGGTTAGCAGAGAGCTGCAGGGAACCAATATTAATCTGAACATAGTCTCCCAAATAATCTTCAGCTAGTTTTCGCACTTCTTTGGGCCATGTAGCAGACCACATAAGGGTTTGTCTATCAGGACGAATTTGCTCAATGATTTTCCTTATCTGGGGTTCAAAACCCATGTCCAACATGCGGTCTGCTTCATCCAATACAAGGTATGTGCATCTCTGTAGGTTAGTTGTCCCCTTCTCTAAAAAATCTATTAAACGCCCAGGGGTCGCAATGACGATTTCAACTCCCCTTTCTAGGTCACGGGCTTGCTCTCTTTTAGGTGCACCACCAAATACACAGGTGTTACGCACATAAGCAGAGTTACCAAATTCTGATGCTACTTGTTGAATCTGTTGGGCCAATTCTCGAGTAGGAGCAAGAACCAATGCAATGGGGCCATCCCTATTACGAATAGGAGGCTGGTTGTTGATGTGTACTATAGCAGGCAAAATGTAAGCCAGAGTTTTTCCTGATCCAGTCTGAGCAATACCCACCATGTTTTTTCCAGACATAGCAATAGGCCACCCTTGCGCTTGAATGGGAGTAGGCTCATTATAACCCATGCCTTTGATGCTTTGGTTAACATAGTCAGGAAAGTTCCCTTCATCAAAATGTTGTATTGGGTTAGGCACTTCTACACCACTGGCAGTTACTTCATGTTGAGTTCTGTATTCCTCAACCTCATATGGTGATCTGTTCAATACAGAGGCATGTGGGTTGTAAAAGTTTTTGTTGAAAGGCTGTAGGGACATGGAATCCCAATTAGGCCGTCGCATGTTCTGGCCTCCAGAGAACTCTTTACTTTTACCCCCAAAACCACCAGAGCCCCCAAACCTATTGCCACCGCCGCCTCCACCAGCGCCGCCGCTACCACCAAATCTGGAGGAACCTCCAAACTTGCTTCCTCCTCCGCTCCCGAACTTGGAACCACCGCTACCGCTGCGGCTATTGTTCCAACTACTAGACCTGAAAATAACAATCTTCTTGCAATTTTACAATTATTATTATGAGGGCAAAACGCGCCACGTCAAGCGAGATTCTAGGTAACAAAATGGCGACTGCTGCTGCAAAGAGCATGCGCACCAGAAAAATCTGCAGAACAGATCGATGAAATTTTAGCGCATTGCAGGTATTCAATACATGTATAACAACGTTATCACACATGTTGAATGAGACTAGCGAATGGCGATGCGAGAAACATCAGAGCTGGCAGAAAACGTTAATTAGGTACTACAACTACCTAGTGAAATTAAACACTTACCTACTAGATGTAAATCAAAGAAATATACATTGCAAGACACCTTTAACGATAATATATAAATACTTACATGCTGAAATAGTTATTCTAGGTAAAGATGATTAAGATGGTTAAAGATTTTAAACCTTTAATTCTTGAAGCAGGGTCCGTCTGGAAACAAAATGGCTATATGATTAACACTGACTTTATAGCGACCGGAACAAAATTTACTCATTATAGGTCAACGGTTGGTATTAAATAAGTGGATTAACACGTTTACACAGGTAAATTGTTAAGTTAAATTATTAGAAATCACGAAACATTTAACAAGACAACAGAGCAACACGACTAACCTCGACCACTGCTATTAACGAAAGAAAGAATGAAATGAAATTAATGAATGAAACTTGAAAAAGGTAGAATATAGATGTTAAAAATAATCGATTATTAAAATAATCGATTATCGTTTATTTAATAATCGGTTATACTATTTTGTGTTAGATTTTTTCTACTGGTATTAAAAATAATAAGGCTACATCGCTACCAAATTCCTAAACGGAGATTCCGTTCAGACAAAACAAAGATAAAACAAAAGACAATGCCGGATTTTGTATGGAAGGTGGCTCTTTTTTTTCGCGCGGTCGTCGAAGAAACCTTGATTTTATAGTACAGTATAGTGTAGTTAACAAAAACTTCTTTCAGCAGCATGGCTCTAAACTATGTCGGGGCTGAGATATAAGAGTTGGAAGTTCAATATTTTTGTTAAGTAGTGTATTACTCGACTACGGCGAAGCAAAAAAAAAGGGTTATGATAACCGGTATGTATGTATGCACTAGCTGTGCCCCGCAGCTTCGCCCGCATGGTAACTGATTAGTTGCATATGGAGAATCATATTAGGGTATCAAAGATTGCGATTTAGATGTTTTTGTCTTAAAAACGTCAACTTTTACCGCAGGTCACCTTTTTTTACAAAGTCACTCTTGCGGGCTGCTTGCGGCCCAGCGAATAGAGCAATATAAAAAAAAGCCAACTTTTGCCGCAGGTCACCTTTGCTACAAAGTCACTCTCGCAGCGAACAGAGCAACAAAAAAAAACGTCAACTTTTACTTTCATTCTGATCTCCCGGTGGTTCTTTCCTCACAGAGGCTGTGGGACTGACCGCTCTGCAAACTAGCACGTAAAAATCTTTTAGATACGTGTCCTAGCGTCGCAGATCGTACTCGGCTTCTCACAGTCTCTGTGTGGGATTCAGGACTTTGGTTACAGGCCATGCCTTCTTTCGACACGGGTAGCCTTTTAGATCCGACTGCTTTTTGCTTAGCTATCAGCTTACGTTTGGGAGCAAGATGCTGTGTAGCCTATCGCTGCCAGTGTGGTACTGCAGTTGATCAGCTCGGTCATCACGGTCTCTTGTGTTCGAAAAGTGCTGGTCGAATTTCGCGCCACGCTAGTTTTCATGACATCATTCGCCGGGCTTTTACCACCGCCAATGTTGCAGCCATTCTCGAACCGAATGGTCTCATGCGTGACGATGATATAAGAACTGACGGAATGACTTTGGTTCCCTGGAAGATGGGGTGGCCTTAAGTGTGGGACGCTACTTGCCTCGACACTATGGCGCCGTCACACCTTTCCGAGACGCACGTTAGGGCCGGCACCGTGGCCGTGGCTAATTTGGCTGAGCAGCTAAAGCGGCGCAAATAAAGTAACCTCGGTAGCGGTTATAATTATATTTGAGCCATTTGGCGTTGAGGCTCTGGGTCCGTGGGGACCGGGAGCTCACCGCGTTTTCCAAAGTCTATCAGAGCGCCTGGTCGATGTGACGCGTGACCAATATACTGGCACTTATTTGCCTCAATGCATCAGCATTGCAATTCAACGAGGCAATGCTGCCAGCATGTTGGGTACGCTACCTACCGACAGTGGGCTGGAGCATTTGGACTGTCTATAAGCCATCGCGGTCTATAATACAGTTCATATGTTTTTTGTAGTAGGTATAGTGTAGCTAGTTAGTGTGTAGTGTATTTAGTTTTAGTTTAGTTTAGTTGTCATTATTGTAGTAGTTAGCTTGAGTAATAAAGGCATATTGCCCGTAAAAACTTTTACCGCAGATCACCTTCGCTACAAAGGCCCGATAGCTCAGTTGGTAGTATCCCTGCCTTCTGAACTGAGGGCTGTGGGTTCGATTCCTACCCAGGGCAAAAATTTGTGTGATGAACATAGATGTTTGTTCTGCGTCTGGGTGTTATATTGTATTCTATGTATGTATTTACAAACAAAAAAGTATCTAAGTATTATATCAGTTATCTGGTTTCCATAGTACAAGCTATGCTTAGTTTGGGGCTAGATGGCGTTGTGTGAAATGTCCACACATATTTATTTATTTATTTATTTATTTATTTAAAGTCACTCTCGCGGGCCGCTTGCCGCCCAGCGAACAGAACAACATCGAAAAGAAACGCCAACTTTTACCGCAGGTTACCTTTGCTACAAAGTCACTCTCGCGGGCCGCTTGCGGCCCAGTGAACAGAGCAACATTGATTTATTTTTAGTACATGCTGCAACTTCTTATTTTATAACATTTTGTCCATGTAAGTTAAGTCCTTGATTTAATTTTATTTCATTAAAATCGGTTTATTAGTTGTAAGCAACGTAATAAAATACTTTTCTATACTAACTTTAGAACTCCCCTAGGGTTTGTTTTGAGAAAATAAATTTTTTTTTTTTTAATCTGCTTTACCACAGACACCTGGGTCCGTGCTCTTTGTTAATTTATCATTTATTGTTATTTATCTTTCTATTTTATTGAACAAATATCATACACGAGAGGACAATTAAATACTTAACCTATTTTTTTTTTTTTTTTTTCGATTTGTGCATACACCGCGAGCAGACCAGCTCCCGCAAGCAGCGCCCGTTCACGAGCTTGACGCATACGCCAGCCATCGCCCTCCTCAACCATTTTTGAGGGAAGAGGACGACCCGACGCACGACGCCGCCACAAGAAGAAGCTTTTTAGTGAGCGTGACTGCTCCCGGTGTACACACAATAATCATTAACATTCTACTACTATTTTGTTCATACGAGCGGGATAATTGACAGGCTCTTTTGAGTCCGTCAATGATCCCGCCCGTACATGCACACATGCACAAAAATATGTGCTTCATTATTTATTTTTATGTTTATTTATATCGAATTTTGAGTGTTTCATACAAATCAATAATGAAGTTTTTAAGTAAAGTTTATTGTAATTTCGTTTATTGTTTCACGGGAAGTGGTTGACTTTCCGGGATAAAAAGTATCCTATATATACAGTTCATGAGCTATCTACATTCCAAATTTTATCTGAATTGGTTAAGAAGTTACAGCGATATGAGGTAACAAACATTCACACACACAAACTTTCGCATTTATAATATTAGTATGATGTATCTGTGTACGTATGTGCGTGTGTGTGTCTCTTTATATGCAGAATGTTAAAATTAAGACATTTTATTAAAATCCAACAGTTTTTGAAGGTTTCCGTATGTCATCACTTCCCAGATCTCGATCGTAATTAACGACACTATCAAATAGTGTAATAATACTAGGTGTGTTTTTTTTTTTAAATCAATGGGTTCGTTTTCTGGATATTAATGTTCATTTGTTAAAATTCCAATGTAGCAGTTTTTTTAATCAGAATCAAAATCAAGCCTGAGACTCCTCAGAGTACTGTTCGCTATACCTCATAGTTTCGGATTTGGCCCACCACGCCAACTTGAGAAATTCAGCTTGTATATTATATGTATGTTTATCTGTTCCCTCATAACTTCGGAACTACTTATCATAATATGACAAATGAGGTCTCAAAGCGTCTCAATTGTCCACTAGTCATTATTTATGTGAGGGCAGATTAAATATAATAATTGACGCTCTCTAGAGCACAAATAAAGTCAAGAACAAAAAATAATTGTAATGTTGGGTTTTAATTAGCTCATTTTGGGGTGCGGATCACTCTCATCGCAATGATTTGCTGCGGCACAGCAGGGTATTTTTGTTGCCACTAAGAGCGTTTGTCCAGCCCAATGTCCCGTACGGACAATCATACTTTGGATCACTCCAGAGTAAAGCCAGCCACGTTGAGCAGCAGCCTTTCCATAACGGTGGCCACTCTCAGGACTCTTAGAGCCAGCTAGATAAAACGGGTCCCAAAAGTCTAACATGACCAGACCCAGATATTTCATTTAGGTCTCAACAGGGACCCAAAAACCAGTCCAGAAGCCCCATTTTCCTGCAGGGGGTCCTCCCTAAGGCCTATGGTACAACAGGGCCTCGGTAGAGAGCAACACTCAGTTCTTAGGAACGGATGCGGTAGACAGCGTGGGTTTTGCCCACCACTGCCAGCCGCACAGTCTCCCCGAGGTCTCTCCTCCTGACCACGACCAGGGTGTTGTATGCATAGCACGCAACCCGCACTTTTGCAGAAAGTGTGCCACGCAGCGGTCGTAACGAGTGTTCCACAGGAGCGGTAGCAGCACTGACGTCTGAACTCGGCAGGAAATGCGACGGTGTCTTGCACCTAGAGGTAAAGACGCATGTCTTGATGTCCTGGAGGTAGTCGGACTCCACTGATTTTTTTTTTTTTTTTATGAGAATGAATGACGTGACGGGCTGGTCGTTCACCTGATGTTAAGCAATACGGCCGCCCATAACAATTGCAGTGTCACTTTAAAATAATAAAGTTTCGCGTGACACTGCACTGCGCACGTCATCCTGAGACATCACACAGTCTAGTAATCAGATTACTACACTGTGTAATCAGATCATAAAGTCTCATTTGCCCAGTAATTTCACTAGCTACAATGCCCTTCAAACCGGAACACAGTAGTGCTTGCACACTACTGCTTGGCGGCAGAATAACTGGCAAAGCGGTGGTACCTACCTAGACGAACTTTGCAGAAAAGTCCTACCACCTAGTGCTATCGGGGAATCTTCTCCTCCGCTATCGTTCCGTGAGGAAGACTGCAGAAGCCATTTGCTGTCAAGTGACACAGCCAATGCCTTTTCTCCTCTGCCGACCGTATCTTGCATCCATTATTTGAGCTACAGTAGGGCGGGCGTCTGAAGTAGACTATGCAAGAAAAGTTTGCGTTGGGAAAACGCTCCTCCAACGCCCTGCCCGCCATGGACGTCTGGCCTCGGATTTTATTGTGGGCAGTCCTATACGGTCATCTCCGTGGGTCTATGTTAAGAGTGTCAAGGCCACAAGTGACATCTAATAGCCGATGACCAGTAGAAAATTGAGACGCTTTGAATGATACATCATTTGTCAAATGATGATAAGTAGTTCAGAAGTTATGAGGGTACATATGAACATACATATTATACCGGCTGAATTTTACAATGGAGAACCCAAATGGGTCAAAATATCAGTATCAAATACATTTTAAATCGGAGCGTAGATTGTTTACATTACATTAGTTTTTATTTCGCTTCAATATATGCAGTATTTTGAAGTTATGACAACGAGAAGTTTGAGCCCATTTTTGAATCTCCGAGATTACCCCGCGCTCAATATGACGTCACGCCCGCGCTCGTTCCGGTCACCCGCGGCGTGCGATTCATGTAAACGAGAGCGTGACTATCGAATGACTACGGGGGTAACGTCATCGCCTGCTCGCGTTTTTAAAAACCTTCGCCCAGAAATACGCATTTTGATCGTAAATATCACAGCCGTTTTTTAAGATATAAAAAAGTAAAAACACAGTATTTCTCGTAATTTTTGTAGATTTTTTTTTGGCATGTAAATTAAAAAACCTTTGTCAGGTTCATTGGGCATTGTACGCCAAATCCGAAACTGTGAGGAATAGCGAAAAGTACTCTGAGGAGTCTCAAGCTTGATTTTGATGTTAACTAAAACTGAATCCATGGAATTTTATAAAATCAACATCATAGCCAGAAAACAAAACTATTGATTTTGAAAAAAAAACAACCTGTATTTTAATTTATTACACTATTTGATAATTTCGCTAATAACGATCAAGATCTAGGAAGTAATGACATACGGAAACATTCAAAAATCACACATAGATGTGTGCATACATACATACTGGTTATCATAACCCTTCTTTTTGCTTCGCCGTAGTCAAGTAATAACCTGCAAACTTAACAAAAATCTTGAACTTCTAACTCTCATATCTCAGCCCCGACTTAGTTTAGAGACATGCTGTTTTGTTTTGTTTACTACAAAATACTGTACCATAAAATCAAGATTTCGTTGATGGCCGCGCGAAAACAAAAAGGAGCCATTTACAGACATTGTCTTTTGATTTAATGTTTTTGTTATTTTCCATAATGTGAAACCTTTTTTTAAAAATTAATTATTTTTATCCTAACAACGATTTTTGATAATTGATTAAATCAGGCATGACCTCGCGGAAGTTCATCTTAAATACAAAATGAAACAAGAATATCTAGTGTAATTCCGCTAAAATTACTAATATTTTAACGATTTTTCGATAATCGATTATTTGGTAAAAATAATAATCGATTATTAAATATCGATTTTTCCTCCTTTAGGTTACATCCCTAGTAGCATAGAAATCACTTTTTTCTCTAATCTGTGATAGAAATAGAAACTTGCTCCCACAGGGTACATTGGTATAAATTGCTAATCGCTCCACAGACAGAGTACTTTGTTATCAGTGCTGCCAGTACTTGTCCTTCAGAAGTAACGTTTTACAAGTTAAAAAGTAATGTTTTACGAGTTTATTTACCTTCTATAGAAATAAAAACACTGATATGTGGATCAACGGAAGCCTTTTATGAAATCAGACGGTACTCTGGGTAGAGTTTGCACCGAACTCAATAGCGGCTGTGAAGTCGGCGCGAAACGCTGCGCGCAGTAGCAAATTTTAGATGTGAAAGGAAAGAGGTAAGCTGTGTGCGCCACGTGCACTTGCAGCGCACTTCTCATCCCCCTAAACGTTTGGCGCGGACTCTACCGATGGCTATCAATGTTGGTGTGGGTTTGTTGGAATTTTTTTATACTTTCACCCCCATATTCTAAGACGTTACCTCGAGATTACTCCACTCGACTCAACCTCGAATTAACCTCATTTTTGTGTTTTGGTATTTTTAGTTGACAATAAATAATCAACTAGACATTTCTGGGTCAATTTTTCTCAAACAAGGGAAGCAAAGCAACTGTCATCTCAAGGTACATCGCGATGTACCTTGAGTTTCCCTCAAAGTCAAGTGAAGAATTTTTGGTGAAATGTTTTAGAATACGGGGGCGAGTTTCCCTAAAAGTTAAGTAGAAGTCAAGTAAAGGATTTTTGGAGAAATGTTTTGGAATACGAGGGTCAGAGTGACGGACAGCTCCAGAAGCTCTAGCCCTGGGCCAGGGTATAGAGCAAGTGGGTATTTCTAGTAGGAAATATATAGTAGGATAATAGTCATTTTTGGAGTTAGCGTTTGGGATCTTTACTAAACCCCCAGGGGCTAACGGTAACTCCAAATTCTAACTCCAAAAATGTATTGAAATGACGTTTTGGAAATCGTTTACTTTTCCGCAGTGAATGCCATTTCAATTCATTTTGGAGTTAGCGTTTGGCGTTAGCGTTAGCGTTTGGTACAGGGGGTCTAGCAATTATACCAACCACTAACGCTAACGCCTCACGCTAACTCCAAAATGTATTGTTGCGTTTGGCGATAGCGTTAGCGTGAGAGAGCTTTGTTAAACCCCTAGGGGGTCTAGCAAAGATACCAACCACTAACGCTAACGCCTCATGCTAACTCCAAAAATGTATTGAAATGACAATCGCTGCGGAAAAGTTAGCGATTTCCGAAATGTCATTTCAATACATTTTGAGGTTAGCGTTTGGTGATAGCGTTAGCGTGAGGGAGCTTTGCTAAACCCCCTGGGGTTCCGGCAAAGATCACAATCGCTCAACACCTATAACTTAAAAAACTAAAATAGTTATGGACTAGCGGCTAGCGGACCCTCTTTGGCTTCGCATGTGTTTGTTAGGTTAATACTTTTACGCCTGGAAGAGAGAAAAAAGGGAAAAATAAGTTAATAAGACATGGGCGTACCAAGGAAGGGGCCGGGGGCCGGGGGGCGGGGCAGGGCAGCTGCCTCCTCCATAGTGGCGCCCCTATTATTTTCTACCCACAGACATCTAATATTATACAGTAAGCAGACCTAACATAAGAGAAATATTGCGTGCCACTTTTTACAACATACAAATCTCACGCACACAGTGACATAAGCCAGGTCAAACTCAGGCACACAGGGGCAATGGGCATGTACTGCGCACAAGCTTGGTGGCCAGTACCTACATGAGGTAAAATGACGACAGATGAGGACAGGGTATAATAAATAATACGCCCGTTCTGTGCCTACTCATTTATTTCTAAACAGTATTTTTTTTTTAAGTAATTTCTTTCTGATAGGTTGGTTTGTTTTGCGCTGTGTTTCATTTGACAATCACCTAATGGTACCATAATGGTAAATAGGTGTAGATACTTGCATAATGTAGAGTAGCGCTTGAAGTAGTAGGCAGTAAATTTTGCACATTCCTTAAACCCTGATTCCCAGGAACACATTTAACTACTTCTAGTCCTGGTGGTGCAGCAGAATTCTGAAAATCAAAATTTTCAAAATCACTTTCTGTATATATAAAATTTTCAAGGTAACAATAAAACCTAGTATCCTCGCTGAATATAATATCAGTTAGGTACATTAATACCTATGTTGAGGAAGCACAGAGTTTTTTATCGCAATGAATTGTACCTAGTTCATAATTATGTGCAAAGCTACTAGTATCTACTTACATTATCTGTGAATACTTACACTTGAACTACTGGGCTCTACATTTTGCATGTCTCTTGTAACCGGATCACCACAAGCATTTCTTTTTAGGGGGTTTTTTATAGATGGTGTAGATATTATATTCTGAAAATAATAAAATATAATAAAAGATGATAAAATATATTTAATGTATCTTTATAATACACATCTTTATCTCTATTTATTCTTTTTGTGGCATACAGACTTACTTACCTCTTTAAATGATGTATCAAATTTAGTTGGAATCGCACCAGGAGTGATCACTGCATAGAGGCCACTTCAGTCCACTAAGTTAGCTTCGAAATTATTGGAACATAACACGCTTGTTGGTTGTGGCTGCCAACTTTTTATATTCATGTTATGGAACCATGCATTTTATTAGTCTTTCATCTTTTGGAAAACTGAAAAATAATTTTATCACCATGTTTATTTATGGAATTGGCATTACTACCTACAGTCACAGTGTGAGAAAAGGCCAATGTCCCAGCAGTGAGAATATATTAACCATCGCAAAGCATAGGTACCCCTGTTATAGCCCTGAATACGTTCCTCCAAAAAGGAACGTCAAACGTAATCGGGGTAATAAATAATTGATAAGTATATCAAAAGAATCTGCACAATACTACCCAATCCTACATATTTACGTAATTTGCGCTATAAAACAACTACTCACAACTTTTAACATGCCGAACGATCATTATTTATCAAACACTAACAAAAAAAGTTACACTAAAAACTTACCGGTGAAATGATGATTTGGGTATTTTCCTATTTGAAAGGTTGCCGCACAAAGGCGCACCACATTTTACCATTTTATTTTTTTGCAGTAAGCACTTTGTTATAATTATATCACGAAATTATTGTAACAAAAACAGACCACACACTGATTGTTTACTTCGCCATTATTGACGTTTCAAAGTTGCCATGGTAACATAGAAAATAACAAGATCTTTTTTAGCACGCTTTCCTATTTGTCCATGTGTGCGTAAGTATTGCAACAACAAAAAGGAAAGAAATACAGTTATACATTTTTAATAGGTGAGAAAAACACAGATATATTATATATACTCGTCTATGTAGTAGTAAAGATAATGTTAGGTCTGCTTACTATTAAATGTCTGTGTTTCTACCACAGTTTTCTACATTTTTTTGCCAAGCTATAAATTAAAAAGAAGTGATTTTATACTCTGGTAAATTATATACTCTTTGGCTGTGGCGGTGTGGTGTGTGTCTGTGTGCCGTTTGGTGGCCTATGGTTTATTTCAAGCAAAGTTCTCTGTGATTTCATTCAAGTAAATTATATATACGTAGTATCTCTTAGTAGTCTGTGAATTATATACTCTTTGGTTTATTTTTCTTACTACTACGCTTACATTACATTTATTCTTATAAAATATTTAAAAGTTTGTGTTTAGTTCGTTAAATCCTAATATTATTATATTAATCTAATCACTAAAATGGCAATGCAACCGCATAGCAAGAAAAGAGTTTGCTATTATTACGACAGTAAGTGTATACGAATTTACCCGCCACTTGTTTTTATTCTAGTTTTTTTGTTGTATTTATAATAACGAGTTCTTTTATTTCAACCTTTGGGATCTCTGCTTGTTTTCGTTATTAATACATATTTTTAAAGTCTCATTTATCCATCTTGTTAATTTTAATAGAAGGTGTTTCAGACCATTTTGCAGAGTCTGTCCGGCGTTCTGCTCTCCCATTGGCCACATGGTTCATCTTTGCTCTGCGATAAGTTAGCTACAGGCGATAACCTGTCAAACTCAAAAATTACTTGAGTAACATGAACATAAAAAGTTGAAATTGAAGTATTAATGCATTTAATGCATGATTTTCTTTATTTTCAGGTGATATTGGTAATTACTATTATGGACAAGGACATCCCATGAAACCTCATCGTATACGCATGACCCACAATTTGCTGTTGAACTATGGGTTATACAGAAAAATGGAAATTTATGTTAGTTGATATTATAATACGTGAATTAATGCACTACACAATGTACTTTTAAACAAAAGTTTTCTGTATTCTTTATGTAATGATTTTAATATTATGACAATAATAATAACCTCTATATTTTAAATACTCTAAGAAGTAAGTTTTTAAAATGGTTGTTTCAATATTACAGAGACCCCATAAAGCCACTGCTGATGAGATGACTAAGTTTCATTCAGATGACTATATCAGGTTCCTACGTTCTATTAGGCCTGATAATATGTCAGAGTACAACAAACAAATGCAAAGATGTAAGTAAAACAAAAGTTACAAAATGTATGTAATGTACATATTGTACCGATTAAATTTAGATTTACTCAACAGTATTGGTGTCAAGTGTCTTGGCATGTCAACTTTTCCTGCTAGCTACCATATGGCCACACTTAAAGCTTTACTTGTACGCTAATTATGTTAGTTAAAATTGTGCATTATATTTTGTGTATTGCACACAACTTAACTGACATTATTAAAAGGCAGAACTTATGAATAAAGACCTAAACAATTTTCAGCCGAGCTCATAAGTGTGTCCTAGTAGTTCCCTTCCCTCATCAAGACTTTCTTTCAACCCCAAGCATTGGATTGCACTTCAATATGCCGTATATTTTATTTTGTTTTTTTTATGTAAGTGAATGGTGTGATAAGTTATTTGTTGGCTTGATGTTAAGCATCACGGCTGCCCATAACAGATTGCAGTATCACCCATCACTTGGAATTCAATATTAATAAAGCTTTGTGTGATATCGCACTGCACACATCATCCTGAGACATCCTCATCATCTCTGATCTGTGAGATCTGATCATCTAATCTTTATTGCCCAGTAATGTGACTAGTTGTACAATGCCCTTCAAACCAGAACACAATAGTGCTTGCAGACTACTGCTTGGCAGCAGAGTAATAGGCAAAGTGGTGGTACCTACCTAGATGATTTTTATAGAAAAGTTCTACCACCTAGTATTACCTTATTTTCACCTTTTAGTGAACTTGCCTGCTAAGTTTAATAACCTGCTCTTTGTTAACAGTTAACGTTGGTGAAGACTGCCCGGTATTTGATGGTCTCTATGAGTTCTGTCAGTTATCTGCGGGAGGCTCTGTAGCAGCAGCTGTAAAATTAAATAAACAGGTATGCTGTTGCAACATTGCTTTTTTTTACTTAGCATGGACGTTTGTGCTCAAAGAAAATGCTTTGAAGCTGAAGGGTGCGTGGTGACGTTGCAGTGATTTTAAAAGATAAATGTGCGAACCTTACAGTGCCTATCTACAAGGTGACCTTAAGTTGGTATGTTATCCCAAAATGGGGGGTCTTGGACCATGATACCCTACAAGTTGAGAGAGCCTTACTTGAAACTGGGTGTTTCAAAACTTCCATGTTAAAAAATAAATCCACTCACAAAATTGCATGTGTGATTGCTACCAGAGTTAACAAGATACTATAAATACATTTCTGAACACAGGTTGTTAAACTCATTTATTTGCACTCAGTCAAGGATGAAGTTCAACCAACACTAAGGCACTAAGGCTATTTTCGAACGTAAACTTTACATGGCATTTCTTCAGTGAAAAACTAGACAATGTTTCTTCTACAACTTTACTAAAAATCAAGGTCACCTTGTATAGGTTTTGTTAACAAGAGAATTTCATAAACGTGGTTAAAAAATCAAGGTTTTTTTACAGGATTAATACAAAGATCCACAGATCTTTCTGTATCTGTATCTGAATCCTTAGTATTTGTTCTAAATTTCTGCTTTTTGTTACTCAATGAAATGATTTTTTTTTGCTGCTTAATAACTAAGCCCATATAAAACACAGCAATAAAGAGGACAGCTAACAAAAATATAGACTTGACTAAATATGCAAAATCATGTGGAGCCAAAAATAGAAAAAAAAGAGGCTTATACAAATTTAATTATGTGGAGTCAACCAAACAAATCTATTTTGTAGGCATCAGAAATCTGCATCAACTGGGGTGGAGGGCTCCACCATGCGAAGAAGTCGGAAGCGTCAGGTTTCTGCTACGTGAATGACATTGTCCTTGGCATACTGGAACTTCTGAAGTACCACCAGAGGGTGCTGTACATCGACATTGATGTCCATCATGGTGACGGGGTTGAAGAAGCCTTCTATACCACGGACAGGGTTATGACTGTCTCCTTTCATAAGTATGGAGAATATTTTCCTGGTACTGGTGAGTTTACCATACATTTTTATGTAGATTTTTGAAAATCAGTTTATATACTATATTAGAGTTTTGGTATCCAAGCTTCTCAGCAAGTGCACTAAAATCCGTATTTATAAAACTGTAATTAGGCCAATCTTAATGTATGGCTGTGAAGCTTGGACACTGACCCTTAAAGAGGAGAATAAATAGCTTGTTACGGATATTAGAGGCACCACACAATTTATATGGTTCCATGAGAGCTCTTTTTCTAGGATGATAAGTATGCTATACTTTGATCTCGGTAGCACAATCAATGTGTGTGCAAAACTTGATCCAAATTGCTTCAGCCTTTTAGTGTGCAAGCCACACAAGCAAACAAACAAACTGACAGTATTTTTATTTCGACATGTAATTAGTGGTACATACAACACATGTAAGTTTTAAAGAATGACTTCAGTAACTCAGCACACACTTCAAATCTTGCAATTTCCATGTAAACCTGTGATTAATATTTTTAGCAAAACATTGCCATTTTCATTATGTAATTTTTGCCTGTTATCAAATAAATGTTTTTTCATTTTTCATTTTCATTGCCATTTTCCATTGTATGAATAAAAATAATTATTATATAGTAAAGTTAGTTCTCAGTTATATTATTATTGTTTTATTCTATCAGGGGATCTTCGTGACATCGGCGCTGGCAAAGGCAAATATTACGCAGTGAACATTCCCCTGCGAGACGGAATGGACGACGAGTCGTACGAGTCCATATTTGTGCCCATCATCTCTAAAGTTATGGAGACCTTCCAGCCAAGTGCAGTTGTTTTACAATGTGGTGCTGATTCACTCACTGGTGAGTTATTTTACAGTATTTTGTTTTTTATTTGCTGCACCATGGTTGTACCATGGGTTCCCATCAGGTACAAACAAAAATAGCCTGAACTTGAAAAAATGTAGTAATCGTGTCTAGAGATTTATTAGTTAGTGTCCAGTGTATTCATTTGGCCCAATACTTCGCCAATACGCAATAAATGTCGCCTAGTCTAAATAATCTAGTGTTATGCAGAAATAAAATAATTCGTAAAATAGCCCGCGTATCCCGTTGTATGGGAAGAGGCATCTGTACTGTAGGTATTATATTATCTGGGATTGTACCAAAGACTTTTGTTACACTAGACGACACATCTCTAACTTGGACTGTCAACCACTTAATATAAGCTGGCTAGCATCTTCACGCAAAAACGAATGACAAGACTAAACATACGTTTTATGCACTGTGGTGTGACCACATTTGATTGTCCCACCATACTCTTTCAGCGTGAAGTCCGCGCAGACGCAGTCCTATCTTTCTCGTGTAGGCAAGTGGTCAGCCCTGATATCACAGTTTTTCAAAGGCTTCCGTCTTGGTATAACGACTCTTAAAACAACTTATTTAATCACATTCTATTGTGAGTGACTAAGGCCTTCGTTCTCTACATCCGAGTAAAGTTCCGAGTTGGCTGGCCAGTGAGTAATACTGATCGGGACATAAAGGCGTCGAGTAGTTCTTCCCAGTTTCACGAACGAAAACAGAGTTTCGATCAGCTACTCAGTGGGTAAAAATTTAGGGTGATCTGTAGCAACGTCAACTGTTCATTTCGTTCGTTCAATAGTCACACTGACTGCTGTCAGTGACGCCATTTTGGGTTAGTTTTTTATTTTTTTTGACATGTTTATGTGCCAGCTATATGCTGCGGTGCGGTAGATGCCCTTCAAAGAGTATTTATTCCCTACCTAAAAACAGTAAGTAGGTTAGGATTTACCTTTACAAAAAAGGGTATCAACTAATTAAATAAATGTAATGAGGAATGTAATAAGAATTTAGATTAGATTGTTTAGTTCAACGGGAAATGTAATAAGTAATACCTATAGGTACCTGAAATATGGTTTTATCTTGACGCAATAATAATAAGTAAAACAACACAGAACAAAAATATCATAATATTATATAAGTATTTAACATATTATAATTGAACAAAAACTTTTTAGTAGTAATCATCATCATAATCATCAGCCTGAAGACGTCCACTGCTGAACAGAGGCCTCCTCCAAAGAGCACCACTTTGAGCGGCTGCTAGCTTCCAGTATCTATCGGTTTTCCACGGTTCTGAGCGGACTGATTTACTAATTAAATACAATGATTTATATATTCATAACTATCTGATCTCGAAATAGAAACAGGAATAGTAGATGTTTTTATAGCAGTAGCGTAATCAACAAGGTTGGTAGTTTACAGTTCCGTAGATCTCAGTATTTGTGGCATGCAAACTATAATAATAAATTACAAACACATGCGAGATTGTAACAAGTTTTGCTATAGCCGTCGGTTAACCGTACTAATCGGCAGCTGATGTGTCCTGTAAGTAGCAGCCTGATTTACGGGTCGGCTAGCGCTACTCAGATATTCTGAAATTCGTTACTGCAGTTACAAGTGACATTACGTGTTGGCTAGCCAACTCGGAACTTTACTCGAATATAGAGAACGAAGGCCTAAATGTTACTTTGTTGATCAGGTGATCGGCTCGGCTGCTTCAACTTGACAGTACGCGGTCACGGGCGCTGCGTGGAGTTAGTGAAGAGATTTGGTCTACCGTTCCTACTTGTAGGCGGCGGCGGGTAAGCTACCTTTATAATCTAACCTCCTTACTAAACAGTGTAATAACTACTTGGTGTTTTGTCTTGTTTCATCTTGGCCAATTTCAAACTTCACAGAGAGAAACAAAATACCGAAAAACTATGCATTAGCTACACAATGTTTATTGGTATGGGGGTAAATCTTTTATTTATTGAATAAGATATGGCCTTAATAAATAAAGCAAACTTTGCCTCAGTCACAGTGAATATTCTATATTCCCATAATACCTACAGTCTCAATGAAACACCGCGTTCGAGCTCAAAAGAAATTATCGGACTGCGTAAAATTGCGCCCTCGCGGTAAACATGGTTTTATCTCTGTTGTAATAATAATTGTATAATAGGAAAGACACAATTGGTTTTTGGCGGGAACGCGTAAAAGTTCACGTCGTTGCATTGTATTATTTCTCAAAACTTGTGCTTTTTCCAGAGTTAATGTTTAAAAATCTATGGCGTTTTACGCATTAAGTGCTGAATTATGAGCATGAGTGTGGGCAAGTGATATAATGTGGTGAAACGTGGTTTTTCGTGTTCCAAAATTCCATAGAAGCTTCTTGTAAAGTTGCCACCACTTTACTAGACCATGACTTAGACTGGACTATGACTAAGACTTGACTACGTAAAATATTATAAAACTCGATGAAAATATACAATACTTGACACTGGCTAAATACACTATGTGTGGAGCCAAAATATAAGAAAAAAAAAAAAGACACAATTTACTACAACACACGGTCTCTCGCAGGTACACAATCCGAAACGTGTCTCGGTGTTGGACGTACGAGACGTCGGTGGCGCTCGGCGTCGAGATAGCCAACGAGCTGCCCTACAACGATTACTTCGAGTACTTCGGCCCGGACTTCAAGCTTCACATATCGCCTAGCAACATGTCCAATCAGAACACGCCGGAATATTTGGAGAAAATAAAGAATAGACTTTTTGAAAACTTGAGGATGTTGCCGCATGCACCCGGTGTACAGGTAAATTGTTTAATTGTTTTTTTTCAAACATGCTTGGAAATTTGATGATTATTTTGATAACCTTCTTCGAGATAAATCGCAATTGCTGTACTGGCGAGCAGCGGCGGCAAAGTTTGTATGAAAATCCATATCTATCGCGGTTCAGCGGCCGTATAAATTACATAGTAAACTCATATCTGTCGTGCTGGTTTGCAAATAAAAAGCTCATGGAATTGATTTCTAATGTATAAATTACCACAATGTTGCTCTTTAAATTTTATCAACCATCGGGATTTGAACCTGGGCCATCCTACTCACAGGAATGGACGCTCTATCAACTAGGCTATGGTCACACGACCGCTAGCAGCGAAAATCTGTATGATTATGTGTCGCCAACTTATCACGGTGAAACTCTGTACTAAAGATTTTCGCCCCAAGTGCTCGTGTCACCGTAGCGTCCAATCCTGTGAGTAGGAGGTCGCGGGTTCAAATCCCGCCCATTAGTAACATTTTAAGGACTAGTTGTATTTTCATACATCATGGGAAAAAATATTTATTCATTAATATATTATTAATATTTATTAATAATAGTTCTGCATAGGTACTGCAGCTACAGTTTCAATTTCCGCGCATGAGAAAAGTACTATACAAGCCTTGGCCACAACTAGGCATTGATGGACTTACGTATGTGTGCCCCGGCTTCGCCTCGGCCCACATTTACACGTTCGTCCATCAATGCCTCTGTTGCTGGCCGCTGCAGTAATGTAATAATTTTCTTGTTTATAAATACAATCTAGTGTTATTAAGATAGGAGTAAATAGGCACCTTAAGCTAAAAAAACACTGCACCAATTCGACTTTAAGGCAAGTGAATTTAGTAATTAGTACCACACCATTGATTAAAAACAGTATGTAGTTGTAGTTAAATCCTTAATTATCATTTTACTTGATCAGTAAAAAACAGATAGACTTCCTTTATAATAATAATTGTTTTTTTCATAGGTGCAAGCTATTCCCGAAGACGCCGTCAATGACGAATCGGAAGATGAGGACAAGGTCGACAAAGATGAAAGACTACCGCAAAGTGAAAAGGTAAACCTCATCTACACCAATAAATAACACACAATTAATTTAATTCTTCGTGCACAGAACGTGTACACAGGTGGACTTAACGCTAACAACATTACTAATAATTTTATTTACTTAGTGCTAAAACAGCTTAAAATAAGTAGATAAATTGACTAAAACTAAATTAATCCAAACTAAAATAAACTACTTATCTAAATCTAAAGTAAAAAACTATATAATAAGTAAACCTCATCACATCCATTCCTTAATATATCCCTCTTCTCACTTTCTAAGTCTCATCGTAACATGACTTCTGTATCCATATCCCACAAAGCTCCATTAACCTATATCGCATACCTACATACACTGACTAACACGTACCCTCACACCCATATGAGGTAGCTATGTGTCTCTTTCACTTGTAGTACAGTTTAGGCACCTACTAACTACACGGGAGCTTCACTACCTCTCTTATTTCATTCGCCTGATTCATCACTTCTGTTTGGCAACCCTAGGGGTACCAAGATACAGGCCTAGTTTGGACTCCACAGGTCAATTCTTTGCATTGGTAACTACATTAATTAATTATTATTAATATTGTATGTGCATGAGTATTAATTAAGTCTTCTTTTTTCTTGTATTTATAACTTTAATAAGTAAACTTATATAATAAGTAAACAACATTTATTTTACTCAATATTCACTAATAAAAAAACTGCTTCGCGTTTATTTCATTCTATGCTTAGAGCATCTATAAATGGAGTTGTTAACGTTATAATCCGCAAGCACCATTTTTACGCACGCCGCACACCATCTTATAACACTCACACCGTTATATAAACTAGCGTAGTTACAGTGTCTACACGCACATTGTGATATTGTAGATGACCAAGTGGCGCCATATGACCGGCAGAGGGGAACGCCTTGCTTTGCCACCTTCTTTTTTAAATGCTCTAAGCATTCTATGGCTTCGACTGCAGCTCCGTATTGGGTTGATGACGATATAACTGTAGCTATTGAAATGATTAGGCAAATGTGACTAGTCTCCCTATTGCGTAACTGTTCTGGTAATGGACTTCGCCTGCCATCCCGCACGCGCCAATTTACAAGTCCGCGAGTGGGAGCAAGTACATGGTCACAATCGCTACCAGACTTATACGATAACGCCCAGATCTTGCAATCACAAGACTGTGTTGATGTCCCAGTGCAAGTTGAAATGGCAATGGGCAGGCCACATCGCTCGCAGAACTGATAACCGAAGGGGAAGAAAAGTACCCGAGTGGCGACCACGAACCGGAAGGCGCAGCGTAGGCAGACCCCCACTAGGTGGACCGACGACCTGGTGAAAACCGCGGGGAGGCGATAGGTGCAGGAAGCGAGCAGCCGCTCAAAGTGGCGCTCTCTAAGGGAGACCTATGTATGTTCAGCAGTGGATGTCTACTGCTGTTGATGATGATGATGATGATGATGATGATTTCCCAGTGCAGTGTCAAGCAATCTTTATTTTTGGATTGAAGCGGCACCGCAACTGTTATGAGCGGCCTTGACGCTTAATATCAGGCGAGCGACTAGCTCATCACGTCATTAAGATAATAAAATATCAACGGTTGCGAGAGCATACTAGGACGATCCCATCTCTTCCTGTGGCAGCGTAACATCCGGGAATATCCAGGAATGGGCAGCAAGGTTCTCCTTGGTTCATTAAAATTTGCTATCATCAAGCCTGCCAGTGGTTATGGGAAACTATGATAACCGTCCAGTGGCTTTTATGGGGGAAGCCTGCAGCGCTTCTTCCAACTGTTGAAGTATTAAATAAAATAAAATATTGTAGGTTTGTGGTATTAACAGTTTGTATTTCCCAGGACAAGCGTATAACGGGCGACGGCGAGCTGTCGGACTCGGAGGACGAGAGCGAGGGCGGGCGGCGCGACCACCGCTCGTACCGCACCAACCCGCAGCCGCGCAAGCGACCGCGGCTCGACAAGGAAAACACGTCGCAGATCAAGGACGACATCAAAGGTACCGCTATACTTACACTCCTCTCTTTTAGAGTTTCGTACCCAAAGGGTAAAGCGAACCCTATTACTAAAGCTCCGCTGTCATACTGTCTGTCCGCCCGTCACCAGGCCGTATCTAAACTACTTATGTAAGGTCATACCTATACATAAGGCCATTTGCCTTAGGTATGTCCAGAGAGGGGTTCTCCAAAATAATCAATTAAGTGTTGAGCACCAGTATAACAATACATATAAGGTAAATTCTATACGAAAGGTAAATTACTTGGAAGTTTCTCGAGTGGCGACCACGAACCGGAAGACTCCAACTGGGTGGACCGACGCTCTGGTTAAAACCGAGGGGAGCCGATGGATGCTGGAGGCAAGCAGCCGATTAAAGTGGCGCTCTGTGGAGGAGGCCTATGTTTAGCAGTAGGCATCTACAGGCTGTTGATGATGAAATTCTCTATGGGCTACAGACCACCCTAAAGATAGGCAACACACTGGCAGTGCCATTGATGTTGCAGATATCCATCAGGGTGCTTATTCTCCATGGAAACATAGATTCCACACGATATGAAACCACGTCGATATCGTGTCTTGTTCAAATCGTGTCACAGCGTTAGATATACCTTCACTTTACATTAAAGTTATCTTTATTTTGAATAAAATATATTAACATAAGTGGTCATATATTTTGATGTGTTGATGTTTCGGAACGCGTCTCGGTAAAACATTTGATTTATGACAGTTCAAGTCGCGCCAATTCCAAATTTATTTCGCGCGGTTTTGTTTTCGTTTCATAGAGAATAGACGTATCCAGATTTCTTATGTAAGACAAGGAACTCGCGTGGTTTCAAAGTAAGGAATCGATAGAGAATAACCGCCCAGGGTGGTTATTCTCTATGGAAACACAGATTCCACACGATACGAAACCACATCGTTATCGTGTCTTGTTCAAATCGTGTCACAGCGTCAGATATACCTTCACTTTACATTAAAGTTATCTTTATTTTGAATAAAATATATTGATATTAGTGGTCATACCTTTTGATGTGTTGATGTTTCGGAACGCGTCTCAGTAAAACATATGATTTTTGACAGTTCAAATCGCGCCAATTCCAAATTTATTTCGCGCGGTTTTGTTTTTTTTTTTTCATAGAGAATACAGTTTCGCAGATTTCTTATGTAAGACAACGAACTCGCGTGGTTTCGAAGTAAGGAATCGATACGGAATAGTGGCCCTGGAGTGAGCATTTACCACCAGGGCCACCAATTTGATTTTCACTTCATATTATAAAAGTATTTTTATTTATTTAGTAAACAATATCCCCGTTGCCAAGAAAAGTTGTATAGCAGAAGAATGGTTTTCTGTTTTGTTTCTCTCTATCAAATTTAAAATAGGCAAGGATAAAACAAGACTAAGCACAGTAGGTGTTTATTAGTAAGGGTGTTAACGTTCTACAACATTACATGGGCTGTTCCACTGGACTGTCTTTATCGGCATAGTTCAGAGTTCGAAGTCTCCTAATTTACTTACAATTTCCATTCTAATGACACTCGTTTGTTCCAGCAGACGATTCTAAAGACGATCTAAAGAACATCAGCGGTGTGGAAGAACCAAAGAAAGATATCCCATCAAATCCCTGATGCGCGCAACGGAGCTCAGTCACTCAACTCAAAGGACAGCGACGGTTTTGATGCAGTCGCGTGTTAAATCGCGGCTCAAGAGCCATCACTTGGCTGACTTGACTTTCCAAAATACGTTATTACGCGTGTTATTCGTATAGTGAAAAGAGACATTTTCCACAACTACTATTTCCACATTACATTTTTACTGATGGCTTCCTGATGCATAGATTCACAAAAAGGGGATACCAATTTTTCAATCATTCAAGCAATACAATAGTTAGTTCTAAATGTACACCTAAAAAAGGTGATATGTTTGTTTTTCAGTATTTTTATACAAGAACTGAGTCTCGAAATATTCCTAGTTTTATATTTACAATAACGCGTATTCTAGGTATAAATTACTTTTTAGGAAATATTTTTATAAATGACGTCCTAAGACTTACATTAGTAAGATTAGTTATTTTTGAATCGTTAGTAGATGAATTGAAACCGAAGGTTTGTTGTGTTCAACTTTTGATGGAAATATGATCTTTTTGTTCAAGTTAATTTGCTAAATTCTTAAAAGATCAACTTACAAAAGCCTATGTTTCAATGGATATCTACTATTATGTGTTTAATTAATTTATTCATAAGAAGGCATGATTGTGTGAGGTAAAAGATCCTAGTTTGTTTTGAGCGTTATTATAACCAAGTCGATGTCGACAAATACTGCAATATTTGTCGTAATAGTACCCTATAGTCCACGCGTACGAAGCCGCGGGCCGGAGTTGGTATTGTGTAAAAAAAAACTCTATATCAACGTTATAAGCGCCGTCTCCTAACAAACTGTCAAAGGTTCACACGATTTGATTTCACCCTGTTTAACTTTCTGCAAATCTTATTGTTTGGACCTAGTAAATGATCTTGTACTGTGAATGTATGATAGTGAAATCTGAATAAATGTGGCTTATTTGGAAAAGTTTTAGTTTTTGACTGACACAAAAATGATATAGAACAATCGCGGTGCTTCCTAGGGGAAGAAGCTCTTGGCTATAAAAAATGTCGTTTCATTACATCATATAATTATAATAAATCGAATTTCATAACATAATTTAATTTGGGGCAGAAAATTGCGCTTGCAGAACAAGGTTTTGTTTACCTGTAATATTATTATGTTCTGTGTTTTTGGAGGGAATAAAAGATTAGTTAGTTTCACTGTTTCTTATCCCATTAACTTGTATGAAAACTTGTTTGGGTTATTATGATATTTTTGCTGAACACCTAATTTTATCCTTGAGGGTTGCTATTAGCGAGCACAATAATAAAATAAACAGTGTAGATTATTCCACTTTGTTCACCAGTGGATGGGTCTTACTTACACCCTCTATAGATTGGATAATCCAAGATTGCATTAAATGTGAACGCTGATACAAATCATAGCAACACAAAACATTAATGCATCTTAGGAATTAGGAATATTACGATTGCCGTTGAATGTTGTTGAGCTTGTCAATTAAATACGTAAAAATATGAATGGGCTGTTAGTTACGGTTTCCGCAGTTTTCAAATATTTATAAAATAGTTCCTATAACGAAAATTCCCACTTAATTTACTGTACAAGGAGCATTTATTTATTTTTTACCGTAATGTAGTAACGACTGGTTTTTTTTTTGAGTTATCTATCGATCTATCTATTTATTTTTATTAATAAGACTAAAAACCTTCCATGCAGAAAGCTGGCGATGACGTTTGATTTAAATGCTAATATTTGATTTGATATACCTATACTTTTGTTTATAATTTGTGTGTTCCAATAGAGTTTATCTATCTATCTATCTATATGCAGACATCAAATTGCATGGTGAACTGGCATTGGATTATGAAGTTCATTATGAAGCGGAATCTCTGCACCAACATCTTGGTTACATCCTTGCTTTGCCTGTCAGATTGTGATTCACATTCCACTGATCCACGGCGAAAACCTTATTTATTACACCTTACGTTCGAAAAATTCGTATCAAGCTAAAATGCGTCATGTAAATTATATAGAAAAGGTCAAAAATATTATACTTGGAACGTGGAACAAAATATTTCGGGCCGCTACTATTATTAGGTATAGATTACGTGACATGCTTACGCCAAGGGATCGATTTCAATTTGCTCGGGTAGACTTCATATACTCAGTGCAACGCTCTATTGGGTGGTAGATAAACAGCAGTACCGGCTACACCCACGTTACAAGTAACAACTTCAACCAACCACCAGAACATCTATCAATTCTCTAAATAGTGACATTTAAAGCCACAAATGTGTAGTAATTGACTTGTACTGTCCTATCTCATGTGCATGTATGGAACACTACCTACATGCTAGCAATAAGGATTGAGTAGTATATATGCGTTGGTAGCAATTCTGTTGCGACAAGCCATTACTTACAATCTTACTACCTAATTATAGTTTACATCAATATATTTTATTCCTTATTCCTCATGGTCAAGCTGGATAGCCTAACTGATTGTCTTCTGTGACAAATAGTACAATCTAAAAAAATAATTGAAATCACATACATTTTATAGTATTAAGATTTCTAAATCGCCGTTTGTCTCCTTCTGTTCAATGTTTGCGCCAATAAATTGCTACCTTTGACTATGGAGTGATAGGTATAATTTTATTTTTAGTTTTCCTTGTAATTCTTATAGCAAATAAGATTGTAAATAATGTATTTTTTATTGTTCAAATAAATCAAAATGTTTATGTAATATCGTGGTTTTACTATATTAACTACCCTCAAAAAATAATTTAATGTATCATGGCAGTGGAGAACTTGGTTCAACCAAATTAGATAGTTCAAATTACAAAATCCCTTTTGTTCAGTCATACCGCAGTTACCGCACTGTTTCCAAAACTGTCGCCAATGCAATTAGATTTGGATACGTGCACAGACTAGTCACTATATTTTACTAGGTGGTAGGCAGGCAGGCCTTTTCTGCAGTTTAGGTAAGTAGTGTGTTGTGTAATTGTGTTATAATGGTTCATATATGGTACCACAATGACAGATTTTGACACTAATGTTAGTCTACAAACCATAAGTAGACTACCATTAGTGTCAAAATCTATCATGATGACAGATTTTGACACTTATAGTAGTCTAGAAACCATAAGTAGACTACCATTAGTGTCAAAAATCTGTCATTATGGCACCATTCATAAACCATTATAACACAATTGAAATAGCAGACTTTGGGCCCTGTCCGTCTGCACCACTGCACTATCAGGCCTTGAGTTTTCACTTATCTCTACGTATCCACATCCGTTGTCTACAGGATAAGTGTGAATTTTGAAGCGGTTAAATTTTGGTGCAGACAACGCTCATTACAACCAAATAGAACCGAATCCGAAGCAATTATGATTCAGCCTGGTTTGGACCGCCTAAGGTTATTTACCTAATCCTAACGCTTCAGGGAGTTACGAAATAACATAAAAAAATGTACATTTCATAAGTTTATTTCATTATATTTACGTAAATTTAAACAGATTATCACAACGCTCTATCATACATTGCACCATAAAATAAAAGTACCGTAAAATCAGTCTGGTACCAAAATGCTAAAAATCAAATAAATTGGAATGAATATAAAAATACTATGAAATAATTTAGTAATATACATCTACTTTAGATCATAATTACATACTGGGAAATCCGGTAAAAGACAGCCTTAATAAGAGACAAAAAGAATTGTAATATATATTTCATAAATAGTTACTCTAGTGAACACTTAACTTATACGGCGCTTTCTAAATTTATCGAATTACCTTAAAATTGAACCTCGCATAACTAACTGTACGAGTACTATTCTAAAATTCACTTCATATTTTGAACTTCATTTTGTAATCAATCACACTTTGTTCAATAATTTCCAAAATGCTACATACTTAGCAATTTATAGAGGAATGTAAATTGGAAGATATCTGTCACGGTTGTTGCACCAAAATAATTTGTGCGTAGGTAAACAAGGCAGGCCTACTATAGAATGACTAGGTTAAACCAATGACTGCGTTAAATTATCTTTACCATCTAGTAAAACATCAGTTATCGCAAAAATTGCTCCTATACACAGCGAATTAATAATTAGTTAAAATACTAGGTTTTAGGATGTGCATGTGACTTACACCGACATCCTATTCTATACAACCAATGATTGTAGAACAGATTTCGTTGTATAGATAGAAGGACTGTCATACCATATTTGTAGCTTGACGTCCAAAGTTGGACTTTAGAGTGATAAAATCATAATAATTATTCACCGTGTTCATACAAACAGATGCCGTTATGGATCTTCAATCTTCGTCAATCCAATTAGTGTTCAGAAATAAGCAACCCCTAACTCCTTTTTTTGAGAGGTGAATTATATAAGTTAAGTCACGATGGATACGTTCATCTATACTTATTCTGTTTTTTCTTTGTGATGGCAAGTATTAATGGCAACACTAAAGTATAAAAAACTGAACATAGTAATAAAATCAAGGATTTAATTAAAATAAATATAGGTCCAGATTTGAAGAAAATACCTTGTTGTCTGAGACCGAAAATAACAAAAATAGTGTGGTTTAAAAGCCATTAGTACTCCATCATGAATTGACTTTCTAAACCCAACTGATGTTTACATCAAAGTTAAATAAACAAAACTCATACAATAACAGAAACTTACTAAACCGATCACAGTAAACATACGATAAATAAACGATTAATATGTTTTATACTAAAATAAAAATTACTTAATATTAATGTATTATGACTGTTTTCGAACAATAATGTTCTAATTTTTTTTTTATTAATACCTAACTAAAATGTCAGTTTATCCGAATATTACAAGGTTAGAATACTAGTCAGTAACTAATTTACTGCTTATTAAAAGGTTTACATTGCTAACTGGCACAGGTGTGAGCATCCGAGATATTCCGTTATTTGTTTAGGCCCGATCATCACATTACGTCATTACTCCGAGGCGCGCATGCGCATTTGCGCTTGCATTAGGTTTCATTGCCTTCTGTGAACAATGACAAATATTATCTATATAAGTATGATTTAAGCTTATATGTTATAGATTATATTACGTGCTTGCACGGCTTAGTTCCACTATAGATTGATACCTGTGCTGTGACAACTACGATGATTAAAACCCAGAAACATATAGTTATAGTTTCTCAGTGTTGTTATCTCTGTCGCTCGTATCGCAAGTATCAAGGTATATTTTACGTGCGTTGATATATGTAATAGAAATTATGTAAATAAATATACGAACCTGGAGTCAAAGGATGATCTCGCAACATTGAGCCTGGAAAATATGAAACATACGTGTAGTGTATCAATAATTTATATGTTGAATATTTAAATATTTCAGCTACTAAATGTCCTGGTACTTAGCACAAATATAGTGAACTCAAGCCTACACAATCAAGTTGTAATAAAGTTACCACTCAAGCCATATCACGTGATTATATACATTAGCTATCCACAACGAACAAAACAACAATCCACAGCCACTCATGCAAATTCTGCTTATTTTCTATTTATTTATTTATTACATGCTTTCATACAATGTCATTTATGTAGCTACTAATACTATTATTAATTTTATGTACTTATAATACCGTTTGTATCACATTAGTATTATTTTTTATCAAGATTCGCAAGTTTCCTGCGGTCAACTAGAAATGTGTGACTGTAATTTGCAAAGGTTTCATAAAAGATAAATTGTCAGTTCTTTATACAGTAAACAGTGCTAAATATTGATTATATTTTTGATAGCTCGATAATTTTGTGAATTCGATATTATAACTCACTTTACTTAAACATGCAACGCACTACATCTGCCATTTGCTTAAATCGACAACAAAAACATTAAACTAAACAAAACCAAAATCGTCCGTGCATATACCAACCACAGACCCAAACAGCGGACAATTTTAAATACTTAGTCGGTATACACTGAAACAACCTTGAAAATCTTCAAATAGGTATCGTTACGATTACAAAAAAAGCAGTATCGCCTATTTAGCGTAATCAAAAGGTTAAGAACGAAAATAAATTCCCGTTGGTGATTCAAATTTTTCCTTTACAGATGAATCTGTCACCAATAAGTGGTTACCGACTATTTAAAATGACCCGTAACGTTATACACAAAGCAGCAAAGCGTTTTACCTATACAGCGTCTGGCACATGGACATATGGACACTAAATCAGTAGAGTATAGCGTCAGAAAGTAGGTTACTGGTTAGTGCAGCGCCCGGCGTGATCCCTACGATGCTGCCGCCGACGCACGCCTCCACACCTTCTGTAGACCACCACCACAAACATTTATTAACGATTCGCGTTGTACGACCACTCACAACGATTGCAAATCCAACCGATTCAACGTTGGTGTTGTTCTCTATAAGATATCCCAAATATAACTACACCGGGTTGTTTTTAATTTACCTATAAAACTTTAGGGCGTGACTCACAGCATTTAAGTAAACAACTGTTCTAAAATTTTTTTATAATCGCCAATGTAGTGTACTCGCTTCGCTTTCGCTTTTTGCGAGGTAAGCAATATACGCTGCAAGGCTTATTATTGTGTTTCATTGAGTATTGGTCCGTTTTAAGACATTTTTTTGTATGTACTATGGTATTAGAAATCTTGTAGTAAAAAAGTCTTAAATTTTTTAAAGTCGTAGAACAAAAGTTGTTTATTTTAGTGATGAGAATTATGATGAATATAAAAAGTTTTTGGGTGAACTAAAAATAACCCCGTATTAGCCAGTTAGCAGGGAACTGATAAAAATTGAGCTAAAAACTTGCATCACGAATTTTCTCAGTTGAATTCGCAAATTTTTGCTTGTCGCATGCCACCATTCATACATATAAAGATTCCATGATTAATGTTATTATGATATATGCAACGATTGTAAATGAAAACAAAATGAATTATGGACTATGATAGATATGGATGGTACTCAATTTAGTCATGTTTTGTTTTATGTGACTGTATATAGATAAATATGTAAAAAGAAACAAGTACTACATGCTTGTATTCGTCATGACATGAGTCATACATAATGGAGTAGTAGATTGTCAAAGGCTTAGTTAGAGCAAATCTGTAAAACATGTCATGTGCTCCAACATAGACCGCATCATCACTTTCCATCAGGTGAGCCCAAACGTGAGCCCATTTAAGTATAGAAAAAAAAAAACTTTGAAAGTAAAGTACAGATCTACCAGTTAATACTCCGCCATCTCTTTTTAATGAAGCCGATCCCTGTATTATCAGAGAGAGAGATGGCGAAAAATTGACCTGCCGGGCTAGCATGCGCACCGCGACAAAATTATATCGACACTTTTTCTCGTGAGAGACCGTGACAAGGCTATGGTAGCGCCTGAGTGTGTCTCACTCTAACAGCGACAAGTTTTCTCGCGATGCGCATGTTAGACCATCTTAAACTCTGAACAGTTAAATTAGTGGCCTTGTATGTTGCATTGTAGGAAATATGAACAAAGTATATTGTGAAGATTAAAGATGGATTCGCATTCAAATGATAATCATTCAATCCAGCAATGTAAAGCTCTCTGGGGTTCTTTCGAAACGACTATCACCGATTTGGATGAAAATAATGATTTTTTTTTAATGAGTATGTACTTTTGAAAATGCTACTTAGCATTAAGTTCGCCTATGTACTTGATTTACTCTTGTGCAATAAAGCATTTTCTATCTATCTATCTACTTTTCTAAATAAAGAACCACAGAGAAAGTAATTTTTGTTAATTGAGACAGTGTTTTCGTGCTAAGACATCTATTGGTTTGGCATTCGCATTCAATAAAGCAGGCGAACACGTGGACACTAGACAGAATGGAGACTAGCGCTACTCATAGTCTTCGTCGAACTCCGCAGAAGCAGGGGGTCTAGCAAAGATACTAACCACTAACGCTAACGCCTCACGCTAACTCCAAAATGTATTGAAATGACATTCGCTGCGGAAAAGTTAGCGATTTCCAAAATGACATTTTAGTACATTTTGGAGTTAGCGTGAGGCGTTAGCGTTAGTGGTTGGTATCTTTGCTAGACCCCCAGGTCGTCTGTCTTGGGTGGATACTGGCTGGGAGAAATGTAAGTAGGAAACACCCGAGACGGGACGTCAGTGCAGGCTTTGCCGTGCCCATAATAAAATGATAAAACTAAAATCAAGACTCCTTAGAATCCAATTGGTGTAAATACCACAGTAGGTAAACATTCTGCGTCTGCAGGGAGTAAAATGAGAATAAAAGTAATGACAGCTTAGGCAAACGAGACGAAAGACAATAATCTAAAATTCTAAATCAACCTTTAAGAAACCACAACTATTTGCAGTACTGTAGTTGTCCTACTGTGATAATTGCGAGTATTTACTATCGTTCAACACAATCATTCCCTTGCGCAGGTATTCAGGCTAGCGTTGTCTATCAGTTAGATCTGGCGTACTCCGCGCTTTAGGTACGAACTACGAACCTACAAGTAAATTGGACCGGCCCCACTTACCGGGTCAGTCCGTTACGCGGCGTTAGAAGAGCACCGGTATAGAAGTAGAAAGAGAAGCAGCTGTGGAAGGTAAGAAGCTTGTAGCGCTGTGCGAGCTGAACTACACGTTATTGCGAGGTAGTTTAGTAGTACGTTGTCGTACCTACATGTACTTTTACGTTTACACAAAGAACCACTGAGAAAACATAAACTATTTTGTTAAACGAGTCAGTCAAGTGTTTCCGTACTAAGATATCTATGGGTTTGGCGAGTTATATAGCTTCGCGGAGTGCATCGTAATGTACTATTAAGTATTCTGTGACATAGTTGACTGTCTCCATTCTGTCCAAGCCCCCGTGAGTCATTGTCGGTGACAGTGGCATGCAAGTCTCACCGGTAGTGCAGGCGGCGGCGTTATTGTCCGCGTTGACGCCGGCCACGGACCACGGCCGCGCCTTGCCGCCCGACCGGGCGCATCCGTTCCCTACCGCACGCACACGTTACCATACTGACAAAACCGCACTCGACCTTACTCACTTGTGTTTTGATACCGGCTACTTTACAATAACAACAAAATAAAAAAAAAAAACAGTGAATCGCGGGAATGAACCTGGGGGTCTAGCAAAGATCACAAACGCTAACGCTATCGCCAAACGCTAACTGCAAAAATGTATTGAAATGACATTCGCTGCGGAAAAGTTAGCGAGTTCCTAAATGTCATCCTAGTACATTTTGGAGTTAGCGTTTGGCGTTAGTAGTTGGCATCTTTGCTAGACCCCCTGGGGCGTTATCGTGAAGTCTGGTCATGTGCTCTCTTACTCGCACTCAATGACTTGTAAATTGGCGCGTGCAAGACGGCTGGCGAAGCCATTACCTAACAGTTACGCAATAGGAGTGCTACTCAGATTATATTGAGCGAAGTTCACTTGGTAAATTCGTTTGACAATATTAATCGTAAATATCGTAATTAATAATTTGACAAAAAACTAGTTATTGTTTTCTGTTTTGTTTGTCACACTCGATGGCTAAATATTTAACTTTTTGTTGAAAGGTGAAACACGCCCACGCATACAGATTTTGTCAAAAATACAATGATATGGGTCGAATGATGTTCTGTCGTGTCTTTAAGGTGTACAAAGTTATGCAATAATAAATACGTAAAACTCTTCTAAAAATTTATAAATAGTTAACTAGGTAATAGTGAAGCTAGAAGCTTTGCTAGAATTTGAAACTCTGCTGTGCTACACAGGCCACTCTTGTGTTTGTGTCAACTGTATTTAGTAGAATAATCATAAATATTTTACACCATGTTATATTTCCCAGATGTTAAAATAAATGGATGATTTCCCTTAATGGTGTTAAACCCCCAAAACACTATGATGTATGTAAATCAATATGAGACAATGGTGTAGATTCTGTTGTGCTAAATCCCAAGCTAAATCTAATTTGACAGTTCTAAAAACATAGCGATCTCTTTCATATCAGTCAAAATGATAAAGACCGCAATAGTTTTAGAACTAACAAATTAAGTTTAGGACCTTGTACAACATAAAATACATCGCTTAAATAAACCATAATGTCATCGACTCGAGTTGACACCAGATTCTTCAAATAGTCTCCCATAAGCAGACATGAGCGCATGAAACCCACATAAGCGAACCCACTGAAGCCGAAATCAACGACCACTTTGACATTGTGCTGATAAAGCATACATGTGCTTCGAAATTTGTGTAAACATACGTACACTGGTGATGAAGACATGACCAACTAGCTTGAGCAGAGTTTTACCATCGACGCGTTGGCCAATTGTAACTCGGCCAATGATACTTTTAGTGCGATCATCTAGGGCGGTTTTCGTAGTGAAAGTTAATAAAATATGTTTACCCATTGTGTTGACGTTATCAGAAGAACGCGAAGGCGGTGGTGTGGTCGCAGTTTTAATTCCGACGTTATCGGAAGATTTGCATCGAGATACCTCTGTAAAGGAAGTATTAAACATAAATAAGTATTTACGCTATTATATTTCTCATACAGATTTAGGATGGGAGCTAGTGACTTTTTAGAATAAACGTCGTATACTACTTACCCTTATAGTAATTTGTATTTAGGTACTTCTAAGTATTTAAATTAGTAGTAAATAAGAGAGCAGCTGATGATTGATACTTACCGCATTCTAATAATACAGGGGTGCTTTCGCCAGACGTTACACTGTACCTGAAATTATTCAAGAAAATAAGTGAGTATAAGACCTATGCAAATACTTAACAGGATATTATTACTATTAAAATAAATCGCTCTAGACGCTATAGGGGGCAAAACAGAATATAAATAAAGTGCCATAAACTAATTATTTTTATACAGGCTATTTTTAATTCACCAAAAACTTTTTAGGGCATTACTGACATCATAGAAACAAACAACTTTTGTTACTTTTCTGTTTTTATGTAAATAGATACTAAACAAAAATATAATTATAATAAGCGTCAATAATCAATAGAACCGAATGATAAGCTCCATAGCCTGAATTACTGACTAAATGACTACGATGCAAAAAAGAGGAAATAACAATTTTTTAAGTGTTTCAACCCATTACATTGACAAAAAAGGATTAGAAAAAAAAAACACGGCAGAACAAAATTTTGTTTGTTTAAGTGATGCGAGTTAGGCCCTAAAGGTTTTAGGTAAATTAAAAATAATCATGTATAATGTATGTTAACATGCAGGCAAGCGTAATAAAACTAACCTCTATATTCTTAGTCGTTACCACGAGATTACTCCACTCGACTCAACCTCGAATTAACCTAATTTTTGTGTTTTGGTATTAATTGACAATGTTATAAACAACTTGTCATTTCCTCGTTAATTCTTCTCAAACGAGGGAAGCGAAGCAACTGTCAACTCAATAGTCGCGATGTACTTTGAGTTTCCTTCAAAGTTGAGTGGAAGTCAAGTGAAGGATTTTTGGTGAAATGTTTTAGAATACGGCAATCGTATTACGTAAAAATTGCAACGCAAAGCAACAGCAGCTAGCAAAGCGACAGCGAACACTTAGCAATCAGTCGCAAGATGTCCGCCTGTCACTCGCCTGTCGATAATTACACTTTGGTCTTTGAGACTAGCGCCACTAGCAACAGAACAGCAATAGATGGAACCAAAATAATGAACTTTTTAGTTCATCGATTGCTGCCAACACCATGTTTGACAGCAATGATTGCGAAATTTACGCCTGTTGCAAAAGTTACGTAATAACCCCGCGGGGGTCAATGTTTTCTAAAGTCACTTGCAATAAAGAGATGTATCATTCACATATATTAGCTATAGTAGTCCTGTGTACAACTGACATGGTATCGTCCCGCTGCAGCGTGGGCGAGTGGCGGCACGGCGAGGGCGAGGGCGAGGCGAGCGAGGAGAGCGAGTGCAGCGAGCGCGACGTGAGCGGAGTGCGCGCCGACAGCGACGGCTCCTCGCTGCCCGGCGGCGTGCGGCACGTGCGCCAGAACTCCTCCAGCCCTGCCGTTATACTCTCACTTACGTTTCTTAAACCTAAACTCATCATCAACGGCTTCAAGACGTCCACAGAGGTTTGGCGGGAACGCGGAAAAGTTCACGTCGTTGCATTGTTTTATTTCTCAAAACTTGTGCTTTTGCCAGTGTTAATGTTTACAATTGGTGGCGTTTTACGCGTTAAGTGCTGAATTACGAGCATGAGTGTGGGCAAGTGATATAATGTGGTGAAACGTGGTTTTTTGTGTTGCTTCCAAAATTCCATAGAAGCTTCTAGTAAAGTTGCCACCTTTTTACTGGAGCATGACTTAGACTGGACTATGAACTACGCAAAATATTTTAAATTCGATGAATATAACATACTACTTGACACTGGCTAAATACACTAAGTGTGGAGCCAAAATATAAGAAAAAAAGAAGACAAACAACTGTTCAAAATGGCATTTTAAGCGTGCACACGCTCGGTTTCCTGATTCAGATTCTGCATTCTGTGGAATGTATGCGGCCGGACGGAAACCGAATGTGAGTTTTTTTCCGTTCGGAATAACACTTTGACAACGTTTGCCTTCAAAATTGCATTTTATCTGCATCCAACAACTGCCCACGGCTTTCGCTAGATCTTCAGTCCACCTAGTGGGGGCCGGCCTACGCTGCCCATCCAAGCAATCAAATCACAGTCACATCAAAGTATAGTCACTTTCAAGTCTAAATCAAGCTCCGGGATAATTTATAAATACATTACTGAATGCTTCTATGGAGAGAATCAGAGAACACAAAGACACCTTTTCCTTGATTCTCAGCAGTGCACATTCAGAAATTTTAGCGGTTAATAATTTATTTATTTTATTGATTGCACCATGAAACAAATAATAAGTTTTGATAAATAGTAAGAAACCAATCTTTTCACATTTACACCAAAACTTTTTCTGAAACATCTAGCAGGTTAAAAACCAGTGCTTGCAGTCTGAGATCGATAAGAGCATGTACCTAAGGGTGCAGTCAAGTGTGTAATATTATGAACCATAGTGAAGACAGTACCTTCATCTATGTCTTGTGACTGGTCTGTGATGGGTCGCGTCGGTGCTCTTGTTTTGTTTCTTCTAGGGCGGCCTGGAAAATAAAGTCTTTTGACGGGCTCGATAGCTCAGTTGGTAGTATCCCTGCCTTCTGAACGGAGGGCTGTGGGTTCGATTCCTACCCAGGATAAACATTTGTGTGATGAACATAGATGTTTGTTCTGCGTCTGGGTGTTATATTGTATTCTATGTATGTATTTACAAACAAAAAAGTATATAAGTATTGTATCAGTTATCTGGTTCCCATAGTACAAGCTATGCTTAGTTTGGGGCTAGATGGCGCTGTGTGAATTGTCCACACATATTTATTTATTTATTTAATAATCACTAAATTCCTATATGAAAAAAGTTAATAAAATACGAGTGTACCTTTGACGAGGTGCCTGAGGGTATGTGCGGGAAGGTCGGCGAGGCCATCAGCCGCCTCAGCATGAAGCGGTGGCAGTGAGAGCATCTCGTTGCTGCTACACTGCTGCTCCGCCACGGACTTGGGCCGCACGCGCCGGCAACCACGCTCGCGCCGACGGCAACCCAGCGGCGTCGCCTGCGCATAACAACCACTATAAATATCAACATCATCTGCTCGCCTCCTGCATCGTCGGCTTCCCGCAGTTTTCATCAGGTTGTCGGTCCACCTAGTGGAGGGTCTGCTTACGCTGCGCCTTCCAGTTCGTGGTCGCCACTCGAAAACCTTTCTTCCCCGTCGGTTGTCAGTTCTGCGAGCGATGTAGCCTACCCATTGCCATTTCAACTTGCTAATTTTAAGGGCTATATCGGTCACTTTAGTCCTTTTGCGGATTTCCTCGTTCCGGTTCTTATCTCGCATGGAAACACCGAGCATAGCTCTCCGTAGCTTGTTGCGCGACTTTGAGCTTACTAATAAGGCCAACAGTAAGAGACCACGTTTTAGTTTCATATGTCATCACAAATATAACAAATAATTATATCACAAATATAAAAAAAATTAAGGTTAAAAATAACTGGAAATACAGTTTAATATAATATAAAGATACGTGCAGATGTGTACATCCGTTGACTACATCCTTCTAGATGTGAGCACAGCATGCTTAAAACAATTATGCGCATAAATAACGCCCAACGATCGCATAGACCCTGAACCGTAACTAGGATTCCCTGTATCTAAGGACCCAGGAACTATGAGGACTGGGACCATTCCCACAACACTCAGACACAGAACAAGTATTTGAGTGTTTATTACTTGTCCATCACGAGAAACGATTAAGATTTGAAAAGAGCAGCTTTTTCTAGTATAGCTATCTCATCCCGCGGGTTTATAGCGGTAGTGGGAAACCCGTATTTTTTGTTTTCGTAATTTATTTTCGTTGTCATCGATCATAATTAGGTCTAAAAATTTACTACCATTGTATTATTTAAACAAAAATGTAAAAAGAATGTGATGATGAATGAAGAAGAATGTGAAGATAATGTGTTTGCTTACCAAATTCAAATAATCCAATTTCTTTGTAGCATGAAAATATGAAGGCACAACAAATATAGTAGACTTATCAGATCACCTATAAGAATGAGGCTTCTCGAATTGAGTTGAGAGTTTTTTTTAATGAAAATCTGTGTACAAATCAGGCTTCACACGTCGATTATTATAAATCCTCACAACTCATTTTTTTTTCTTTTAACAAGTTATAAATACTGAACATAAACATCTGATTTTTTTACCTGAGGTCTTTAGAGGATAATCTCTAAATGGTTTTCAGATTTCTGAATTTCGCACAAAATGAAACTTTATCAATTCTTGGAAGCTTGTATCTATTTACCAATGCTACGTTAGGAAGAAAATCAGTACTCACTCCAGAGTGTGAAATGGGCGTCAGCAGATCAGGAATGTCTCCATGCACACTAACTCCCGGTTCACTGTCACCAGCATCAACATTTTCACACGCCATCAGCGCCAGACTTTCCACAGCTTGACTGAACATACGAAAAAGTATTAAAAAAAAAAACTACAATAATCACCAAGAATTGACCAAGAGAACGCGATCACGCTCGTGAAATTCTTCTCAGAATGTGACTACATCTAAGGAAACGATAAAGTTATGAATGGCAAAGTGACTCATTCAAGTTGACTAATTTGGGAGTTTTATAGGCCTGCTTCAGTTGACAACGTAATAATAGTTTATCATCGTATGTTTTGTAACACATTTGGGCATTCATGAATTATGACGTAATAATAAATCAAGTCAAATAGTTTGGTCATCTAAAATGGAAGAACCGGTCTGTGAGAATAACATAAAAAATGTGATTAACGACATACTGGTCAATGTAGCATTTTTTACATGGTCATTTTAGTGTTAAACAACTAATTTTGGCACGATAATATATCTACTATTCATCACCGTAAGCTTTTGAGTTGAGTGTACTGCTGAAAATAGGCCTCGTCGATAACGCTATAATCACAAAATGGCAGGCATCTTGGTGATCGCAGTAGATCATAATGCGGACTGAAGAGAATGCTGCTTCCCTGGATATAAGCACTTTTACGGCAACCGGGAAGATAAGATGAGAAGAGAGATGGGGTGTTCTTATTCTTGAACCGGGACCACAGGGCATGGGATATTTTTATAGGTATTGTTAAACTGGTCATACTTGAGAAGGTCTTGTAAGCTGGTGTTGCAAGGAGCCATGGCGTCTCTCACAGCCTGCAGAGTGACTAGTTCCCCGCTCGTGCCGCTACCGCCCATTGCCGCAAACACTTCGCTGCACCTCTGTAAGGATTACAATAAATCACTCTAAAATTATGGTTCTCTTTACTGTCCTGAAAGTCATATAAACACGGAGTAGAACATTTTAAGGAGTATATTTATGCATCAATAGTCAATAGTAATTTATTCATAAAAACTTATTTACATGTCAACACAAAAATAATAATCAAAAATAATAATAATAATGGGATAGGTATACATAATTGTATAACGTCCAAATAAGTATAATTTATAAAATAATTAAGAATGATAAAGTAATTAAGAATGATAAGTAAATAATAAATTAGTGAATTACTTATTTATAATTAAAAATTTCGTCAAGGCAGGCTACGTCTGCTCGATAAGCCAACGATTTAGTCTACTTTTAAAAGAGTCTAAGCTAGGAGCAGTGGCGATGTCGTCAAGTAATTTGTTGTAGATCGCTGGTCCCATCACATGGGTCAGCTTATTGGACTTCTCCAGTGTGCGCGACACTGCCCTAAGCTTATTGACGTTGCGCGTGTGGTAGGCGTGCACTTCGCTATTCTATATATAGCACTCAGGGTGTGTTCTCACAAATACTGCTATCTGTGATATCACGATAGCAGGTAACGTGAGGATTCCCAAGTCTTTGAAGTAGGGCCGCGCGGAGGTGTCTCGAGTCACACGCACTATAGCTCTGGCGGCGCGCTTTTGCATGCGAAATGCTCTTTCCCACTCTGCAGCGCGACCCCAGAGCTCCGCACCGTAATGAAGTACAGAGTGTACTGTTGCGAAGTAGCACGCACGTGCTACTTCAGTTGACACCACCTGGGACACCCTACTCAAAGCAAAGGAAGCACTGCCTACTTTCCCGCACACCTTTTGGATATGCGCTTCCCATTTTAAACTTTTGTCTATTTCAAAACCGAGGAATGTAGAATTCTGCACTTCCTCGATCCTGACATTATCGACCATAACCACCAATGGCCTGTCTGCGCGGCCAGACAAGTAAAAGTTTATAAACTGGGTCTGCTTTCATCTCTTGCGTTTTAGAACGGAAAACACGAATGCATTAGATTTTGTCTATAGAGTAACTCTCAGATTTTACAATTTCTCTGTAACCAGATTAAGAAAACATCGTTAAGGTCCCAATTTGAAATCGGCAGTCCCCATCTGCTACATCCTTACGGCGGGGAGCGGGGGCGGGGGCAGCGCGGCGGCCCGTGTGTACACACCCGCCTGGTGTAAGTGCCGCGTGTACCTGCAGGTACTGGTGCAGCAGGTGGTGCGCGGCGGCGGCGGCGCGCTCGAGCGCGGCGGGGAGCGGGGGCGGGGGCAGCGCGGCGGCCCGTGTGTACACACCCGCCTGGTGTAAGTGCCGCGTGTACCTGCAGGTACTGGTGCAGCAGGTGGTGCGCGGCGGCGGCGGCGCGCTCGAGCGCGGCGGGGAGCGGGGGCGGGGGCAGCGCGGCGGCCCGTGTGTACACACCCGCCTGGTGTAAGTGCCGCGTGTACCTGCAGGTACTGGTGCAGCAGGTGGTGCGCGGCGGCGGCGGCGCGCTCGAGCGCGGCGGGGAGCGGGGGCGGGGGCAGCGCGGCGGCCCGTGTGTACACACCCGCCTGGTGTAAGTGCCGCGTGTACCTGCAGGTACTGGTGCAGCAGGTGGTGCGCGGCGGCGGCGGCGCGCTCGAGCGCGGCGGGGAGCGGGGGCGGGGGCAGCGCGGCGGCCCGTGTGTACACACCCGCCTGGTGTAAGTGCCGCGTGTACCTGCAGGTACTGGTGCAGCAGGTGGTGCGCGGCGGCGGCGGCGCGCTCGAGCGCGGCGGGGAGCGGGGGCGGGGGCAGCGCGGCGGCCCGTGTGTACACACCCGCCTGGTGTAAGTGCCGCGTGTACCTGCAGGTACTGGTGCAGCAGGTGGTGCGCGGCGGCGGCGGCGCGCTCGAGCGCGGCGGGGAGCGGGGGCGGGGGCAGCGCGGCGGCCCGTGTGTACACACCCGCCTGGTGTAAGTGCCGCGTGTACCTGCAGGTACTGGTGCAGCAGGTGGTGCGCGGCGGCGGCGGCGCGCTCGAGCGCGGTGGGGAGCGGGGGGCGGGGGCAGCGCGGCGGCCCGTGTGTACACACCCGCCTGGTGTAAGTGCCGCGTGTACCTGCAGGTACTGGTGCAGCAGGTGGTGCGCGGCGGCGGCGGCGCGCTCGAGCGCGGCGGGGAGCGGGGGCGGGGGCAGCGCGGCGGCCCGTGTGTACACACCCGCCTGGTGTAAGTGCCGCGTGTACCTGCAGGTACTGGTGCAGCAGGTGGTGCGCGGCGGCGGCGGCGCGCTCGAGCGCGGCGGGGAGCGGGGGGCGGGGGGCAGCGCGGCGGCCCGTGTGTACACACCCGCCTGGTGTAAGTGCCGCGTGTACCTGCAGGTACTGGTGCAGCAGGTGGTGCGCGGCGGCGGCGGCGCGCTCGAGCGCGGCGGGGAGCGGGGGCGGGGGCAGCGCGGCGGCCCGTGTGTACACACCCGCCTGGTGTAAGTGCCGCGTGTACCTGCAGGTACTGGTGCAGCAGGTGGTGCGCGGCGGCGGCGGCGCGCTCGAGCGCGGCGGGGAGCGGGGGCGGGGGCAGCGCGGCGGCCCGTGTGTACACACCCGCCTGGTGTAAGTGCCGCGTGTACCTGCAGGTACTGGTGCAGCAGGTGGTGCGCGGCGGCGGCGGCGCGCTCGAGCGCGGCGGGGAGCGGGGGCGGGGGCAGCGCGGCGGCCCGTGTGTACACACCCGCCTGGTGTAAGTGCCGCGTGTACCTGCAGGTACTGGTGCAGCAGGTGGTGCGCGGCGGCGGCGGCGCGCTCGAGCGCGGCGGGGAGCGGGGGCGGGGGCAGCGCGGCGGCCCGTGTGTACACACCCGCCTGGTGTAAGTGCCGCGTGTACCTGCAGGTACTGGTGCAGCAGGTGGTGCGCGGCGGCGGCGGCGCGCTCGAGCGCGGCGGGGAGCGGGGGCGGGGGCAGCGCGGCGGCCCGTGTGTACACACCCGCCTGGTGTAAGTGCCGCGTGTACCTGCAGGTACTGGTGCAGCAGGTGGTGCGCGGCGGCGGCGGCGCGCTCGAGCGCGGCGGGGAGCGGGGGCGGGGGCAGCGCGGCGGCCCGTGTGTACACACCCGCCTGGTGTAAGTGCCGCGTGTACCTGCAGGTACTGGTGCAGCAGGTGGTGCGCGGCGGCGGCGGCGCGCTCGAGCGCGGCGGGGAGCGGGGGCGGGGGCAGCGCGGCGGCCCGTGTGTACACACCCGCCTGGTGTAAGTGCCGCGTGTACCTGCAGGTACTGGTGCAGCAGGTGGTGCGCGGCGGCGGCGGCGCGCTCGAGCGCGGCGGGGAGCGGGGGCGGGGGCAGCGCGGCGGCCCGTGTGTACACACCCGCCTGGTGTAAGTGCCGCGTGTACCTGCAGGTACTGGTGCAGCAGGTGGTGCGCGGCGGCGGCGGCGCGCTCGAGCGCGGCGGGGAGCGGGGGCGGGGGCAGCGCGGCGGCCCGTGTGTACACACCCGCCTGGTGTAAGTGCCGCGTGTACCTGCAGGTACTGGTGCAGCAGGTGGTGCGCGGCGGCGGCGGCGCGCTCGAGCGCGGCGGGGAGCGGGGGCGGGGGCAGCGCGGCGGCCGCGTGCGCCGCGAGCGCGGCCGCCGCCTCGCCCCCCGCCCACGCGCGCTCCAGCGCCAGCGCGCGCAGCGTGTGCCCCTGCACCGGCGCGCTGTTGCTCGCCAACCTGCACCGATACATTTGCTATGAGTGACCGCTGGTTGGTGCCCGGCGCACCACGTCACTAACAATGGCTGTGCAACTGAAGCATAGAGACATCAACAAAACGGTATCAGTGTACTGCTCACACGTACCGCTACGTCAGTGGCGAAATAAAGAAACAAACGCATAGCTACGCTTGCAATAAGAACCGTACTATTTTTTGGACTCGATTCAACTGTTTTTATATACAAATCTGTCAGACTTAAACCCGCCGAAATTACATGGAGCATGCAACCAAGTTTAGGCCTGCCTACGCATGCCGTAGATCCAAGTTCTCTCTTGAATTATACACATTAAAGGCCCACCCATCCCGTCTGCCATTTTAAATTGGTAGGACTAAGAGTACAAAGTATCCATAAAAGTGGTACGCATGAAGCATAATCCAAGTTCTCTCGAGCGACATCGTAAGATAATGTCGGAGGAGTCAGAATGTCCGTCAATATGTATGTAGCAGCGTGCGTACCGCTCGTGCAGGTCCCGCCAGAGCGCGGCGACCCGCTCGGAGGCGCCGCGCCCGCCGGCCGCCGCGTCGCACCCGGGGAACTCCACGCGCCGCACCGACACCGACCGACGCAGCGCCGTCGCTATGTCCGTCAGACCTAAACACGCAACACACTACGTTACGGGGAGGACATTTATTACGTGAGGGGCTTAGGCCGGGCAGGGGATCGAGCCGAATCTCACCGAGATGAAGGGACATTCAAAAGTTACCAAAAATGGCTCAAGAAATGAATAGAAATACCGACACATTAATTCACCACTTGCAAACCATCTTAACCAGTCAAGTTCTATGTTCGCATATCAATGGATTTACTATTAAAAACTGCACACATGGTAAGCGTTTCGACTTATCAACTAATCACAAGTTTGGTGGATTGACTGTTATGAAATGCGCTTTTGTGGGATCAAAAATACTACATTTACTGGAGTAGATCTAAAATTCCAATCGGTCCAATAGGCATGATGACTAAAATTTTTTTTTTGCCTAAATTAAAGATATTCCTAAAAATAAACATTTGTGAAAACAAAAATTAAATATCTCAAAAAACGACAAAGTTACAAGCATATTTTTTTTTTGAGATTGAATGACGTGACGAGCCGGAAACCGGAATAGAAAGAGATAGCTCGAACGGCCAGTGACGTCAGAGCAATGTCGTCATAGTACCTCTTTACTAAGCTGTGGTAGCTTTACATACAATATCTTTGGCATGTGACGTCACAGGTGGATTTTTCACAGTAACTGTGGAGGCGCTCTGTTTCGCGAGAAAGGGACAGGAGATGCCTGCTATAGAAACTTTCAAAGCTTATTACTCCGTGATTTATTTACCAATTTTACTTATTTTTTCAATTATTGCTTTCATTTTTATTCTTTTTTATGAAAGTATTATTTACTTGTTCATTTTTACTAGTAGTCTCATGCCTATTACACAACGAACGTCAGCATCGGCTTATTTCGGATAAACTGTGTACACACACACCATTGTATAAGTTACACTATAATTTTTTATTTCATTTATTTTCAAAACAAATCACAACTATTATTACATTTTCCCAATACAATAGTGTAAGTCAGCATACAAATTAAAGTAGTAGTCACCTTGCAAGCTAAACGCGTTTCGGTCGATGTATAGCGTCTGCAGCGTACAGTTGCATTGGAGAGCCTTAGCTAGTAGCCTCGCCCCGGCGTCGCCTGCAAGGTTGCCGCCCACGTCAAGCGACCGGAGCCTTCGGGCACCGCCCAACGCGTTTAGCAACCCGTACAGATCGGCCTGAAATACACATGATATATGAATATGAGTAATTAAAATTTAATTAAAACGCGCAGAGCAAAGGAAAAAAATACACTTCGCCTCCCGAAGCGTTCTTTTTCTTGCTCTGTGTTAACACGTCTTATGCAGTCGGTATAAAAACGTACCTTGAGTTTGCAGTCACTGAGGTCAAGAGATGTTAGCGCTGTATCTGGTTCTTGCAATACATGTACTAAAGCCTGTAAAATTGCATCAAAAACATGATAATTTTTCAAAAAATAGTAAACTTATTCAATATAATAGTAAGCTTTTTGTATATTTAAATGCTTACTTGTATCAAGGGCGGTGCGTACGATCTCTTCCCAGTTAGTCGACTCAGCGATAAGTGCGTGATGGAATGGTTTTTTCCTATCGCTCTGACTATGCCAGATAGCTCAAGTTCCATACCTGAAAAGTAGGAAAAGGAAATGTTATATTTATCTATACTCCTGTAATACATAAATAATTAAGCATGGATAAACATATGCGGTTCCTATTTTCTATGATGATATAATGACCAAAACTGCAAATCAGTTACATTTTTTTTATTATATCTTCAGTCAAATTTAGAAATGGACGTTGTCCATTTCATATAGTGGGCAAAACTAGTAGCAATAATAATATCAAAGTGGACCAATTACCAAATCAAGACATACACACACATCCAAATTAAGGAGCCAATTCGAATTGCCTTACTTAGTTAAAAAAATGAAGTGACTGTTGCGCGAGACGTAAAGGTAGGGCTTTCTTTTATGATAATAAATAATAAAATAAATAATAAATATGTGTGGACATTTCACACAGCGCCATCTAGCCCCAAACTAAGCGTAGCTTGTACTATGGGAACCAGATAACTGATACAATACTTATGTACTTTTTTGTTTGTAAATACATACATAGAATACAATATAACACCCAGACGCAGAACAAACATCTATGTTCATCACATAAATGTTTGTCCTGGGTAGGAATCGAACCCACAGCCCTCAGTTCAGAAGGCAGGGATACTACCAACTGCGCTATCGGGCCCGTCGGTAATATTATGTGAGTGTAATTATAAGGGTTGGGAGGGGGTGTAGTTTACTCACTGTGGGGGGAAAGGAGGGATGGGTGCAAAGTAGTTGCAACAAACGCCGGTATAGTTTACTCACTGTGTTCAGAAAGGTCGAGCGAGTTGAGACACCGCACGCCGTGTATACACGACTCTAGCACATGCGCGGCTTGAGACGATGCGAGGACGGCCGTCAGGTTCAGTTCCACTCCGGCCGCGCTCTCGTTACACGCCAGACCGAGCAACAAACTCCTGTACGGAACGCAATCCTCTTGTTAACCAACTGGTTCCGTGGAATAATAACTAGAGACGCTCCGTAGGCGCTACAAAATTTCTCCCGCAATGTATCCGTTTCTTCTAGGGAAATCTTGTCAAACTTCAGCACCCCGATTCCCAACCCAACGAAAACGTTTCGATTCGAAATCTAGACTCTCCTTCTCCTTTATCTTGAATATGACAGAGACGGGGAGCTTAAATTTCGAATTGAAAGTTTTTCGATGGGTTGGTAATCGGGGTGTAGGGTACGATTTATATGGTGGTGAAATCGTGGTAACGATTTTACAATCATATATAGATTGAACTTTTCAAGTAGGCGTGTTAGACCGAATCCGAAACTAAAAGGAATATCGAAAGACGACGAGGAATACAAAAAGGCGTCACGAACCCGATTTTGATGAAAACTATAACAGCATTATTGGATTTTTGAAAAATCAATAGTCCTAGCCAGGTATCGATCCCGTTGATTTTGAAAAAAAAAACACTATCTGATGCACCGTTGGATAGTGCCACTAATAAGGATTGAATTCTGGGAAGTACATTACCTGTACCTTGTTCGAACCAAACTAATACGCAACACAATATAGGTTATGCACATTAGCTCCGATTTATCTCGAGCTGTCGTTCGAAGTAGTGAGTTGCGACGAGGTAGGTGTAGAACTGTCAGAAGGAAGACAACGGTGTACTTACTTGAGTGCATCGGGCGGCATCTTGCAGTAAGAGAAGTCAAGTTTGGTGAGCGCGAGGCACGCGGTGAAGAACTGTCGGAAGGAGGGCGGCGGGTCGCGCGGGCGGCGCGCGGCGGCCCACGGGTTGCGGCCCGCCAGCAGCGCGGACAGCCGCGCCGCGCACCCGCGGAGCAACGCGCCCCACATCTACGGACACAACACACATCTAAAAACGACTTTAACTGTACTGAAATAAAGTCCATTTCACTATGCAATGTAACTTTTGTAGATTATCTCGAGTAATATCACAATAGCGCAGTGCTTCAAAATGCGACCTTAACATTACCTCCGTTGGTATGGTTTTTTTTTTTTTATGTTTTAGCTCCACACATTGTATTTAGCCAGTGTCAAGTATTGTAATTTTTCAGTCTTAGAATATTTCACGTTAAGTCAAGTCTGAGTCATAGTCATAGTCCAGTCTAAGTCGAGTAGTCATAGTTCAGACGAAGTCATGCTCCAGTAAAGTGGTGGCAACTTTACTAGAAGCTTCTATGGAATTTTGGAAGCAACACGAAAAACCACGTTTTGGCCACATTATATCACTTGCCAATTTTAAACATTAACACTGGGAAATAATACAATGCAACGACGTGAACTTTTCCGCGTTCCCGCCAAAACTCTTGGTTTGATTTCATATTTTAGAAACAAACCGCGAGGAGGAAACAGATTTCAAAGCCCCGCACAAAGATGGATAATGTGAGCTGCAGAAGTCGAGATTTATCTCGTCTCACGAAAAACAACCACGCAGACCACGTTGTAAACCTTTTGTTGCAATTTCATTAGTGAAACGCTTTCTCGAGCTTTCAGCTGGACACTATGAGGAACTATAATTTGATCTTGAGGTTATTGGATCTTTTTGCGATTGTGTTTTTTGATATGATTTACAGTCAGCTGTGTATAACAACATAGCAAGCAACCCCGGATTCTAGGATTACGTCAATGGCATGGTTAACAATTGAAATGACAAAATATACTTACGTTTTCTAATGTCGTTTCTGTGTTCGTTAAATTAAGGTGTGTCAGGACATTGGGTTGAGCGAGGAAATTGTATAAGTTCTGAAAGAAGAAATATATACTAATGAGATTAACAGTTTTAATGTGAGCCGCCCTTTATAAAGCTATAATATAATAAATATAAGTAGCTGAAACTTTTGAGCAACATTGCAGATACAAAATCTGAAGCAAATGAAACGCGGGTTCTCGTGTGTACTTTACGTTTTCAGAGTAAATTGCCTATATTGCTCTTAGTAGTAGGTACCCGAATGAACAATCTTTGTACGTAATACCATTCAAAACTTTTCAACATTATTGACATACGTGAAAGCCACAGAAACATACATAATCCCTTACTAATAAACACTGCATCACAGTAGAATAGCTTGTTTTCTCTTGTTTTGTCTTTGGATTTTTCTAGAGAAAGAAAACACAAAATACCCAATCTCCAGCTACACAATATTTATTAGTAAAGGGAATATGTGTGAGATAAAGATAACTTACATGTACATCGTCTTTGAGGTTATTGTGCGACAAGTCGAGATGCGAGAGCGTGGAGAGATGGTTAGGGTTATCGTTCAGCATGGCCGCTAGTTGCGTTACAGTCTTGCCGGTGATTCCACACTGCGACAGCGCAATGTGCCGCAGCCCGTCCGGGTTGTTTGATAAGCCAGTCAGGATGTTAATAGCACCTGTACAGGCGAACACTTTAGTACCACTTGCGCTACTAAATACAAGTTCTGAAGTAAATTTACATTACTATTTCTGTTTTCAGTTTCACCAACACTGGTGGGAGTGAGATAACAATATTTTTTAGCTTTCGGCAGAACTACCTTTTTAACGTTTGGTTACTTAATAATAAATCTTCTATCTCTCGACTCCCAACGATATAATTCTAGGTTTATATGGGGTGTGCGTTAAAATTCATATTTGTCGTTACCATTATGAAAAATGTGGTTTAAATTAGGTAACCTCGTTTGAATACTGTTTCATATTTTTCTAGTCGACAACGACTTTTTAGCCAATATTATGTTGTATGTTTTAATGGACCGTCAATTAATAAATATTACTTTAATAATTCAAGTTTGGTTGACTGTGTGATGATGATGATCGGGTAGTCAGATCTATAATAATGCAGGGCAATATATTATTATTGAATGAAATTCTAAGCATTCGTGTGGTGATCAATGCGATTGTATTGCAATCAACCACAATAACGTATAGAAATCAAAGGCCAACTCAATAGATTATGTCACTGAAGCATCGGAGTAGTCGATTGTAAAAGCGATATTATGGAATAATACGAAAAGCCAGATGTGTTTTTATAATCGCTCGGTTTGTTTAACCACATTGTAAAAGAAATAAAACGAACAGTTCAGTTGTCTATCTGCATTAAGCTATATTTATTAAATCAAGTACATTTCAACAGTTTATTATATATATATGACCTTACTTCATACTATAACTTTAACATCATTACATTTTGTGATAAATATGACAAACTTTGTTGGCAACATGACATATTTTGGCTACAACTTGATTCCGTGTCTACAACATAATTTATTTTGACTGTAACATGATCACTTAGCTTCAATATATTTTGAGTACAACTTGACTACTTGTCTAAATAATAAAAACATCCCATCTCTTCCCGTGGGTGCCGTAAGCGCCAGCTACCTTCATTATAATCAACTGCAATCACAAGACGCCCGCCAAGCGTAGTGAGGCCTTTTCAGCAGTGAACGTCTTCCGATTGACGATATAAAGATGAATATGATATATTTTGACCTCAACATGATTATTTGATGACAAAGGTTTTCAATTAATGTGTGTTGTCAATGATGACTTATGGAACTAAGACTTGGTCTCACTGTTGGCTTCATTCATTAGTAAGCTCAAAGACGCGCAACGACCTATGATTATCTATAGCAATGCTCGGTGTTTCGCTGCGAGAAAAGATCCGATATAAGGAGAACTATAGTAACCGATATAGCTCTTAGGATTACCAAGTTGAAATTGCAATGGGCAGGCCACATCGTTTGTAGAACTGACAACCGATGGGGAAGAAAAATTCTCGAGTGGCGACCACGAACCGGAAGACTACGCCTAGGGTGATTGGGCCGAAAATCTGGTGAAATCCACGGGGAGCCGATGGATGCAGGAGGCGAGCTGGGGGAGGCCTATGTTCAGCAGTGGACGTCTTCACGCTATTTATGATGATGATGATTACTTGTCTTGCACATCTTACCTTTATCTTCAATATGGTTCTGCGAGAAGTCAACGGTGTGCATAGCGGGTGTATGCTTGGCTTTAACAAGCGCGTGTCCCAAGCGCGCCGCGTGGTCGTGCCGCAGCTGCGCGGCGCGCCAGCTGAGCCGCTGCGGCGCGGGAGTCGCGAGCCGCACGAACCGACACACGCTCTCCCACGCCTCGCCACTCGCGCGCACACCGTCCCCGCAAACACCCCAGAACCACGTGTTGTGTTGCAACGCCATTATTAGAGGTATCAGATCTCTGGAATTTCATTATTTGGCAAGTGTTAAAAAAGCCCTCTAAGGGTAGGCAACGCATCGGCAATGCCCTTGGTATTGCGTATGTCCATAGGCGGCGGTGACCACTTACCATCAGGTTGGCAGCCTGCTTGCTTGCCACTCATTTTATAAAAAAAAGAAATTTAAAACATCATAAATTTGTGTGTTTTAGAATCGGGAATAAAAGAACGGAAACCTGATAGTATTAATTTGTTGACAAATTGATAAAGTCTTTGTTCGCAGAAACGGATAGAGTGTATCAAGTTGAAATGGATAACGAATCTGGAACCTTATACTCGTGTAAAAAACACATTTCTATTACTAAGCAATAAGAATATATCACTAAAAGTCTTGAGGTTTAAACTAATTTGTTTGAACTTCACGCGTCATCAGGACCCACGGCACGGCACATACTTATCATCATTGCCAGACGTGGACTTTGTAATTAAACTCAAATTGTATTTGTTTATAATTAAGTAACATGATGATCTCCTTGACATAACCGTCAGATGCAAATTTTGGAGATATAGCGAAGAATTTCATTGCACATACTAAAATAGGAGACTTTGGGAAGAGTTGCAACGACGTCAAGATCATCAATACGTTTCAAAATTTGTTTCAGCAATTTAGTATAATTATAATAAAGAATTTATAGGTCATATTCAAAATGTCATTCATGATATGGTTTCGGCGTTAACGTGGAACTAGTTATCGTACATATGTGACGTGTGTTCACTACTACAAAGGTAAAAACTCAGATAAGCTTCTATTGTTAAATGTACAGGTGGGACAGAAAGATTGATGATAATGGATGAATCATACAATTCATGAATTCAATAACCTTTGTCACGCAAATGTACTGTATTATCATTTAAATGCGACAGCTCAATGGCAGAACCGATCTTGGCAAAATTTGGATTGGTATAATTTATATTTTATCGTCGAGATTAAGTCTACTTATGCAAGACCAATGACAGCAGTTACAATACGATAAGTAACTTTAAATTTTTAAGATTTTATGTGTTATCGTAATTTCATCCGTCATAGTTGCAAAAGGAGTCAAGTCGTCACTTTTCATCAGGTGAGATTGCGGTCAAATGCAGGCCTATGAAGTTATAACAAAGGAGCAACAAAATCGAACGTCATGATTACCTTTGATCTAAATGATCGAAGTCTTTCAAATGAAGCATTCTAATGTCGTGTGCCAGATATATCGTGTCGATGTCCCACGCCACCTCTGCCCTGGAAAGTGTGAATCATCAATTAGGATAGATTCTTACAACTTAAATATAACTGCCCATAGCAGCAAAGCAAAAGTCAATAGCATCAAATTATCAAAGACTAAACTACTTAAGTTGTCTGACTGCGCAGTGTGCACCATACTAGGTCGGTTGGTTGTTATCATAATTATGGTGATTTTTAGCTGAATACTTCGATATTCGATAGAGAAGGAAATTCAGAGTTGGCAGTCAAAATATAATAATGGCAATTAAAATCCATAAACACTATGTTATGAGGAATATAGTATTATCTACAGGAGAATTAAAAAATCTCTTTCTTAGCATATGATGCCACAGTCACGAGAACATGTATATCCTCGTGGTCCTAAGGACAAGCTAGTAGGACCACGAGGAAACAGCGATGGTTTAATTTTATTATTTTTATTCAAATCAAATTACAACTGTTATTACAGTTATTATTATGAATTAAAAATTTCTTGACTGATATTTAAGTAAGTTGATATTTAGACAGCCCGGAAAACAAACTAAAATATCTCTAAAAAATACTCAAGTTATAGACAGAATTTTAAGATACTAGAGAACCGAGACTCAAACACAGTGACGCGATGACGGCATACTTCGTAATAAATTTAATATTTTTTTTTATTATTTTTTTTTGTCGTTTTTTTTTTTTTATTTTTTATTTACTAGCTTCTGTTATTACTACCTTCCACACAATCTCTGTTTTGCGAGAAAGAGATAGGAGATACCCCTCCAGAAATTTTAAAAGCGTAGTCATACGCCGCCTTTTATTTAACGATTTTAATAAACGGTTCTCTTTTCTCTATTCGAAAATAAAAAAACCGCATGGCTTAGTTAATTATGTTTGATTGCCTATAAATAAGAATACTGGTTATATAATAGCACCTCTGATTTAACAAACTCGGCTCGTCGTTAGTTCATATTTACCTAATGATAGCGATATATATACTTATTTTTATGCTTCTTTTAGCTATCTTTAGTTTATCTATTCAAGTGCATACAGTCATGCGCTACTTATTTTAATGGGACACCATTAAATGCACATTACGTGAAAAAGAAAACTCATCATAATGGCTAGCCTTTGAATACCACATACAACAAACTCACCATAGATAGTATTATATAATCTGTACCACAGAGTACTTCACATTAATCTATCAGTTACAACACGGGACCTATCATTACTATCTTATGTATCTTATCTGAATTTGTTATTATGTATTTATCAAACAAACAATTTCTGCAATTTATTACCTGAAAGGGGTTTGGCAAAGGTCACACATAGCTGCATACTGATTAGAAAAATCGCCACAGGTCGAGTGTTTCCTTGTCCCGCAAGCTTGTGGCAACGGGAAAAGCAAGTTAATCTGAAATGAAACAATCATTATAAAAGCTATTTTAAAAATTAATTATAATTATAATGCCAATGTCCGTTATAAGGCCAATTTAAAGAATTAACCTAAAGTGTGTTTAATTGAGCAGTTTGCATGAATAAGCTTCGTTGATAGTGACAATGATTCACTAATTTACGTAAAGTTGTAGGTATGGTATTTCTGCCAGATGGCTCTGTGCCGTCGATGCGTTTTACTATTATAATCGGCTACGGTATAGTAGAAGTACAGTTAGGTATGTAGAATGTAGGTACTGGTTTAGAAAAATGGGCTTCAAATGGAATGTTATATAGAATATTATTCTAAGGGAATACGTGAGTCTAAAACTTTTGTTGTAAGTATATTTCCTTCGGCTCTAGCTCGCGTCGCGACGCTTCTTGGGAGACGATTAATAATTTATACCTAGAATCCTAATGTATATTTTTATCTTCGCTCATATCATAATTCACGTATTATAAAACTAAAAACATTTTAACAATGACATAAATTATAAAGTGTTTTATTACCCTTTTTATGCAACGGTTTCATAAACTGTACTATTTATAAACTCTCAAACTTATTGTTAAAGTGGCCTTCAATTTTGAATAAAAAAGTATTAGTGTATCGATGGAGAAGAAAGGTTCTAGAGTGGCGACCACGAACCGAAAGACTCAGCGTAGGCCGGCCCCTCTGGGTGGAACGACATCTGGTGAAACCGCGGGGTGCCGATGGATGCAGGAGGCAAGCAGTACTCAAGGTGGCGCTCTTTGGGGAGGCCTAAGTTCTGCAGTGGATGTCTTCAGGCTGTTGATGATGACGATAAGGTAATTTCAACAGGCTTATAAATTTATAGATACATTTGACTCTATTATAATCACAGTAAGCTTTACTGTCATTTATAATTTATATTTTTGATACAAACCTTTGATATTATGTCTGCCATACAGACGTTCGGAAAGAGATCGTCGAAAGCCGCACTCAAGGCGTGCAAGGCATTCATAACGCCGTCCGACGAGCCTTCTTCACCTGCATTAAACATCACACGAGTTGAGCTTTCACTTTCAAATACTATACACTTTTAGTGGTATTGGATATAGATTTCACCTAACGATTTTCACTACAGGACAACTACACCAAACCACAAAAAACCATTGAATTGGATCTCTATAATCCTACCAATTTAATAAATAGCATGTGTGTACTTATGCAGTAATATTATTATTTGGCCGTTAGTCCCGGGCGCGGTGCGAATAGGACCACCCCATCCCTTCCCGTGGGTGCCGTAACAGCCGGCTAAGGGAATATGCACGGAGTGGGCATTGAACAGCATTCTTCTCGGTCATTGACTATACTTATAAATCCAGTTGACCAATAATACACCTTCCCCTCATACGAAAACTAGTGGCGTATTCCAAACGCTAATCCATTACGAGGAAACGGGATACTTAATGTGTATTTTGTTCCATCCTGCTCTGTTCTTTGTAATTTCAAATGACCTTGTCTCGTTTTGTTACTTCGCTTACTTGAGTCGTGTTTGTAAGAGAAATTATGTTCACGAGTTATCAACGGGCTTCATAATCTTTGAATCACATCGTCATTGCAGTTGCCGCCCCTTTCATCACAAAGAAATTATCATTTGAAACTGTAGAGACCTAACCAAATAGTGTAGCTCCTGTTCCAATCTAAACGCGCGTGATACGTAATTTGCATACGCACTTATCGTTTTTTAACTCAGAGTCGTGTATGATAAGTTGGTAACATCCTAAATGTATAAATTACTGTTTATAATATAGGTATTGAACAAAATCAATAACCAATAAGAGGAAAATAAAAAATAAAAATAAAAATTTGAGTCTTAGAAGTTGCATAGTAAAAATAATAACTTAATGGACGGGCGTTCATTAGCACACAAAAGAATTACTCACTTACCTATAAGTATGGACACTGGCTTGTGTTCGTGAATCAGTGTTATTGAGAGGTGGTTCGTCTTTTTGCTGTCCAATGCTTCTATTTCCATTAAGTGAAATCCATTGTCAACCTGTTGAGTTATAAATTGTGGAATTTAAATTCTCATTTTAAATAAACTATATAACAACCATTTTAATTTACATAAAAAGATCTCACCCTTGTTGGAACTTTTGCTGTAGTGATATATATTCTATATGCTGTCACAACCTGAAATAAAGTAGATCATTTAACTTCTACTAATATCACAGAATAAACAATAGTATGTAATACCACATGGGGGTACAGAATACAGATACAGACATTACCAAAAAAAATATTTTCGTCCTAATATTTCTATTCAGATGGTTAGATACTTATCTAGTTTTGAATGTTATATGTACGACAATTTCACACATTTAATCGCTCAAAAACAAATTAGATGCCATTCATTTGCACAACAGGGAAATTAATGTCATCCAATTTATTTATTTTATATCTCAAATAATCTGTGATGGAACATCTTATTTCAGTGCATATGGTTTTAATGTGTACCTCTATATTAAGCCCAATTTTGCTTTGGCTTTACTTAACAGCCCGTAACTTACTAAAAATATAGTCTACTTTTACTATTTGACAAGAACTCTTAAAACAGTTGCTATGTTTTAAGAGTTTTACATCTATCAACTAGACAACTAAAGCCTTTAAAATTGGCTGCATTATCTATATTATTTATTATGGTTGGGATGATCTGAGATAAAAGAACTGTAACATACTTAGAAACGAAACTCTGTGACTGGGCAATGAACGGAGCATATAATATAACATAAGGTTTGTTATGACATCACCAGCCTCAATTGAACAGATTATTCTATTCTGATCCACCATTGACCACAATGTGGGTGTAGGCTATGCAATCAACAGGGACCTTACCCGTTTAAAACATTTGCATGTATGTGTGTCTTACAGTTACTAAAAACTTAGTTTCCCTGAATCTACTATACAGATTAAAATTACTAATGTTTTGAAACTTGAGATCTTAAACTAAGTATTTTGTTCAAAATTTTATGAATGTAATTTTACAATACTTCAGCCGGGCTAGCACGGACGGTAGACAAAATTGTCTTTCCCTGTTTTATGTCAAATTCCTCATACAATTTACATGTCAAGTGGAGTAAAACAGGGGAAAGACAAATTTGTCTACCGTCCGTGCTAACCCTGCAAAAGTTAAAAGGATGTATGGTTCCCTGTTGGGGGATGACATGGGTGTGCAGATTGAGATGAACAAACAAACCAAGGATAAGTAAAGCAACAGTAACATAGATAAGCTACTAGGTATGTTAGAAGACTTCTGCTAAATTGTCTGACACTAGCGAAAACCACTTGCCTAGATTTGAAGGAAGGAAAGAAGGTGATAAGGTTCTTTAGTTTTGTTTCATATTTAAAGTCCAAAAGATTAAGAAATATTAAACTGTTTTAGGTATCCAGAGCTATTTGTTTGTGTTGTTACATTAGCTGAGCGCCAATTCCAAGAATTTTATGGAATCAGAGTTTTGATTGTGTTGTTTGCCTGCTGGTAAAACAGCACCCAGGCATTCAATGAGAAAATCTATAGGCAGCCTTAGTGAGTGCAAGCTATGCTGAATGAAATGTGCGCTAAGTGTGAAATGTCCACACTTATTTATTTATTTATTACTTACTGACCACATCTACACTAGGTAAACTCTAGGTGGACCAACAACGTTAGAGTTTGGTGACAGCTTAGCGTGAGGGAGCTTTGCTAGACCCCCTGGTCAGAACCATGGGGAGCCAATGGATGCAAGAGGCAAGCAGTTGCTCAAAGTGGCGCTTTTTGAGGGAGGCCTATGTTCAGCAGTGGACGTCGTCAGGCTGATGATGATGATGGTGTCACATCTACAATGGTATTGTGTTATTTTTTCTCTATGGTGCAGTCTATTTAGCTTCATTCCTTCTGTAGGATAAAACTGTATGCCATACACATACAATACAGATAGGTAGGTGTTGAATGTATTAATAATCTTCTAATTTAAATTATTAATACTTAGTAGGTAGTTTACCTACTTAAAAAATACTTACCAAAACTCTGTTGTCTACTTTATCTCCTCTTGACTCCATCCGAATAAGAGATTTGTATAAAACTTTAACATTTTTTCCTAATATATTATTGATACTGTCTGAAAGAAATAATTAATTGTACTAGTACGTGTGTAAGAAAGACTCATACCCAGAACTCATTGATGAAAAATATATAAGTACTCCTTCTCTATAAGTACTCGTGATAATTGTTGAAAGTACTTACCACTAAGTTCAGTGGAAATTTGCGATTTTAGTGACATTTTCGCAATTTTTTTCAGTGTCATCACTATACAATATTTTAAATATTTTCACTCTAAAACTCCATGCTGGTTGAGAGAAACAGTGATGAAATCATCGGAAATCAAAACAAGGCAATCGTACAGCTGTTATTTTTAATTGAGCATGGTATTGAAGATTTAAAAATTGTAGATTTGCAAAATCAAAAATATTATTCCGCAACATAAAACACAAATTCCCATTCCATTCGTCCACAAATATAGCAAAGTTCTCTGTGGTCCACAAGCACCAAGCACAAACAAAGAGAATATATTATAATCTCTATATACTCTTTGATAATCACCTCTAGTAAATTATATACTCTTTGATCTAAAGCAACTAAATTCCGTGTTTTATTTATAGCAATAAAAACAAAACAAACACACTAAAAACACTGTTTTTATCCACTTATTCATCAAAAGAAAAATTTTGCGGTTTATGCGGCAAAATTCACAAACGCTGGTGTCTGGAAGAGATCGCTTTAAGCGATAAGACCGCCAATTGTAACACTTCCGTTAAATTTGTACTTTTATTTATAATTTGTGTGTTTCAATAAAGAGTTTATCTATCTATCTATCTATTCACAAACGCTATGACTCTGACAGTTCAGCGGGCTTACCGCGGAAGGATTCCGATCTTCATCGTACTGAAGTTCATTGCCGGCCAGCCAATCACAAGCGATGAGTCGGCTTCAGCGTACCGGCTATGATTTCCACCGATCGGCATCGAACTCCATTCAGAGTGAGTGAACAAAAGCAGTGTTTTTGACAGATATTCGTACCGTCTAAGTCCAATGACAGTACTCAATCGGAATCAATCTGTCAAATGAAACTGGCAGGTATTTCGGTATGGGCTTCAAGTATTATTATATGTTTTCGCGGTTATATCTCCATTTTTTATTCATTTGACGAGTGTAGATTTAGGTCTAAGTTTGATTAGATTTATTGTGATATTTTAAGCATCTCGACATTGATATATGGAAAAAGTGAAAACACCGAACTAAAATGGACGTTGGTACCTACCTATTCCAATGAATACAAACAAACAATGAATAAGTGCTACAAATTATCCATTTAAGTATGTCTACCACCCTACATACCTATCCCACAGAATTACAGAAACTTATGGTGGAATTTACAGCTGCATGAATAAAATGTCAATAACAGTTGCAGAAGTCTTCTAATGTCCTTGGACTTTTTAACATCAATGCTCTATCGAGGGCTCTATACGTATATATGGTGAATTCTGTGGCTCTACGACGATATATTTTCTTGCCTGAAACGAAGTTTGTGGGTTCATCATGAAAATCGCAGTTATAAGTGTCCAAGGACTTTAAACACAATGATGAAAAATAGCAATTAACTTGTTGAAAAAACCACAGTTGCTGGTAGGTATACTATGTAAACTTTGCTCAAGCAAGACCTTGCAGTACTTGCAGGCATGGTAATATTATAATAAAAGTACCTAGTCTTTATTTCTACACCAACCTCCTTCTATAGGTAAACATTGCATAAAATTAGAATAGTTAATACATGCTTTCTTTGGGGTTTTGGTTAACTACTTATTCCTCTGATACTACTAATTATACCTAAGGGGATTAATCTATACGTACATACTTATTATATACACAGGTAAGTATACCAACTTCATCAAACTGTTATAATGTTAAGCTTATTGAAAGATGGGTAGATAGCGTGTATCTGTGTGGGAGCAACTGGGTAGCTTTCTATCAGTGAATTTTTTCCAAAGTATTAATAGTCAGTGGAACTAAAACATTCAGTTTAAAAAATCCTATGTGTTAGCTTAAAATCTTTAGTTAACATACCAAACTGTTAAACCATCAAATATACTGTATACAGTTTACCCGCACAAGCTTTCACATTGTCATAATCATCATGCAGGATAATATAATTTATTCATTTTATAATATGTATAATTCAGGTAAAAAATTATTGATATATTTATGTTTTTTACCTACATTACCAGTACCTATACTAAAAGCAGAGAGGTAGTGTTAATGTAAATAGCCAATCTATAAGAGGTTGGCTTTAAAACATCTCAGTAGTTCAATCAATTGAATTGTTAAAAGGACTACTGAGAATAGACAAGCTATGTAAACTACTTCTTTGAATACTAGTAGGTACTACACCTATTTATTTTTCAAATGTTATTATGAGTGGTAAAGGGGCAGACAGGCAGCCCACATGATAGATAGTAAGTGGAAGTAGGATACTAACCCTACAAATACCTAATCATTTATTTATTAGAATACATATCGCAAACCTGTGTAAGATGCCTGATGTAGGCATAAACAGTCTGTATCACAGGTTGCCAGGCCCCACTTCCCAGACAATAATCATATCTATTATGTGTTGACAACCCTTATTGACTAAATATTGCAAAAATAATATAACAATTATTAATATACTTATATTTCAGGCATCACACACACACCTCTACTATCTTGGTCTACAGTGCTGGCACTGCTGTTGATGAAGACTGATGCGACTAAGCCAAAACTATACAGCCATAAAATTAAAAGTACTTAGGTTAACTGCCTACATCAAATTGCCTTGCCTATTTTATGAACCAGGGACATGTTAAAAAGATAAAGAATTAATAGGTATGTAAGTAAAACAAATCAAATTTTCCATAATATATTAATAATTGTGTAATCAATAAAGTAATAATCCAAAAATACAAATTATGAACATAACTAGCTCCCACGTTTGGTACCTACTTAGAAGAAATGCAAGAAATAAAAGGCTTTTTTTATGTTATTTTTATTATTTTTTTAAAGTAAAACAATATACTTTTTGTTTCCATAAACCATTTATTTTAGGTTTAATTAAATAAAGTAAATTTGGTTACTTAATAATATCATTTATCGTTTTAGTTATCCTTGTAGGTAAGTTACAATATCAATTTGTACTCTAGACTTAAATACTAGAATAAAATTGTTAAGATACTTAGAATGCACCATTTCTAGATTTTCATGACTGCAATGCACTGACAGGGATATGGAGGTGCTCTCTGTATTTCCAAAATCTTCCTTCAGCACAGCACAGTAACTTCCTGATTGAACGCATTGTGTGTCTATAATAATTAATTAGGCAGCATATAGGATTGCAGATGCAGTCATACTAATCCATAGTCGAACATCTATAATTATAGTATTTTTTCAGATACCTGTAACAAAATATAGCTTATTGAGGTACCTACATATTCATAGAATAGGAGTACCTATCTATGTAATGAAGATTTGAAGGTAGGTATGAAATGCACTATGTATTTCCTAAATCCCCCTGCCAGCGCAGCACACCAACTTTCTAGTTGATCGCTTTGTGCAGCTGTAATTATTACACAGAATATAGAAATGCAGGTGCAGTCATACTAATCCATACCTATAACAAAATAGGGCCTTATAAACACCACTTAAAGTTAGTCTGTTTTAAATGTTCCGCCTCGTTTTCCCGCTTGAATTGTCTTGTGGCTATAGAAAACACTCGTGTGGTGCTGCCAGTATTTTACTACAAGTGCAAGACTTGCAGCTTTATAAAACGCAGAATGCAATGTATAGTTCTCTGGCTTATGGGTGCCTACCTTGAACTGAAGGCTATAGCCTTTTATCATTCGGAAGGGCTCCTTTTATCGTTACAACCTCTGAGCGAATCAGCACTGCAAGTGCGTCGTCACAGCCATGTCACAGTATAATTAGTTGCGATGTGAAAAAAGGACGAATCATGTTGAATCGGAAGCCTGCCTCGTCATAGAAGAATAACGCCGCCCAGTGATATTGAACGCCATCAGCATTTGAATGCTTCACGCTTCACTTAAATCACATATCGTATTTTCATAAAAGCTGAAAGAGAATACCTAATTACCTACACTAACCCAATTATTTAACTAGATGTAAGAGTTTTAATAGAAAAGTTGGAAAATATCATTTTGCAAACAATTCTTGCTATTACCTAATTTGCTAGTGTTGCCAAGTCAACAAAACAATAGAATAGCTAAGTAATTGTGTAAAACGGCCAAATGCGTGTTACGGTGCGTTGCAGTGAAGCAAGATTTCGTTGAGAACAAGTCTAGGGATATTAAAAATAATCGATTTTTAATGGTCAATTATTATTTATTAAAAAGTGGATTACTATTTAAAATCGATTTTTATTGGTCTATTAATTTATCAAAAAATCGATTATTTTAAAATAGATTTTACTATTCTGGTTTAAATTTTTTCTACTGGGATAATATTATAATAAGGCAACATCACTACCATATTCAATCAAAACAAACGTTTTGGTTTTGATTGAATATGGTAGTGGAGCAGTGAATGGAGCAGACATCGCGAATATGGAACCAAAGGTGTGAAACTGAAAATAATTTACTTATGTAGGTACTCAAAGTTTTTTTTTTATATACTTATTATTGACCTACCAAGAATAATAAACAAAAAAAAAACAAGTTTTAAATAAATAGTTTTTTCCTCCTTAGGTCACATCCCTAGAACAAACGATCGTGAATCAATTTTTTATTTTAAAAATGATTTTGAAATCGATCTTTTTTAAATGACTATAAAGTTCTATAAATAATCGAATATTACATACAATATTACATTACAAGAAAACCGATATTTGTATCGACTTTTTATATCGATTTTAGGATAATCGATTTATTTCTCTTTAAAATAGTTTTTGGAATAGTCGTTTTTTTTTTAGTCAAGATATAATCGATGGTTAAAAAGTCGATTTTTCCTCCCCAATCAATGATCATCATGTCATCAATAGCAACATATTAATAAAAAAAAAACTAAAACAAATAAATATCTTTTTTTTTTCTTTCTTTCTAAATTAAGTAAAGTTCGTATTAAATAAATCCGCCAAAACAGCGTCACGGCTTTCACTACCACTAGAATAAAACAAAACATACGACGTTGTTCTGTGAAAAGCAACTGTCGTACCTATCGATCTCTCGACGTATTAAAACAGAATTAGTAGTACAAATAGGTAACGTAATTCGATTATGAAAGTGAATTAGTTGCTAATTTCATAATCGATTATAAACATCAGTAATAGCAAATAAATCGATTATACGAATGATTCATATTCACCCACGACTAGTGTAAAGCCGGGCCTGGGGCTACTTAGTTAATTAATAATAATAAATTAATCAAAAGCACAAACTTTTTCAACCACAAAATATTTGTTATTGATATATAAAAATAATGTGAATTTTATAGCTTCGGCCACATTTTTCGATTTAGGTAAAGAAAGTACATAAATATAATAATAATAATAAAGTTATTTACTTTCAAATTATAGCTAAAAATGGCCTTTTGAGCTATATTATTCATTTACTGGCAGCATACGCATATTGCATAATACAAAAATAAAAAAAGAAGATTGACAACAACAGTAGGTCACTTTTGACACTGACAGTCGGGACAGAAAAAGCGTTTCGATATTACTATAATTTCGGGATAAAAATTTAAAGCGCATTACATGGCAAATGTAGACATATTAACATACTTTAGCTCATCTTACAGCTTAATAAACATTGTTACTAATATTACAACTCTCTGTTCCACATCTTTCGACATTATTTTAATGCCCCCATGTCAAGCCTCACGTGCCCCTAAATTTTTTATTTGCTGAAACGAAACGCAAATCGGGGGCGAATTGGGTTCATTCTGTGTTCAATTCTGGTAGTTCATTTCATGTCCATTACGATCCAAGCTCATAGACAATCCCCTTTAATCGGCATCAAATAATCGTAATGAAGATCATTGAAACGTGGTGAAGTTCGATGGATGAAGACGACCGGTACTAGACAATAGGCCCACTGGAAAGCGCATCCTGCTTCAGTAGAAAGGGATGCACGCTGGTGAGTGAAAGAGAAAGGTTTAAAACCATAGAGTATTTGGTAAGTTTTTACATGTTTTTCATAGATAATTGGTTCAAATGGCAAATTCCGAACAGCTTTCTTCACCTCAACGCTGTGTGTTTTATTCCACACATAATACCTGTTTTGTTGGAATGCAAAACAGTCATATTATAATCTCTATATACTCTTTGATAATCACCTCTAGTAAATTATATACTCTTTGATCTAAAGCAACTAAATTCCGTGTTTTATTTATAGCAATTTTTAGCAACATAGACTTTTTACTAGGTCTTTAGTTAGGTGTACATATTTATTGAATTAGTTTTAAAGTTATTTAAGTTTAGTTTTGAAAAATACTGAATATAAGTAAAACTCTTTGATCCAGTTTCTTTCTCTAATCTGTGGTCTCTAATGAAGCGATTATAATCAGTGTTGCCAACCGTACGATTTAAATCGTATTTATACGATCTTTTTGGCTCTGGTACGATGTACGATCGTGAATCCAAAATCGTACGCAAAACATACGACCCTTTCAAAGCTTTTAATCTTCGAAACCAAATTAATAAATTAAGTTCATTTTGTCCAAAAGTCAATAACTATAGAGCCGAAAGAGCTATAAACCAAACCGTCACACGACAAACCCCAATCGTCTTGCTTATTTTATTTATTAACGTAGTTGCTATCCAAATAATTTTACTCGACGCATGAATATTTCAATTTGGTTTCAGTTCTTTCGCTTGTCGGTTTATTAAATACGTACCTACTTTTTTTGCGTTTCGTGTGGAATTCTCATTCATCATTATGAAATGTGGCCGGAGTCTGGTAACTGGTAACCAAAGTTTCAGAAAATTGCTCAACGTGTGTATCTAAAATGCTTAAATAGGAATAGCCTTTGCCCATTATAAAACAAATATAATAATGATGAAATGCCAAATGTGAAATATTGTGGACCCTAAAATATTGAATCAACGTAACTAAATAATTAAAAAATACTACTAATGCACTTATACAAACTAAGTACTAATTATTTAAAAAATTTCGCATTTTTCATTGAAATTTCTACGCTTACTATTTTTTTTTTTCGGGAAATTGTAGGGAAATACGATCTTTTCACGTCAAAGGTACGATTCTCTAAAAAATAAAGTTGGCTACACTGATTTATAATATAATATTATCTTTGTGTGCGTCAGCCAAGAGTATATAACTTGACTTGCGTCAGCCTCGAAAAATAAATATTTTTATTTTGTATCTTAGTTTATTTTCTCTGGCTTCAGTGTTTTACATGAAATTATACCATGAATAAGAATTATGAGAGATGCACTCATTGCAATCGCCGTAAATGGCTGGCTTCTGGCTGCCTTCGGAAATGGATTAAGCCTACTGCATTGGAATGTATACATTTGCAACGAAATAATGATGGCAAGAGAGACTTTAGCAGTTCAGATTTAGTCAACGGTGTATTTATCACGGACCGTAAGACTCCTGTAAATACCAATAAGTTTGTTAAGTTCTGGAAAAACAAACTTTTTCTCACTGGCAGTGTTAGAACATTGCAGAGATATTTCAGCAATAAAAGTGCTGGAAGTGAATATATGTGTAATTTAAATAAAGGATATGATCATTCTACATCAGAGAAAAAAATATTGACTACTGTAGGGTGTGAACACAAGAAAGATTCATACGAGGTACATAGACAGGCGGCAAAATGCCAGCATGCAGAGGGCCACTTGGTTTTGCATGGTCACCATCACCATGCATCTATTGAAACTTGTGCAATTTATTGTCAACTGTCCAAGTATGTTTCGACTCATGGAATGTACTCAGTTTTATATTTATTAATGTAACTTTACATATTTACAAAAATACCTTTGTATTTTCAGACATGGCTGGTATTGGGGTAGCATAACTTCAAGTGAAGCTGAGGAATTATTGGCTGGACAGCATGACAATGTTTTCCTTGTTAGAGATTCAAATGATTCGCGACACATACTCTGTGTTTCATTTCGATGTGTGGGGCGTACTTTGCATGCCCGACTGAGACATGCCAATGGTTTATTTTCACTTAACAATGAGACATTTGTGCCTGCTAATAGAATATCAGAACACTGCGCAGCTGTGGATGTAAAATCCAATCTGTTTGAGATGCCAGTTAAATTAGCTAGGCCACTAAACAGGTAATAAAATTACAAAATATGTAAGTACTTATGCTAATAATTTATTAATGAGTGAAGCCTATTGTTATTAAATTTCAGATTTGCTAAGTTGGACTCTCTACAAATGTGCTGCAGGTTTGTTATACGTCAAACGGTGTCAGGTAGTGTATGGAACAAACTCCCCCTACCTCCAAACCTGATCCGATACATTACAACTGGCAGTGACTACATCATCCCCTCATAGCCATGACTGGAATATTGTGCCTTCTCCTTGCATTATCACTATGTAAGTCTGTTTTACCAATATTATTCTATGTTAAAATGGATGCATATAAATGTTTAAAAATTTTATAATACAACAAATATTTTAATAAAGATAATAGTCTCAACTTTTTGCATTATGAATTATTGAGTCTGCATATCCTGACCAAAATTACAATATTAATAAAAAAAAGTTATAAAATATTAATAAAAAAGTCCATAAACTCAAATAATTATACATGTTGACACAGATTTTATAATAGATGTTGGTAAGTATTAATTAAGAAACAAAATCAGTAATAAATTAATAACGTTTTACTCTACTAAATATAAAGTTTTACAGGTGATTCATTTTACATGGATCAAACAATGTAAGGGTGTTGGGGATTTCAATCTGCATCAGTTCAGTTTGGTTTTTCCAAATTATGGAATTGTTTAAGAAAACTAAAATATTGTCTATTATTGGGTGCTTATTTACTTTTATGAATGTAGTTGGATAGTACACCTATAATAACTTATTAATGTTGTTACACTCAAACTAAATTGATTAACACATTCCCTGCTGGTTGTAAAAATATAGAATACCCAGCAGCAAGTGTTAACAGAAAAATCAAAATCTTAAAAACCCTAGTTTTTGATATTTTGCTCTAAGTTCATTTAAAAAAAGAATTGATGTGTTACAGAAATTTGGGATAATAAGTCTCATTCAAAGAAATAAACTTTATTACTATCATACTACAATTTAATTTATGTATTACATCATTAATTATATTAATTAAAGTATAGACTAGTCTATACTCTTAAGTATATGACATTTGATGTCTCCATTATTTTAAGGGATTAATTCCAAGGATATTTTTAGCCTGTAATAGAAACAGAAACACTACATTATTTTAATGTACAATAGAATAGAAGGTTAGGCATCGATAACATAGACTAGACATAGCACTATATTATATAGGTGATAGTGTTTGTGCTCATGTTTTGCTGTGCTGCAGTACTCTGTACTACTGCAGCACAGCATCTGCCAGTAGGTTGTTCCCTTTTTCCTCACCAGCTTTGTAGGTAGTATTTTTTTTATATGAGTGGACATTTCACACAACGCCATCTAGCCCCAACCCTAGTGTAGTTTGTACTATAGGAACCAGATAATGGATATAATATACTTTATTGTTTGTAAATACATACATAGAATAGGATACAATATAACACCCAGACACATAACAAACATCTATGTACACAAATGTTTGTCCTGGGTGGGTAGGAATCAAACCCTCAGTTCAGAAGGCAGGGTTACTACCAACTGAGCTATCAGGCCCGTCAGTTCTAGTTAGATACTATTTATTATCTTACATTCTGTGATTGATCTTTTACTTCTTCGATAATCAAAATCCTAATACCACCTTAATGATCTACAAACTTCTACATCATTCAGATCTGGCAAAGATTCCTCTCTATTAGCATTATACTTCAAAAGTCCAAAATGCATGGAAATGAATTTGCTTGCGGAAAAGCGACATCACTGTCAGTCCCATTCATTTTGGAGTTATCGTTTGAAATGTTTTGTTGTGCCTACCTCTACCTAGTGTGCTTTTGTTTCATTGAGCTACAGGTAGAGGGTAGTACCTATAGTCTATCTATACCCTATACTCACACACTTATATTATTATTATAACGCATCCCTATCTGGTTGCTTGCGTGCGTGAGGGGTTAAAACATTGACTATGAAACCAGGGCTTTATAATCTTTGGGTTAAAAATTGTTCCAAGAACGGGAGTTGTGCCTAATTTATTGCCGAAACTGGTGTATAGGTACTAAGTAGGTATTTACTTACCGTAACAAAAGCAGCACTCAATGTTTGCGGTGCTGCAGCCACTGGGTTCAAATTAAGGGCCATCTGCACCAGTTGAGCATCTCTTATCCTTGATGATACAAAATTTCTAGTACCACTGTTGCTTGGTGTACTATCAGTTAAATAGAATAGTTCGGAGGTTTTATAAATACCAGCCAAGCCTACTCTCCGAACATACCAGTTGAACTGGAAAGAATATTTTTTCTATGACGAAAACCCAACACACCAACAAACGTAGATTACAAATCAGAAGATAATTTTACTGGCTGAACGAGTATGGCTGAGTGAGTCGCGTCGTTGGATCAAAGTCGCACGGTGCGACATGGTTGAAATCCAGCTCGAGGTACTTTTAAAGTTGTGCGCGGAATTACCTTTAGCTCTCACAATGGTGAAGGTAAATAAACATCACGAGGATACCGGAATGTACCAATATGGTACCAACAATCACAAAATAATTCGAGAACGTCATTGTCTTTGTAATGATATCTAATTGAAAGTTCTTCAAGTTTCTATATAGGCAAGCATGTATGTACCTACCATCATAGACTGCGTCGTCACTTTTCATCAACCTACTCAGCTATAAAATAAAAGTGAGAGATGGTCTGTGTCCCAGCGGTGGGAACGAATTTGATTGATGAGAAGCTGAACCGCACTAGCTTCACGCGGGTTTATATAGTTTTACGCCCTAACCCTGCAGTTGAAACCCTGGTAAAAAAACCTTGCCTTCGATATCGGCGATAAGTTGCATATTATCATGGAAAAACTACAAGAGGAATGCCAATAGACCAAGAAAACAGCGTAGATCAGAAAAAAGCCAAAAAACCGGCTTAAAACTAGATGGCGCTGCAAAATGAGCGGGCTACAAGTTTCACTAAAACGCCGTATGTCCGTAGCGCTAATGAGTCACAGCAGTAAGTCAATCGAATTTAATTAACAGCGCCATCTACTGCGTTTGAAGTAAATTACTGGTGGTCCCGCAGTAGTAACTGTTATTTTATTCTGTGTTTTTGTTCATTTAAACTACGTTTCGATACTCCTAACGCCATCTTAATGATCATCTTTGAGTATGGAAACCGTCTACGCTGTTTTCTTAGAGTATTAGCATTCCTCTTATAGTTTTTCCATGATATTATTCAGGGTTTTCCACATTCTACATTTTCAAAATTTCTTAGTAATACACAATCTTATTTAGTCCAAATTCTTTCACTGACTTTTTTTATGAGAATGAATGACGTGACGAGCTAGTCGTTCACCTGATGTTAAGCGACACGGCCGCCCATAACAGTTGCAGTCTCCCTCGGAACTTTAATATAATAAAGTTCCTCGTGACACTGCACTGCGCACGTCATCTTGAGACATCACACAGTCTAGTAAGCAGATTACTAGACTGTGTGATCATAAAGTCTCATTTGCCCAGTAATTTCACTAGCTACAATGACCTTCAAACCGGAACACAGTAGTGCTTGCACACTACTGCTTAGCGGAAGAATAACTGACAAAGCGGTGGTACCTACCTAGACGTACTTTGCAGAAAAGTCCTACCACCTAGTAAAACATGTTTTAAATCTTTAAACCATGAATCAAATTCTTAGCTGATAGGGTAGATACTTACATCAACACTCCTATCACCAGAATGGTAGCATATATCATCCACTAGTGATAGTAAAGTGGCTAAGCAGTTAGGAACATTATTTGGTATAGTTTGAATTGCCATTGCTTTAGGCCAGGTGCTCCTAAAACATAAAAATATTGGAGCAATTAGAGCCAATTTTCATGAGAGAAAAAACCTTCCCTTTAGCATTTCTAAATATGAAACTAACTTATATGGTTCAATCATCAATAACCTTGCTACAATGGCATTTTCAACAAACTTAGTTGGTACTTTTGCATCTTTTATATCCTCTTTTGGCCACTGAAACAGTTAAGAAAACTTGAATGAGTATGTCAAAGCAAGTTACAACAAATGGGCATATATAGTTTTATAGTTATATTATATAGACTTACAGTCTTCATTTGGTCAACCAATTTCTCATTGCATATGACATTAAAATAGTGAACTAAATCTCCACCCCCATTTGGAAATAGACCATGTGTTATAGTTGGATATCCAGCAGCCTTAGCACCAGCGCTGAGTGACTCCACTGACCATCCGGTCTTCGGGACAAACTCCAGGGCCTTCTCCAAAATACGAGTTTTAACATTATCTTCATACTGTTGATCTTCATGTTCTGTTGGAGGAACTGTTGCAGGCACCTGCACCTTCAAACCACTCTCTTTTTCATTTTGGCAATAGCTCCTAAATATTCTTTGTAAGTTGTTTACAGGAACTGATGCAAGAGGTAGAATAGTTCTACTGCCAGCCTTTAGTGCTGTTGACAAAATAATAATGACTTGGTATTTTTCATAATCAATTTTTCTTAATGGGGTAAATATGAACAGACTTATTCTAATAGGCCACCATCAATTGAAACTATGATTATGCATCTAAAAATTTAATTATCAAGTTAACACTTGTGATGATGATCAGATGATGACTATAATAATCATATAACATATAAACACTACATTCTTATAATTAATAGAGTAGGTATGCATTTATAAATAAACCAGCAGCCCTACCGTGTAAGCATTCTGGTAATGGACACTGTCTGCCATCCTGCACGGGCCAATTTACAAGCCCTTGAGTGCAAGCAAGAGAGCACACAATAATGATTGCCACCAGACTTACACGGTAAGGCCACAGCACTCAGGCAACCCTCTTTTATATGTATTTTTCACATCATATTACAACCCGGGATCAGAAGAGTCAAAAATCTCTCAACCATCACTCATTAAACAAATTATTTATCTGTTATTATGTATCAGTAAACTGTTGTTATTAATCTCACTCGACCGCTGCTACATTTTTGACACATTCATTAAACCTAGCCACCAAGCCCTCCATCAGGTGGAATGCATTTAATGCAGATTCTATTATTTCCTTCTTTCTTTCTGCAGGAATAGAGTCCAAAACAGTTTCTCCAACACTGAGAGTAACACCAGGTTGACTTTTTCCTTCTTTAACATCTTTCAGTTTGAGTTCATAATGAGCTTTAGACATTTTTAATGCAGTCACTAGCACATCTAAATATTCTTTCTCGATTGTTGGAATGATATCCTTAATACCAGTTAAATTGGCTTTGTCTTTTAAAATCAGAAACCTCAAGAAGTTCAATGCTGTTATTATTTGATCGGCTAGTTCTGCCAGATCTGATTCTGCACCATGTGGCAGATGGCATATTTTCTTAATCATTTCACCTAGCGATATGCCAGTAAAGCACTCATTCAGGACTGGTTCTTCAAATGCTTTAATAAGAGCAGTTTTGTATAATGTTATAGCGTATCCTATCATACCAGAATGGTTAGATGCTTCAATCAGGTATTTTATTAGTGCACATCTTCCTCTATAGTTAAACTTCTCTATGTGGCTTTTAAGAGAGTTTAGAGCAGTCACTCTCAAAGTTTGATAACTACAATATATGGTAACATGTACAAGCCTTTTGCAGAATTCATAGTGAACTGATGATGAAAGCAGTTCATGTGAAGTGTTTTCTCTTAGGCGATTATTTAGTGCTTGATATAAAGCCAGTGCTTTGGTTATAGCGCTATATTCAGTAAACTTTAGCAAATGATTAACAGCAAGCATCAAAGTGTGGATTATATATTCATTGCTGTAAATCTGTGGTATTGCTGAATCAGGTATTTCAAAGTGGCCAGAGTATGCAACATAAAAGAAGCCTGCATACGTGCCCATATTCATTCTTTCCGTAGTTTCAAATGGTGATAGTTCCTCTTTACTATCAGTATATCGAAGTCTATGTTTCTCCTTGTTCTCCAAATGACTTAAGAATTTCAGCACATTCTTTTCTAACTTACAAATGTCTTGAATGATGATTTCACAGGAATGCCTAGCTTCACTTTTAGCATTTGCAGTTGGATCGATGTCAATGAAAATCATAGGCTTTCCCAGCAAGCCAATAAGAAAATCCGAAACTATTGGCTTTGTTAGGACATTACAGCTAAATCTTGCTGCAAGTATTTCATCAAGAAATGGTCTGTAAAATGATACTACCATTGTGTACACTTTGGTCACTCTTCTGACATTCGGATCATTATCTATCAGCTTGCGCTCATCACCTTCTAGTTGAATCTCTGTTATTTTTATTTTCTCAATGTAGTTAGATATTGCATAAAAGCACCATTCTAAAGATCTTTTCTTGTTTATTGGTAATTTATTCAGTAACTGTTGAATTACAGGCAAAATAATTCCAAACTGTGCATCATTTTTGGCGAGCTCTAAGCGCTCAATGAACTCAAGAAGGGCATCTTCAGGTGAGCATTTCCCCAGAATAAAGGAAATGATCTGCTCACATACACCATACAAAGAAGGTTTGATAATGATAGTGTTGTCTTGTATTTTTCCAATAACCATTGCAATTACTTCCCAACAGTAGTCACTGAAACGTTCTTTGCGTTTTTCATCATTCAGGGTCCTAAGTGCTTCTTTATAGTTTTCTGAATCCAGAGCTGATGAAATGAAGTTGACAATATCGACATTGTCTTCCATGGTGAATTGTGAGAAAGAATTACGTTTCCCAGTGAACTCTGAAATTGAATTTCACTTAATTTGTATTAACATAACCAACCCAGTAAGAAAAATACTGAGCAGGTTTTACAACATCGTTTGAGAAAGTACAGTTTAACTTACAGATAAAAATCCTTGGTAACTTGTTCATATTGATGCAATTGTTTCAAATTATCTTGCCCCGATGCAGCCAGTTCGGGCAATAAATAATTAATACAAATTAATATAACAAAAATCGATAATCCACAGCAAAAAGTATCGCAGAGAACTTTGCTATAAGAGTATATAAAAAATCATATCACAGAGTACATGGTAATATTCACAGAGAACTATGCTATATACTGAAACATTACCATTTTCAGTTTTGTGTACACCAATGTACTCTGTGTTTACTACATCCACAGATGAAGCATGTAAATTATATACTCTTTGGAAGATCCACAGATAGCAATCAAAGAGTATATAATTTTCTACGTAGAAAACCATCAACATAGAATCAGCATCAGCCCCCCTATTACGAAGGGTTAGCCGTAAATTATATACTCTTTGGGGCTAGCTATGCTCACAGAATACTATTACTCCTAGCGGAGAAGAATGGCATCTTCATACAAAAAAAGTGGTTATGAAATTCAGTACTAGCGCCTTTAGTGGGACCCTTTGGAAACTTAAAAAAGGCGGAAAATTCAAATGTTCTATTCGTGTAGATTTGAATTGATAAATTATTGTATTATCAGATATACTATCATATAATAGGGACAAAACTACATCAATTCGCAAAAATAAAAGCATAGGATTTTATAAGTTTTATATTTATTGCATACATGACATTGTGAATAATAAATCGAGAGCGATTTTATTTAAAAAAACATAATACAATAATACAAAATACATAATACAAAACTTTGCACATGATAGCATTCTGCAAAACATAATTAACATGTTTAATTCCAAATCCACAATGAACTCAATAATAAGTAAATAACCTCAAATTATATTGTATGAGTTTTGTGTAATTTACCGTCAAACAGACTCGGCTTTTTCGCTGATGATGCATTGCATTTAGCACATTTACGGCTATTGTCCTTCATTGTTTTAAACACGACATCACAATACAAAAACACAAAAAGTGTCTCTAGGCTAAATAAAAAAGCACTGAAAATTCACGAAAAGAAAACAACACGATACCGGTGGCAATTATAACCTCAAAATCATTTTGTTGCCATATTTAAAATAAAAAAAAATGTTTTTGTTATACTGGGATCCCTATAGCATGCCCACCTACTATTACCATCCAATGAATGACGAGTTGAATGGGCCTGGCTATGCTGGTGACGCGCGTCTGCCGCTTAACCGCTGACAATTTTCATACAATTTTGACAGCAGTTGAGCGGCAAACGCGCGTCAGCTACGCTGCTAACTAATTTGTAATAGGGGGGCTGAATTGACGGAAGACATTCACAAAATGCGTGTCCATTTTCTGTTGGTGTGGGTATCTAAATATGCATTAGGATGCGTGAGTAGGGAAGTGACCCCTACACAATGTATCGATATATAGTATACCTAACCAAACAGTGCTGCAGAATATCGATACTTTTAATAAAAAAAAGAAAATAAGATGTTAGTAGAACCAGAAAACGCAGCGTAGGCCGGCCCCCACTCAGTGGACCGACGATCTGGTGAAACCCACGGGGAGTCGATGGATGCAAGAGGCGAGTGGTCGCTCAAGGTGGCGCTCTCTGAGGGAGGCCTATGTTCTCACTAGGGGTTGACGAATAAATTACAATTTATTAGCAAAGAAACATAACTTTAGACGTAGTCTTTCGGTGATCCACGCATGAGGTTGGCAAAGGGGCCCCGCCACGGAGATTAGGCCAGGACAAAGAAGACGTGGTGGATCCCAGGTCGTCGGTCAGCCGAGGAGCGCCCGGGTGCACAGCGGGCAGCTGCGGAGTGTGGAGTGTCCTTCAGTACAGGAATAGGTGCCGCGTGCCTCAGCTCACTGTTGGGCCTCGACTAGACCCAGCCTAGGAGTGCCTGGTGGGGTGGTGGGCAGCTGCGCAGAGAGTGGTCCCGGGTGGCCCAGAAGGCAGATGCAGTGAAGAATTTTTAAGAAATTTTAATTTTTAATTAAAGTTTTTTCATCATTTTTTTTATTAATTAAGTTTCAGTTCTACTAGACGCCAGGCAACTAGCCTACCTACTAAATTATCGAAAACAATAAATTTTATTTTTAAAATGACATATTTATACCTTTTTCGTAAGATTAAGATTGCACATTGATCCAAATCCATTCAGTTTATAATTTTAGCAGCCCAGCGGGTCGGTGCCACTATGTTGGCGCCGATGCGATGCGAACTCGGTCGTCTATTGAATGAATGTATGCGTGTGCCGTATGCCGTGTGATTGCGTATGATTGTTTAATACCTTATATGGGCACGTGCGGTAGTGCGTGCGTGGCGCCACGCTGTCGCGTCGGATTGTCTATAGTCCTATGTGTCGAAGTTTAGTTCAATACGTTTTGGCAAGTCATAGGAAGTGCAAGTTTAGACTTAGTTATTTAATTGTAGATACCTACTCAGAATAAATTAGTGTAAAGTGAGCTTATTTCCTACCTGTAAATAGGTAATGAAAGGTTTTACATTATTAAATATATTTTATTATTTAATCATTATCATAATTACATAAAATATGCAAGTGTACTAGTACAATCAAAACGTTATCAATGGTTAAAAACTCTAACAAATTCTAACCAATGGTCAAGATTTCTTAGAGTGTTTGACCATTGGTTACCTATTGGTTAACTATTGGTGAAAAAACCCGCCCTAAAGGTCGTGATCATCCAACGGTCGAGACAACCGACGTAACTTTGTAAAACGTCATATAAACGTAATATTATGGTTTAATTTGCCGTTTCAGATCAAACAAACGACGTAACTTTGGCAAAACGTTGCTTCTGTAAAAAAATTGTTTGTTGAATTTGCCGTACTAACTGATAATTATCATGAATAATGTATGATTAAAATGTTGTCATTTTGCGGTAAACTTTAGTTTAATTGCAGAATTAATTAATTACTACACTACGCTGTTACAAGGCTATATCAACAGTTTATTTTTGTAGTGATGTGCCAAAAGTAGCACGCAAATTTAACGTTATTTTCCATTACCTAACAAAATAATCCGTTGTTCTTTCTAATGATATTTAGATAATAATATAACTTCCTAAATTCAGTCATTGAATAGGTATTTTAGGTTTAGCAAATTAATTTACGGCTACCTAGTCTAAAGTCTGCCTGTAGGTACTAAGTCTAAATGCGCATTTTTAGATCGACAGTGGCTGTCTGGCTGAACCATTTAGGCGACTGAATTAAGCCTTAAAGCCTTAAGCCTTTAAGTAAATGCGTTTTTAATTCGCATATTAACCGTAATCATAATAAATACTGAATATTGTTATCAATTTACCGTCTTATTAGCAAATAGCATACCAATACCAATTAGCTTGCTAAGAATCATGAAATAGCATGTTTATGAAATTTATGCAAAATCGCATTAATTGCCGTCACTAGTACTCCCCACTTCTCCGCACCGTCTTGCTCGCACACTCGGTGGGTCTGAACACGTGCATTCGGCTACCACTCGCCACTTTTTTCCGCGCATTTGCACTCGCATGAAACGTAAAACAATGACTGTATCGCCGCAATTTTAAAAATGTGTGTAAACACTTACTCGGGCATATCACTGATTCGGCCTACTGATATTTTGATGTCTCACCGTTCTACTTGTAGGTGTGACCAGACTATTAGTAATAGGGTTAGCTTTACCCTTTGGGTATTTGTTTAATACCTGCTTTATTTTTATTTAATTTAGGATATTATAATCAATTTGAATAATGTAGGGGCTCAGAATGCTAACGCAGCTGAAATTCTTCCACGCGGCGAACGCGCCGCTCTGGCCTCCTCAGTCGTCTCTCCACCAGTACCGCGTCATGTAGTTTATTTATATTAATAGTTTCTTTTACCAATATGTATTTTTACCGTTTCAATTATATATTTATTTGTTCCCAAACCTCGTTGTTTACTTGGAGTCCACCGCACCATGAATAGGAACACGTACGAGTATGAAGACCTTTTACGCTACAGTGGTGACCACCGTCGTTTTTATGGTGCGGTTCGGAACTCAGGAACACGTGTGCGATGAACTTTGAACCCGGTAGAGTGCAGCGCAGTATTCACGACACGGGTTCAGATGACGTGGCGAGAGGCGATTCCCCGTCGATGATTTGCGACCCTCGACGGGTAAAGAAGATCTACCAGCGCAACCACGGCTTGCTGTCCAGAGCAAGTTATGCATTATTATTGAAGATTCAGTCAACGTGAAACAAAGGAGGCAGCCAAGATCTTCGTATATCTATTATCCCTGGGCTATGTAGCTACTCTGATGATGCAAGTAGCCCACGGTGAGAGTATGCCGTCGACGCATATCATCATTCACCAGCAGCCGATAGTTTATAGAAGCCAGAGACATCTGAGGTGCCAGCGCTGTCGAGGTATCCAGGCTGAACCTGCAGGTACTTTCACCCGAGGTTGGTCTCACCGTCCGAGGAAGATGCCGGAGGTGACGCAGAGCGTAGACTTGGAGGGATCGCTCAGTCTCGCTTTACCATTGCCGAGTGACTGGTTTCAGCGGAATAGAAGCTGCACATCGATGGAACATGTGAGCTTAGTACAGGCTTACGCTGGGAATGAAGAGAAGATCCGGATTAGATTATGGTATCATCGTGCGATTGTGTTTCCATGGTGATAAGTGAATTAGAATTTAATTGACCCGCCTATATTTTTGTTCGTCGCAGTGCAGTGTTTTTGTTAAAATTTTGGTAGATCTGTATTTTTATAGAATTTATTGTGTGAATTTGTATTAATGTGTCCTAGATTTTTATGTAAAATGTATTTTGTTATGATATTTATTGTATTGCCATGTTTTAAAAGTTTTATTTTATGTGATATTTGTTCGTTTTATGGTTCTATTTTATGTGTTTTCTGGTATTCCGTTTGTGTTTTATTGCTAAAATGTCTAATTTCAAACTTTGACTACGACATTCACTGTAAAATTAAAATGGTTATATTTTGCAAATAGGTCAGTGAATGTCGTACGATATGTAATGTGATCCGAATGTACGTTGAACCTAGAACTTGTTGTCAGCATTAGGTATTCATTCCGTGCAATGTTGACTTTTGTGTTTTCTTTGGTTTGTTATTACTTTGTACTATTAGAAGAGATAATTTTTACAGCCCGAAAATTTTTGTAAAAAATTTTTTTTGAAGAAGGGGATGACTGTAGGGGCTCAGAATGCTAACGCAGCTGAAATTCTTCCACGCGGCGAACGCGCCGCTCTGGCCTCCTCAGTCGTCTCTCCACCAGTACCGCGTCATGTAGTTTATTTATATTAATAGTTTCTTTTACCAATATGTATTTTTACCGTTTCAATTATATATTTATTTGTTCCCAAACCTCGTTGTTTACTTGGAGTCCACCGCACCATGAATAGGAACACGTACGAGTATGAAGACCTTTTACGCTACAAATAATAATATTAATTCTACTTCAAAGTTTTAGGTACAATCATTTGATTTCCGCAGCTTCAACACTGATTTAATTAACTGTAAATCAACATTTGGATCGTTTAAAGATAATTTTCGCGCTAGCTTTGCTTGTTTGTTTTGATGTTTTTGTGTAAAGTCAAAATTACTACCAAACTTTACAAATTTATTTTCACGCTATGTTCGCTTGCACTTTTCAAGTTTATACCCCTGCGCTCCTAATTGCAGTGACATTTATTTCTACAAGTCCTAACGCTCTGATGTTTTGCACTCACTGCGCTCGCGCTTTCGTTTTATAGGCTTTGCCTGCTTTTCTGATTGAGCAAAATTACTATCCTATCCATTATAAGCTTATTATTCTGAAATCTGTCTTTGTATTTACACCTGTGATTTACACTGAACACCCATGAATTTGGTAGCGATGTTATAATACCAAAAGAAAAAATCTAAACTAAAATAAAAAAATCGACTTTTATATAATCGATTTTTTTTAACAGCCCTAGGTATATAGATATGTATACTCATTGTTGTAACCACAGAGTACATTGAATATATAAGTTGTAACTGTGGTTGTAAGCACGATACGTAGAGTAGTCTGTGGTTGTAAGTTGTAAATGAATTATGAAATGATAAACAAAAAGCGATCTTTGTTGGTGAATGTAGGGGTATTATGGAAGCTATCAACTATATACTGTTGTTCAAATTAAATAAAACTGTTGTATTCTCTGATTCATTGAGTGCTCTTCAAGCCTTTCAGAGTAATCCTTTTAAAATAGGCGCCAAAAACTGGATCATATTTAAATCTAAAGACTTGCTATTGAGATGCTCTAATTTGGGTTATTCTGTGCACCTAGCTTGGATCCCTAGTCATAGCAATATTTCTGGCAACGAAAAGGCCGATGAGATTGCCAAGCAAGCAGTAATATGTGGAGATAAAGTTCCTTTTAAAAATTATCCCCAAGACCTTCTGCTTTTACCTACCTGTGACTTAAAATCTAGATGGCTGAATAGATGGTTGGTAACTAGCAGACGGACAGGTTCAAATTATGCCAAGTACCAACCTGACATTCAAATTAAACCATGGTTCTTTAAGTTTAAGTACAATAGAAGAGTGTGTTCTACAATATCTAGATTAAGATTCGGCCACTGCTGCTCTGGTGTTCATTTAAAAAAACTGAGGATAAGAGACTCATCTATCTGCGAATGTGGTATGGATGAAGCTGATTTGAACCACATTTTCTTCTCATGTCCTAAATTTGATCATAATTCATTATTCAACTCACTAATCCATTATAAATTTCCATTCCCAGTTCACATAGATAATATTTTGTGTAAAATAGACCCTACTTCAATAGCTATTTTATCATCTTTTATTATTGAAAATAACATTAAATTGTAATCATATTTAATGTAATTATATTCATTTTAACAACTGTCCTAGTAAGTCATGCCACAATATTCAATTATTGTCTTCATTGTACATTTTGCTCATTTATTGTAATAATGTTGTGTAGTTGGTAGTTATAGGATATTTTTGTTTTGTTTCAGATACCCTAAATTCAAAATTTCGTTTTTATTTCTCTTTTGACATGACACTGGCAAAAATGTGCTAAACAATTGCCATAAAAAAAAAAAAAAAAAAAAAAAAAACAACAAAAAGCGAGTGAATCTGTAAGCTTGTATCCTCTTGTATAGTTTGTGTCTGAAAGTAATAACCACTATTATTATTATGGCTGCAAAACAGAAGAATATTTTTACACGCAGTAAACCTCTTATGAAAATTTATAGTGGAGTTGATGACGAAGGAAAAGAGGTACTTAGTGATCCTACACGGTTCTAAGCAAAGTAATTTACAGAAGTAAAATATCCATGGTTACACTGCAAGTTATTCTGGTTATTGCCCCCAGAGCCCCAGATTTTATCTAGTCCCTCGCTGACTGTAAATAGTAAACTCTGTCTACAACACCAACTTATCAAGACGAATTTTTATTTTACGACCTAATGTTTTTAATGGCTATCAAATATATTAAAAGCTTTATTTCTAAAAACAAAGACAAGCAACATGACTATTACTAACATAGCTCTTCCAAGTGATGGGTGGTTTTGCGACTCTAACATATTCCTACGCATATTACTTGTATCCTGTAATACAGACATTCTAATGTAATCCTATGAATAGAAGAGGCGTGAATAAATTAATAATTCGTAGCATGTGGTTTTGACTTTACCTCTAACAGTACTTTTACTACATTACCAAGTCCTGTACACATCTTGTGTTACAGGTAGAAGTTCGTGAAGATGCTGAGCAGTTGGTGAAATGGCATGAAATCTCTGATGCTTTGGTTGCAGCTGGGTACTATCGTGCACAGCTGCAAGGGCTCTCAGCATTTGACAAAATAGTTGGTGGCCTTACTTGGTGCATAGAATTGTGTGACATAGATGTTGATGTCAGCTTGCTATTTGAGGAGAATCTCACTATTGGCAAAAAAATGTAACTATTTACTTTGTTTTATTTGTATTTGATTTTATTAAAACTAACTATTTTTGCATAAATAAACAGACTTCCTCAATAAAAAATACTGAAAGTAAATCGTGAACAAAAGTTAAATAATACAATCTGCAAGTATAGAAAGAGACCGCTCAAACACACAGCGATGTCAGAAATGATTTCTTTATAGTATCTCATTTGTCACTCATTCAAAAACAATTAGCAACGCATAATTTATAAATAATATAAATAATGCCCAACAATCATATACATATATAGTATTTATAATACATGTACAATTATTGTACATATTATAATTGAATACATTAGTCATATATTTTTTTCTAGATCCCTAACTGAAAAAATTGTCAAAGTATTACCATCAATGAAATGTCCATATGTGATAGAACCACATCAGATCCAAGGGCTAGATTTCATCAATATCTTCCCTTTAATACAGTGGCTCATTAAATACTCAAGTGAGTTCCGGGAGGCAAAAGAAGATGAGTTACGCAAGTTTGCTGTCATGCAATATGATAAATGTCACATTTTTGAATTGGACAGAGATAAGTTTGCTCAAAGTGAAAAGCTGTTGAAAAACTTGGCTGCTGTACAGGTATTATAATTAAATTAAAGAATACTTACAACTTTACTTACTTTACTTTTTAGTTCATTCGAGGCTGCTACAGGGTAAGCAGTAGTAACTAGCTACCATGGGAAAAAGTACCCAAGATTTTTTTTCCGTATCAGAGTGAGATCAAAATGAAAAAGTTTTTAGCAAGTTCAAAAACAGCTTTTGGCGCCTTTTTATCACATTCATGCATTCAAAACACGGTCGTTTGAGGTGGTTTTGCACACTGTTGAATCAGTCAGTGGCCATAGTACCTAAGTGATTTCCTGAAATATAAATGGCAAATACATAAAGAACTCTTCTTGTTCACTGTCTTCTACAGTCCAAACGCTATGATTTTAAGCGCTCGCTGCGCTCGCTGAATTATTTTACGTTCTTCCCTATTTTTCTGATTGAGGTGAATTAATAGCCATTAAACCAGACCTTATTTTGCTGAAATCTGTCACGACCTATTTCTAAAAGTTTTGCGCTCGCTTCGTTCGCGCTTTTCTTATTGGTACAATCCCCCCTCCTGCTACAGTCGCATTCATTTCTCCAGTCCAATCGCGCTGATTTTTTGCGCTCGCGCAGTCGTTTTACTTCCCTATTTTTCTGATTGAGCTGAATTACTAACCATTAAAATAAAGAAATTTCTTTTAGAACACCAAAAAGCGGAGGAAACTCTTAAGCATGACACAAGCGCCATCTAACCCTTTCTTATATGCACTACCATTACCAAGATACCTACATACAAAGAACACTCGCACCGCATTGCTTATGTAAAGCATATGTTAATGCATTAAAATTTTTATTATGTTAAATTGTTCATGATATTTCATTTTTATTTTGTTATAATTTTTATCTCAGCCATCATAATACTATACTTACATACCTAGTTACATGCTTATTTCAATTTTTATAATTTGTAAGTTGCTGCAGTTTTTTTCTTGCAACTCTTTATATTGTTTTTCTTTTAGTTTGGTAGATTATTATAATTTTTCTGATTGTCATCTCACAGTATCTATAATTTTTAGTAATTTAGTTATATTTAATATGTAGCCATGAAAATGTTTTAAATCTGTAGCTGTAATGTAACCGCACCGTGACGACACTGAACCGGCCCCAACGGAAGACCAGCGCTGGTTTTACGACCAGCATTATGCTGAGTTGGGACCGATTTGTGGCAAATGGTAATTTTTTTGTTGTCAATCATATTTTGTACCTACTTGTTTTTCTTTTTTGTCACAAATAAATTAATTTTCTTTCTTTCTTTCTTTCTTCTTCATTAGAAACTCATTTTGCTGAAATCTGTCACGACCTATTTACAAAAATTTTGCAGTTTACACGTTCACGTTCCTTCTGTTGCAGTGGCTTTCATTTCTACAGTTACTCATTTTGCTAAAAACCCTCCCCCCGGGCCAAAAGCTGGGTACGCCCATGCTTGCTATTGAAATTTTCAGCTATGTAAACATTATAATTAGTCATGTAGTAAATGTATGGTCCTCACCTCACAGGTTCAATTGTTTGTTATGTTGACTTGATAAGTATCTTTAAGTCTGACCATTTATAAGCTAGTAATTTTCTGGTGAGATAGCGGTTTCTTCGACACCATGTTACAGCATGCATGCATGTTATTATGCATGCTATTGCATAATATACAATTATACATAATTGTATTTGTTTGTTATTAATTTATTTTATTGTTATTCATTTGCAGAATCTGTACAAACCATGCAGGGTCCGTAAAAGGAAGGGTGGCCTGCCAGCCATGGAGTTAGAACAAGTCAACGCTACACTGTCAGAATATGATCAAAGAACATTAATGCATATTTCTGCTAATAAGGAAGAGACAAGAAAGGATGAAGGCCTAGATTTCCTGGTAAAATGATAAACTTGTTAAATCATTTGCTATCGTTTACTATTTAATTATTTATCTATCAAAATAATAAATAATATCTTGAAATTATCTCTTTTCCAGTATGACTACGAAAAGACATTGGCTGATCCATCCAAAACCACTACAGAAGTAAGTAACATTTGTTGTAATTAACTCATTACCCTATTTTGGGCACAGTCACAGAAACTATTAACCTACAGGTACAGTGTCTAACACATAACACAACAGGCTGCATACAGAAAACCACTCAAAGACAGATGGTTATCCAGTTCCTTCTGTTACAATCACTTGAACCGTTGTATTATTTATTAGTAGCATGTCTGCCTATGTTATAACTTTGTGTTCCGTTTCAGACTGACAGATTCAAAAGAGATCAAGTAAACAATATGGACAACAGCAACACAAAGATCCACTACGCAGTCCTACATTCAGAACTTACAGGCGAAGTGTCTAAAGAACTAGAGGAAACTGAAAAAATTAAATATTCTCAAGATGTAGACAAATTGAGTAAAGCTGTGGATGCTTTGGAGAGTGAAGTTGTCACATTTAAAATAGACCATGAAACCAGAATGGAGGAAGCCAAGAATAAATACATGGAACTTCTTGGGAAGTTGAAAAAGATTACATATAAATTAATGAAATCTGATAATTACAGGTACTTATTATTCATCTATTAAAAATATTGTACTACAGATTAATTTGTAAAGGAAAAATTAGAATCACAAGCGGGGATTGAACCCGCATCCATCCATCCCTCAAGCCGGGATATGCTTTACTTAAGCTACCGTGACAACGTCTCATGTCTCGTGATTCTAATTTTTCCTTTACATATTAATCTGTAGATTATGCTGAGCAGGCGATACTGCTATAAAAATCTTAAATATTGTACTACTTTAAAAAAATAGGAGGTTTTCAATGTTTTCTTTTTAAATGAAATATGATCATCATGCTGGTCTCATAGGAGTTGCTATGCAGCTTGAAGTAATGTCACTGGTGTGTAGTACCCCAGATAATATAATACCTACAGTACAGATGCCTCATCCCATACAACGGAATAACGCGGGCTTTTTTACGAATTATTTTATTTCTTCATAACGCAAGATTATGAAGCAACATTTATTGCGTGTTGGCGAAGTATTCGGCCTAATGAATACACTGGACACTAATTAGTAACTCTCTAGACACAATTACTACATTTTTTTCAAGTTCGGGCTATTTTTCGTTTGTACCTGATGGGACCCCATGGTAGTACTTAAGATTTACTGTACATTTTTCTGAAGGAGAGGATGTTGCTTAGCGGTAACCCGTTCGACTTTCGTATCGACGGACACAGGTTCAAATCAGACTTGGTTCTGCTCCAACGACTTTTTTTTTTAATGAGAATGAATGACGTGACGAGCTGGTCGTTCACCTGATGTAAGCAATACGGCCGCCCATAACAGTTGCAGTGTACTTTCAAGTTATATGCGGAATTTGCACTCACTTGGCGAGGGTAACCATCATGAGGAAACCCGAATATTAATTAAGAATTTATATTTGTTATTTGTCATCCACCAACCCGCATTTAGCTTACGAGGTGATTAAGGCCTACACTCTCCCCCTGTGGAAAACAGGCCCTTAGGTATATGCATAATCTTACCTCAGTATATAGTAACATACATATCAACTTCTTAATTTTACTAGGTGGTAGGCCTTTTCTGCAAAGTTCATCGAGGTTGGTACCACCACTTTGCTAGTTCTGCCGCTTAGCAGTACCTAGTGTGCAAGACTGACCAAATGAGACTTTATGATCTCACAGTCTAGCAATCTGATTACTAGACTGTGTTGATGTCTCAGGATGACGTGCGCAGTGCAGTGTCGCTCAACATCAGGTGAACGACTAGCTCGTCACGGCATTCATAAACATTCCAAAAGCTTTTACAGATGATAAATATGAGTGTGCTTTTCATATCAGTCCATTCAGTAGTCTTATGATTATTTTTTCAGTGACAAGAATGTCAAAGAGTTCTATAAATCTTTGAAAGAGCTGGCGAGAGAAAGAAATGAACTTCTGCAGGTGATTCAACACAGAGAAAAAGAACACAGAAAGCTTCAAGAAGAGCTAAGGTAAGCAGAAAAGTAACCTATTTCCCAAGTAAGTTTTAGGCTTGTAACCATTGACCTAGCCTTTTAACTCACTCGAAACTTTAACGTACTCGGACGGCTGGACGGTGGCGCCGCCCCGCTATTCCGTTATCGACACTATCTACTTGACTCTCAATTTGTGTGGATTTCCGAGCTACGGTGCGCCTTAAATTATTATTAGCATACTGCAAATACATTACGTCACCATCGACAGCCTGTAGACATCCTCTGCTAAACATAGGCCTCCCCACAGAGCGCTACTTTGAGCGGCTGTTTGCTTCCTGCATCCATCGGAGCCCCGCGGCTTTGACCTGATCGTCGGTCCATCTAATTGTACATTCTTTGCATACATATATTCTAAGAAAAAAAATTATTTATTTACATCAATTCGCGAGAGTTATTTCTATTGAAGAGGGAAAAACAAGAAGCTTATCTTCTCAGGTCTTTTTCGATCTTACCGAAGCCTGTACCTACTCTCATGCTTTTACTTTTTTCTACAATAGAATGGTTTGACATTTTGTGAGGTCTGTGTGAGGTCACTTCACAACATCTATAATTTTCTATTACTTTATTACCAATTTCAGAATTGCGAAGGACGCATCGGAGGCAGAAAGCGAAGAACAACCATTAACTCCGTCAGAGTTAAAAGAGTTCCAAAATATGGAGGATAAAACGAAGTCGTACATCACAAACATGAGGCTGGAGCTCGCCAAGTTAAACCGCGAAGTGTTAAAGTACACGGTTGCAATAGATGAAATACCGGGAACAGCAGAACTTCTGCAATACGAGAAGAGGTTCATGGAACTTTATAATCAGGGTTAGTAATTAAAGAACCTCAGATTTATTTTATACTAGCTTTGCCCCGAAGTTACACTTGCGGATAAAAAGTAACCTACGTGTTAATGTAATATACGTATAAGCTATCTCTATTCCAAAGTTCATCCAAATCCGTTCAGTCGTTTGAGCGTGAAGGAATAACAATTTGCATTATGTATGCAAACTTTCGACTAGTTATAATATCAGTGTGCTGAAAACAAGTTGGGTTTTATTCTATGTTTTCATATGACTTGATTAAACTTGACTTTTTGATTGGATCCGAAAAATCCATGACTGTGGCTTTGAAAGCTTAGATACCCCGGCCATACTATCATACAGGGGTTTTCAAGGATGCAGAAATGAACAGTTTTGGTTCCTACATTTGTTTTCGTTTTATGGTCGCAAACGAGTAATAATGTTTTCAAAATTCTATACAATTATACTTTGACTACATGAGCAGAAACAATTAAAGCTCCACATTCACTATAATTAATACATGGTTATCATGAAAATGTCCTATAGTCTTCTTTAGGTCGCTCCCATAAAAACCATATATTAATTTTTGTATTTATCTTATTTGCAGTGGCTTCGAAGCACAAGGAAACGAAACAGTATTACATATTCTATAATACACTGTTAGAGGTTAAGTTGTACACATCCAAAGAGTTAAGTTTGCTAAACTCCATCCTAGACAATTACGAAGAGTGAGTATTATTACTACTTATTTTTATTATAACATTTTAGATGCCATATTAATTCAGCTAACATCTAACATGAAGCATGAGAAGTACCAAAAAGGTATTCTTGGTTGTAATATTTCGCCCGAACTTGCCATGCTCTCAAGCAGCAAGCGTGACTATAAAGTGACATTTCAAGATATGATATACGTTACCTACCCTACTTTGACAGCCTCCGTGGTGTGGTGGTTGAGCAAGTCGGCTCATAACCCGGAGGTGGCGGGTTCGATTCCCGCGACAGGACAAGTATTTGTGCCCGAAAAAAAAGCGCAAATTCTTGTTCTGTGTCTGGGTGTTGTGGGACCATGGTCCTCGTAGTTCCTGGGTTCCTAGATACAGGGAATCCTAGTTAGGGTCCAGGATCTATGTATGTGATCGTTGGGCGTTATTTATTTATTTATTTACTCGCTCCATTAGCAGAACTAACGAGACCGATACAGCTCTTCGAATTAGCAATATGTATGGCAATGGGCAAGCCACATCGCTCGTGGGACTGACAACCGATGGGGAAGAAAGGTTCGAGTGGCGACCACGGACCGGAATACGCAGCGTAGGCCGGCCCCCCACTAGGTAGACCGACGACCTGGTGAAAGCAGCGGGAAACCGATGGAGGCAGCTGCTAAAAGTTGCGTCGCTCTCTGTGCGAGGCATATGTTCAGCAGTGGACGTCTTCAGGCTGTTTATGATGATAATGTCTGTTGTGCTATGTTATTTGACAAAAATCACCAAGTGCTCAAAATAATATAGTGGTTTATTTTCAGGGCAATGTCATCACCTAGAAAAAGAGAAGAGTTCATGACTCAATTCGAATCTATAGTCGATTGGGTGAACCAAACAGTAAGGAAGGTAGACGATAAGTATAAGAACGAAAAAGAACAGAAGAATTCGCTTTACAACGAGTACTCTCGATTGATGGAAGTACAAAGGCAGTATGCAGCTGCACTAAAGAAATTAGCTGAGGAAAGACAGAAATTGGACTCTAGATAATTGTATACCAAGGCATTAAAATGAGAAACGTACATTATTTATATCGCCATTTTATACAAAAATCAAAATGTACATTTACGTATCTAGTCCCCACAAACATGTATGTGTAATATTTATACTTTTATAACATTCCATTTTAAAATCACTTCCGGACGTTAAGACTGATATAGCTTATAAATACGACATCCATGCTTACTTTGAATAATATTGATTTAACTGCAAACAATTTGTTTTCGTAACCATATTTTATTACACTAAAGATATATGGCCTTAATACCATATGCGTAAATCTTACACAGATGGTATAACATAATAAAAATAGAAATTTCTAAACGCTTTATACAATTTTTTCCAAACGTTAAAGAATTGTAGCAACTATGAGTATGAATGGTAACACTGGCGGCCCATCAAAGCGTGACTACGTTACCATGTGCATGCGTACTATGGCTGGCGCTGGCGTGCGTATGCCCCTTGTGCGCGTGCGAGTGCGCGTGCGCATGCGCATGCGAGTGCCCATGAGAGGAACTCGACTTCTTGTACATGGTGAAGGATACCAGCTCCCGGTTGGCGTTGGTCATGGCCATAGAGTGCGAGATCACGTCGTAACCGAATATACCGTGGAGACGGTTCACTACCACTAGGGTCAAGCCTTTCTGCGTCACGCGTACTGTTCGCTCGTGCTCCGACGATGTGGCGATCGTCATCCCGAATGTGGAATTCAGCTCCTGTGGGAATGGAGATCGGATGTTATCTCTGGTTTTGACGTCTCATAATAGTTACGGTTGCGGATGAAATGGCGCGGTAGTTCACACATAATGTACTAACAAAGATTGGCTAAGCAATATAAAATGCCTTTATGTAAAGTAATAAAGATAAAAGTTACGGGTATGTAGCACTATACATTATCATTAACAGTCTGAAGACGTCCACCGCTGAACATAGGCCTCCCCCACAGAGCGCTCGCCTCCTGCATCCATCGGCTCCCGCGGCTTTCACCAGTTCGTCGGTCCACCTGATGAGGGTCTGCCATACGAAAACAATACACTTCATACCAAAAAAACCTATTAGTGTATAAGTAATATAGGTAAAATAGATTAGGTAAGGTGTACCCTACATTTTGTAAACTATCAATATAATCCGCATGAGGCCTAAGCGGAAAAAATATCCCGTTAGGTCCTATGGGGGCAAAGACGTGGAACAATCCCAACCCTACCAACTAATTTTATTTCCTAGTGAAAGTACTTACAGGAAAAATATAGCTTAAGTATGTACTATATTTATTATTACTGCAAAGTGATTTAAGGGACATAAAAGAAACAACTGAACTAGAATTTAGCAGAACAGCCACAGATCCTGATCTGTGATAAGAGTATAAATGCATATGTCACTGTTGCTATAGCTTGGTATTACCACAGATATTAAAATAGTAGTTCCTGTATTACCTACCTACCTGTCTTGACTTTCAAACAACGAGGTACTTAGGTTTTACAAAACATTAAGAAATATCAATTGTAGGTACACACAACAAATGTGATCTAACTTCAAAAGAGTTGCTGAGTAAGAAGTAAAAAAAAACTGGCTAGGACGGGTTACATGCACCTACCCCCAGTTACCAAAAAATATAAAGATGATAAGTAATTACCGCAAAAAATAACAAATCAGTTTGGTATTTTTTAAAGCTTATTAATTTAATTTGGTAAAATAATATAACACTATCCTTTTTAATAGTTTGTCACGTCAATCGCATAGATAAATACCTACAATGTAAATAAATTCCACATGTCGGTGTATCACAATAAAGACACATGTAGGTAATAGCTACTACACAATAAAATTGCAATATAAAATGTTGTAATATTACCCTAACTAAAGTGGCACGTTCTTCGCTCTTTAGCCCATAGACCGTCGCTCCTTCATCCTTCGAGAGATGCTGAGCGCTAAGGCTGCCCATGACCATGATGTACGGCATTCTGAAGGCACTAGCACTAAGCACTTGTAAATATAAACAGTTACCGGCAAACGCAGCTCATATTTTTACTACGCGGTCGTTGAGTACGACCCCTAACCAAGTTGGAGACGGAATAAAGCAACCACGCGGCAAGCTGCGGTCGTCGGCGCCGACAGGTTGCTCGCTCGTGTGTGAGTGAACTGCGGCAGGTAGCCCTGCATACGTGATATGAGTTCAACTTACTTCTGTTAATGTATTTGTGCGCCGTTGTGACGTTGGCCGTCACATGGCCTTCACGGGTGCTTGACTGCGCCCGCGCAGGCTGTGACGCGGGCCGCGCTCCCATTCAAACAATGGACTGTGATTTGAAACAAAACAGTCATGCAACTGAAATGCACACTATTTAGATAGGTATATACTATTAAAACTCAACTACCAACACGGACCAAATCCATTTATCTATATAATACCAGTTACCTACCACAATCAACATATTGTTTTCTTTTTCTGAAATTAATTCATGAAATGCCTATTTAGGTATATATGTAATGCCGTGGAGTTTTTAATAAGCTTTGGTAAAAATAGTTTGTAATCTTGAATGATCGATGTCGACAAGACGTTGTCAAATAGGCAAGTGTCAAATACAACAGACAAATCTATCGGAAACGAAATATTTATTTAGCGAAGTAATAATATATTTTACGGCTAAACAATTGGTGCTACAAATATCACCAAATCATGAGTCATTCCATGAGCAGTCCACGTAATATACAACTTGGTGGGTTCACCAGATCTTGTTACTTCACGTCATGTATACTTATTTTGTTTCTATGCGTAATTGATCATTGATACCACATTGCCTCACATGTTTCTGCCACTCATCATGTCATGACTATAATAAAATAAATTACTATTACATTTAAGCTAACTAGGTACCTATACGTACCTACGTAAAGTAGCAAAATACTTAGTAGTGTGTAGACAATCCGTGCAATAGTACTCGCACGCACGAAGGCCTGCATGAATGTATATAATCTGTTTTCATTCTTCAGTATTCGAGACTTACCAAAAAGCTCGGCTGGTGTTTGTTCAAACAATGGCGGAACTAGCCACGAGATCCACAAATGTGAAATGTCTTGAGAGTGCTGGAGTATTGGGTTTGTGTATTAGATAACAATATCCCATCCTTAAAATATTATCCTTACCTATAGAAAGACAGATATAGTAAGTAGGTATAGGTCTGTGGAAAACCTCGATCATTGAAGTAAGTAGTTGATTAGATCAAGAAGCATAACTCCTAATCCATTCCCAAAAACATAATGGGCGGCAGTAATTTATAAACCTAAGGTAACAGTTGAAATGGCAATGGGCAGGCCACATCACGCTTACTGATCTGATAACAGATTGCAACGGGGAAGAAAGATCCTCGATTGGCGACCACGAACCGGAAGACTCAGCGTAGCCCGGCCCCCAATTAGGTAGGTGGACTGACGATCTGTTCAAAACCGCAGGGAACAGATGGATGCGGGCGGCAAGCAGGAGTCTTAAGTGGCGCTCTGTGGAGGTGGTCCAGCAGTGAACGTCTTTAGGCTGTTGATGATGACAATGATAAACCTATCTATATATTTCAGCAATATAAAAAGCACAAGCCCTAGTTTGTTATTACAGAACTCCTAAGGCCGCTGCTGTCGGACGCTTGCAGCACGGTCCGCCAGTGCGCGGTCGTGGCGGCCGCTAGACTCGCGGAGCACGACGAGGGGATCGCCAGGCAGGTGCTCAATGGAGGCATGGTCACTATCACGCTGGAAAACCTTAACAAGTACAACGTGAGCATCTTCTGTTCTTATCGCAATACCATCTACCTACTTGTAATTATTATTATTATGACATAAAGTACCAATCTACATAATTCATAGGACTCAGACTGTGTGCTGAGTAGGTACTACTTGGGCAGCATCTTATTATTACCTAGTACCGATAGGTGTCGTCTAAGTAGCCGCTGTAATTTTTTGATGTTTTCCAGGTTTATTATAAGCGCTCTGCGCTTTATCTGATGCGTGCGGTCTCAAAGTAAGTCACGGACATTTGCAACTAAGTACCTAGCTATGTTCTACATTCTATGTATGTGTGCCTACATTTCTGCTATAATATTATAAAAGTAAAGTAGGTAACACGTCCAACCAATTTGGATGAAATTTTGCACACTTGATTGCATAAATTATGTGGCCAAGATAGGACATTGAATAGGTACTTATTATTCCTGAAATATACGCTCTAGTATTTTATAATCTTTAGTTAAATACTACTTTGACATTACAGACACAACGAAGAATTGGCAGGTGCAATTGTGCGACTTGGAGCTTTGGAGCACATTGTGTCTTGCCTGGAAGATTTTGATACTCAGGTCACTAAATTAATCACAAAAGAACCATATCATGCCTATCCTATAGGTACTTAATTAAAACTTATATTATTGTTGAATATTTTAGGTAAAAGAAAATGCAGCATGGGCCTTAGGATATATCGGGAAGCATAGCGAACAACTGGCAGGGCTAGTTGTAGATGCAGGAACTCTGCCCCTGTTGGTGTTGGCATTTCAGGAGCCAGAAATGAGTCTCAAACAGGTAGGTACTTACATAATCCTAAATTAAGTAATTACAAGTCTATTCTCGATGGTATTTTAAGTCATAGATTTTTTTCAGATAGCAGCTGGAGCTCTTGTCGACCTAGCGCAACATAAACCCGAAGCCGTGGTCGACGCAGGTGCGATATGCCATTTGGTTCACGGCTTGGAGAACCAGGATCCCAAACTTAAGGTTTGTTGGCATGCGTGTATGTATAATCATGTACCTATTACCCATTAAGATATGGCTCAAACCAACGTTCACATTACCTTACAGGTATAACTTGATATGACCCCCATAATAGATCAACCTCTCTCATATAATTACGTGTTAGTACTTATCTAGCCTCTATAATTGATGCCCTCCATATGTAACTACTGAACCTACTATTAGCAAGTACTAATATTCTTCTGTGATATGTATATGCAATTATGCACTACCTGTGCATCTATACTATTCGTATAGGAATTAGGTAGGTATGTAGGTAAGTTGACTTACCATAACATGCCTGACACGAAACCTCTGGGGAGCAACCATATAAGGAATGCTTTAGTACTTAATAAAAAAAATACTAAAGCATTCCCTTGTATGGTTTGCTGTTAAACATGATCTGGTATGAGTAGAAGATCGTCCGATGCAATCAGTATAACACACACATCAACAGCCGTATATCGTTCACTGCTGAACATAGGCCTCTTCCATAAAACGTGATTTTGGTTTGGACGCTTATCATATGGAGGGTTTGCCAGAATTACCGTGCTTGGCAGGCCAACGCCAGTATAACGACGACTTGCAACATCACGCCTGATGCGCTAGGCTCAATAATTATGATCTTAGAATCCACCACGATGCAGTGTAGTTTGAGCCGTCTTTATTTTCATCATTGTCTTTTTTACGATCGACTCACAACTCTACAAGGACAATCGCGTTTCTTTATCGCACCTTTCGGTTCGCTGTTCTGCGGCAGCGGTATATCTGTCACCGTCTTATTGTATGAACCGTTAGTTTATAAAAAAACGCGGTTATTTATAAACTGTCGAGTTATTGCGAACGGGCAATGCGTCTCACAATAAAACGGTCGATATTTCGGTCGCTTATAATTAATCGGCATCAATTCGTTTTATTGTAATTGTATAATTCTAGTGTGGTCAAAACTAACCTAAAACTCCTCATCGCTTCGCTCGTCGTCGTAACCTACTGGTTAGCCACTTAGACTAAAAAAAACAATTAATTACCGCAAAAATTACGGCTTAGTTTTCAATTAAACGCTACCAACCCGTTTTTTTATAAACTCACCGCTAGGCACCGACTGTTTATAAATAATAGAAATATATCATCCGTGTTGACAGATTGTCAGTTTGAAATAAATCGTCAGTTTATAAATAACCGAGTTTTTTTTATAAACAAACGATTCTTACACAAAAAGAGGGTAACATATCCATCACCATAGACACGCACGACAAAGTGTTGTTTCCCATCAGCGCAGCACGCTGTGCGCGCTGGGCGCCGTGGGCGGGACGCGGTCCGAGCTGGCGGAGGCGGTGGTGGCGGGCGGCGCGCTGCCGCCGGCGCTGCTGCACGCGGGACACGACGCGGCGCCGGTGCGCCGGGCCGCCGCCGCGCTCATCAGGGATATCGTCAAGCATTCTGTAGACGTGAGGACTCTTAACTTGTATATTTTTTCATTCATTTTTCTTCTCTCGTTGTAGTAGGCAAGTGGCCGGCCCTGCAGGGTTAGCACGGATGGTAGACAAAATTATATTTCCCCTGTTTTTTTTACTCCACTTAACAAGTAAATTGTATGAAAAAAGTGACATAAAATGGGGAAAGAAAATTTTGTCCACCTTCATCATATCTCAATGTCCACAACCCGCTAGCTAGCCCAGCTGGTATCAGAATTTGTAGGCTGCCCAAAGGCTTCTGACTGTTGTCTTAAGACAACAGCTGGGACCGACGGCAGCTTTATTAGTTAACTTGACAACTTACTAGGGTTTTGTACATACCCTATACAAAGTGGCTTAGTCAGCAATGCTGCGCAACCCCAGCTCCAGTACTTCCCCACACGTGGAATGTAGGTATGTCAACAAAAAAATTGCAGCCAATGCACTATTGATGCCGTAGCCGATATGTGTAGAACGAATTAAACAGTAACCTGGCTTGCCTGTTGTTAATATTTCGTATATTTATAGATTGTATCGTGTATTTATTGCTGTGCAATAAAATATTGGTCTATTCTGTTCTTTAATTAATTATTTTTCTGGTTATAAAATGAACAGCTAGCGCAGCTAGTAGTGAACACTGGCGGATGTGGTCCTCTAGTGGAACTCCTGTCGCAATCGACGGGAGGGACGCGTGTGCCCGCTTGCATGGCGCTTGGTTACATCGCTGGTCAGTCCGATCAGCTCGCTATGGCTGTTGTAGAGTCGAAGGTATTGGAAAACTTGTATACTTTACCTATCAATTACGTTAAGTTTGGCGTAGTCACAGCTTTTGCTTGATGTAGCTTGCTGAGTCACTCTGCAATTCTTATTTTATTCTCTCATAGTCAAATCGCGTTGGCCATCGGCGTTGTTGGCAGAATTTTAAAGGTCGCTCGAAGGCGACCGCCCAACGGACGGCTTATATGTAATTAACTTAGGTATACCGCATTTTGTAGTGATCGTTACCATTCAAGTACCTACCGCTGCGAACGTTACTCAACCTTACCACATCGCATGCTCCGAACATCAACCTGCATCAACTGCAGAGTGCTATCATAGCTTTATAAATAATCTTATCTTCATTCTCGCAGGCTATACCGCCTTTAGTGGATATTCTGCAAAACGAAGCGGAGGACGCCGAGATATGCGCTGCTGCTTGGACTCTAGGTCATATCGCCAAGCATTCCCCTCAGCACAGCTTGGCTGTTGCTGTGGCAAACGCTTATCCAAGGCTATTGCAGGTACAAATATTACCATAGATATTACCATGGGGTACCATCAGATACAAACGCAAAATAGCCCGAACTTGAAAAAAATTTAGTAATCGTGTCTAGAGAGTTACTAGTTAGTGTCCAGTGTATTCATTTGGCCCCATACTTCGCCAACACGCAATAAATGTTGCTTGATAATCTTGCATTATGCAGAAATAAAATAATTCGTAAAATAGCCCGCGTTATTCCGTTGTATGGGATGAGGCATCTGTACTGTAGGTATTATATTATCTGGGATATTACTATGCTTATATCCATATGTATAGTACCTATACAATTAACCATATAATTATGTACTAAGATCTAGGTACTCATGACGGTTGTGTTGCGTTGGAACACCACATGTTATGTTATTATTAAATAATAGTTGATCTGGGTCAACTACTAGCTGTGATATGAGAACTGTACAAAACTAGTAAATATTTGCGATTATTTTGCAACTACATAAAATATTATAATTACTTATGTCTAAAAAACAAAATTATGCCTGTTCTACTTGAGATTTTGTTGTTCATACTGATTTAAACCCTGTGAACTTATATAACTAAATACATACTGAAAAGATTATAAAAAAGTGAATAAAGGGGAACTTTAGCATACTTAAATTAGTTGCCCATTAATGGTCTTGATAGAATGTCGATAAATTACAAATAAATTGAACAAGATCTACAAAATTGGTCACTATTGAATGTTCATGTGCTAGGAGTGGTCTAGTAATTTTGTAGCAATCTGTTTATGTAATTATTCTACCTACTATTGCTGACTAACAAATTTTTCAGTTGTACACAAATCCAAAATCATCAGGTGAGGTGAGAGCAAGAACTTCATGTGCCCTAAAGCAGTCCCTACAGTGCTGCCTCCACAGGCCTGCGCTAGAGCCACTGTTACATGCAGCGCCAGCTTGTATACTCAAATATGTGTTAGCACAGTATGCCAAGGTACTTAAATACTTTTCTATCAAATATTTAAGGATGCTTTAGTCCTGAAAAACGTTTTTATATATGTTCAGCCGTTTCATAGTGCTAACAAACATCCGTACACACAAACATTTGCATTAGGTAAAGAGATGCAATATTGGTAGGATTGGTAGATAACTAATAGGATGCAACATAAAGGACTACTAAATGAAGAAATACACTTACAGAATATTTATCTTTTATATATATATATATATATATTAATATACAGGTCCATCGTCATTGTCATCTTCTTCATCATAATCATCTCCATTATCAAAGTAATTGTTAGCATAGTCTGTCCCATCATCAATTTCATACTCTTGTTCCTGTTCATCCTCCACGTCTTCTTCTTCATTTTCTGCTTTTTTTAGAGCTTCCTCATCTTCGTTCGTCTCCATATTATCAGTAGTCTCTTGAGATTCTTTTTTTTCCAAAGTTTGAAGTTTTTTAGCAATATCTGCAGGGTCTTCTAGCTTACGTTTGCGGACCACAGCTCGAACTCTACTCGCTTGCGGTCTCAATTCTCCTGGCATGTTCGCCCAAACGCAATCCAATACTTTTCCTATTTTCGCATCTTCCGCGAGCACCTTATATTTATCAGAGTATCGTTCTATGCCGTCGGTCCGCTTTTTCGCTTTCACGTATGCTGGAGAATCATGAAGATATTCTATGAATTGATCTTTTACGATAAGCATGTAATCTGTAGCGGCATCACAAGTTAGGGGGACAGGTTTTGCTTCAATTTTTGGGAACAGGGGCGGCGGCGTTAGTATTTGCGTATTTTCTCCACGGCCGATGCCTGCCAGACCCAGGGCCTGCACCTGCTCATGAGTTAAAGAAATATTAGCACCACGTCCTCGACCTCTGCCTGCCATGATGAGCTTGATTGATAATATTTAGTTTTAAATGTGCAGAATTTAATCCATATTTTACTATTTTTGTTTGTTTACATTTTTGCCCATGTGTCTTTGACATAGACTTCTTTCTCTGCTTGACTTTGACACTTGCAGTTGTCATTACTGTCAGCCCAGGAAATTGTTTTTTTTTTTGTAATGAAAAGCTTCAAGCTATTCTTGAATTTAGCCAGCTGTATATAAAATGGACGTCTTCAGGCTGTTAATGATGATGATATAAAAATCAAGTTCTACCAGAACTTTTTAAAAGCTCTAAGCCTAAATCTACATGAATGGATTATACAACACAATTAACCAATTAACGAATAATTTTTTTTTTATTTGGTTGAGCGTGCCGAGAGAAATCTTAAGTCCTCATTCTTTCCAGATATTACCAAATGATGCACGAGCCAGAAGGTTATTTGTGACAACCGGAGCTTTGAAAAGAGTTCAAGAGATTGACTCTGTTCCAGGAACTTCACTAAAAGAATACATAAATATAATAAATAGTTGTTTCCCTGAAGAAATTGTGAGGTAGGTAACTAAATTAATCTCCTATATATAAATAAAATGTAATTTTGTATAACGCATTTTGTAAAGACAGTGTGGTCATGCTCTTGTTGTATTGCATGGAGTAATGATAAACCTTTTCATCCCATGGGTGCCGCAATCGAGGACCATGTTCATCTTGCGGTAGTCATCTATATAATCTATAAATAAGCGTAGTTTAGGTGAAGGAACTTATATAGGCCTATGTCCACGTGGACTACATTGGGTAAATATATATAATTATGGCTCTCGGTTGTCTCGTAATTCCGAAGCCCGAACACCGTGCTTGGCGGTCATAGGTTACCGGTAACCGGTAACCGCTGGGAAAGGGTCACCGATTAATCAAACAAAACGGGTTCAGCGATTTCGACGCCAAATAGTGGCAAAATCTCCTGCTGTACTTACCTATTGTGAAAACTGTATGGTTAAATAATTATACTTGTTTATCTTTTCTAGATATTATACTCCTGGCTATTCAGACTCATTACTTGATCGAGTGGAAGCATACACACCTCAGGTAGGTTACATCTTTTTTTGGAGTTAGACCTACTTATTTGACTTTTTAAATAAAATATCACTGAAATTAAACGTAACTTTAAATACTTACTTAAATAAAGTTATAGACCTACTATAACTGAGGGCAGTGTTAACAATTAATAAACCGAGCCATTGTTATTTTCAGATTCCAGAGCTATTTACAGATAGGGTGCCCAGTGACTGTCAGAGTGAATTATCAATAGAACAGAATGCAAATTAGTAACATGTATTTTTTATAAATAATTTATTTAATAAAGATTTTTTTGTAGTACCTACCATACCTACTGCTGTTATTTATTGCTATTCGTGACTTAGGGTCCACATAGTTTTTTGGACTTGAATTGTTCGCCCGCCTATTCGCGAATTTTCTATCACCATTGATTGACTGGAAACCCTGTAACTGATATAATAAAGGCTAATTAATTAAGTCCATATGGCGTATATAAATACTTACTTACCTTTGTTTTGAATGCATGCTGACGAGCCGTTTTCGATTTCGGAATTAGTTTGTACAGTAGGCGGTAAATATTAATCTTGTTCAAAATTAAATGTATGTACCTATGTGCTGTAGGTAAGGTACTGTTTTTTTTTCTGGTTTTAAGTTATATAGTACTTTGCCTATGCTTATTTATCGCATATAAGTAGGTACCCTACAGTTCAGTATTTAAATATACAATCTAGTCTGGCAATGCTAACTCTGCAGTGATTTAAAATTGGTGTAATATAAAATCTTGTATATGGTAGCACAGTGTATACTTCAAAAAACTGAACACTTTTGATTGGTTGAACCATGGCATGGCTACTTTTCGAAAAAACAACCAATCAGAAAATTAATACACTAACATGTTATGTTTGACTTAGACTGGACTATGACTACCTGACTAATACTGGACTATGACATGACTTTGCGTGAAATATTTTATAACACGATGAAAATATTACACTTGCCACTGGCTAAATACACTATGTGTGGAGCTAAAATATAAGAAAAAAAAACATGTTATGAGGAGTTTTGGCGGGAACGCGGAAAAGTTCACGTCCGCGTCGTTGCATTGTATTATTTTTCAAAACTTGCTTTTTCCAGTGTTAATGTTTAAAATTGGTGGCGTTTTACGCATTAAGTGCTGAATTACGAGCACGAGTGAGGGCAAGTGATATAATGTGGTGAAACGTGATTTTTCGTGCTGCTTCCAAAACTCCATAGAAGCTTCTAGTAAAGTTGCCACCACTTTGCTGGAGCATGACTTAGACTGGACTATGACTACCTGACTTATACTGGACTATGACTAGGACATGACTTTGCGTGAAATATTTTATAACACGATGAAAATATAATACTTGACACTGGCTAAATACACTATGTGTGGAGCCAAAATATAAGAAAAAAAAACATGTTATGAAATTGACAGGTAATGGCATAAAAATAGCTATTCTATGTTGATGAAAATAGCAATATGAAAAAACTTTTGGGGGTTCCAAAATACTTCACTGCAGAGTTAGCTTTGACTATACAGAACTACCTACAAGAAAAATCATACCACTGTTACCTCACTTTGATAAAACTCGTGATCTCACCCATAATCTGATGCCAGAATGTTTAAAATTCTTACGCCTTGTGTATCCACTTCATAGAAATCCTGGTTCTGTGTATTTGAAGGCAAGGCTAGAGCTTTTACAACATTTTGAAAAGTCTGTATCTCTTCTGCCGGCAGTCCCTATATGTTGAATGAAATGATAGGCAACTGATTAATTGATTATAATATTATTTTCAACACATTTGCTCAAAAAAAATGCATTTACGAAGCCTGTGTACATTCTTCGAAAGTTAACTATGACGCACCATACAACGGACCGTGCCGTGCGGACACGTAGGTAGGTACTCTCACCTATTACCATAGAGTAACTTTTTATACTCCTATTACCGTCTCCTCCGTTGTATGGCGCCCCGTGCGAGTTTCATTACGGTCACAGATTAGAAAAAAAATCTCAACGGTTTTCTTTTCAATTTCCATAAAAAATATATAAGAATTTCACCGAGTTTTGGCGGGAACGCGGAAAAGTTCACGGCGTTGCATTGTAATATTTTTCCAAACTTTTGCTTTTTCCAGTTTTAATGTTTAAAATTGGTGGCGTTTTACGCATTAAGTGCTGAATTACGAGTATGAGTCAGGGCAAGTGATATAATGTGGTGAAACGAGATTTTTCGTGTTGCTTCCAAAACTCTATAGAAGCTTCTAGTAAAGTTGCCACCACTTTGCTGGAGCATGACTTAGACTGGACTATGACTAGGACATGACTTTTCGTGAAATATATCATAACACGATTAAAATATAATACTTGACACTGGCTAAATACACTATGTGTGGAGCTAAAATACAAGAAAAAAAAAACAAAAGAATTTCACCAGTTTCACATTACGAGAATAAGCTGAATGAACGAAACTCCTAGAAAGCGCGGTTTGCTGAGAATGTTTGTCTCACTTTAGTTCTACAGAGAAAATGAATAATTTTCACCACATGGCACCATGTGCATAATTATTTGCATTGTGAATTTATGCGCGCCATTTTAGACATTTTTTTCTTCTTACATGTTATGGCTCCACACATTACTCATTAGTGCCATATTTAGCCAGTGTCAATTAGGATTGCAATAAAAAATTTCATCATTATTTATAGAATTATAGACTTAGTCCAGTCTAAATAATGCTCTAGTAGAGTGGTGACAACTGTACCTAATAGATTTTCACATTAGATTAGAAACGTCAAAGATTGTTTATTCCTACTTTCCCACTAATAAAACAAAGTTTGTTTCAGTACCTATTGTACTTTTTTCTAGAAAATGTGTTGAAAAACGTTGTATGATACACGGGCGGATATTAGTTTTTACAAAATCGTGACTGTGGTAAGCCCTCGACTTTGTCTCGGGCTTACATTTGTCTACTCGTTAGTAAACACCAACTTACCGCCCTAATATCATAAATAACTATTAAATTACATTATTTGGTAACCATCAAAATGTTGGCTAATAGGACTTTCGATTTCGATAGTTATTCTGGGAAATAAAAGGTCATTATCATTACCCTGAAGACGTCCTCTGCTGAACATAGGCCTCTCCCCTCCCCCAGACAGAGCACCACTTTGAGCGGCTGCTCGCATCGCGTTTGTAACCAGTCGTCGGTCCACGTAGTTAGGGGCCGCACTAGGCTGCGGTACCTACGATCTTTACTTTAGCTATCCATTCTCTACCTACACCACCAGTGGGGAAATTCAGTCCCACCCTACTACGCAAATCATCATCTTTCGAACTTTAAAAATCCTTCGAACCTTAGGCAATGCCAAGCCAAAGAGCATTTTGTAACAACTGCTAATCAACAGAGTACATCGGTAAAGACTGAAATGCTAATAAAACTAGCCAACCACCTTATCGAAGCCGTAATAAGACAGCAATACAGCAATGTACAGACAGAGTTGGGTACCCCCAAGTATATAATTTCCCATTTGCCAACCAGGGGCAATCCATTAAATTGTCAGCGTTAATATTAGGTGACCCACTTTCAGACTCAGACCCGTAAACAGCAACGGGCCGTGTCGAGACAACATATTTAAACTAAGGCATGTATGTAAGCAAATTATATTCACCTGTATTCTACAAGTTGTAAATCCAATGGATTCTGATTCGACAAGCAAAATGTAACGCATGATCTTTACAACACTCTGTGACCACGAGAGCACCAAATTAGAAGAACTAAAAACTTCGGGAAACCTAGCTAAAACACTGCCTCTAGTGCTATTAGTTATTATTACAGTCCTAGTTATCAGTTTGCCCAGGATGTGGTTAAAAATGATAAACATTGGTCAGTTAAACAATAATAATTGTATTCTATTCAGTAAAATAGGCCACTAATTACGACATGTATGAATTTATACATCGATAAACATCACAAACGATCTTCAATCAACAGCATTACCTGCAATAAGAGAAGTCCAGATTATAATTTATGTATGTTGAGGTTACAGGGCAAACATTATAATTTCGTATCAGATTGATTTATCTTCAAAGATTTCTAGATATATGCTTGTCTTAAATTATACTCATCATAATAAATTGAATGGAGGGCCTTCATAATTTTTTGTTGTAATAATTTGTTAAGCTTTGTAATAATTTCTTTGCTACTAACCTGAGTGTGTAATGTTTATTCCATGTCCACTCTGCAAGATAGGTGATCTGGAATTTAAAATGGTTGATGTTAGTTTAACAATACCTTTCCTGAAGATTAATGTTTTTCAGTCAGATGTTACCATACCATAGTATCCCCACGGTTAGGTGAGCCAGGGATAACTTAGTAATTCATCATTTTGCTTTAGCACATATTTTTCCATTAGTAAAATAAATGAAATACCTTAATAATTAACTTGTAACAGTAATTTTTGTACTCTCCAAAATGACCAAGGATGTCCTGAAAATAATAATTGTACATTTACATTATGAGCAAAAATATCTTGTATAAATGAGGTATCTTGGGTTTGTTCAGTAGTTACCATACCTTAATTTTCCCCAAGATTTGGTAAGACAGGGATAACAGTCATTCATCATTTTATACATTTTTAAAGAAAAAAGCTGGTTTAGTGTATGTTTTACCTGAGTGTTTCGAAGTGGATCAGCTAGTGCAGTCTCAGTATCCTTACCTATAAGAAAATAGCTATGTCATAATTGCATTCATCATTCTAAATCTATTGACCTAGTTGGTTTTATCAGAAGTTACCATAATACCATATTTTCCCCACGATTTTGTGAGACAGGGATAACCAAGTGTATTCATCATTGTTAATAACAAATTATCCTCTCATAGCTTGCTTGATAGCTTGTTAAAATCTTCATACAAAAAAAAACAAAGTGATCCAATATAGGCTTTGTTTTGAATTGCGCTAAGATTCCACAGGTATCCAGCAAAAATATATCTCTATGAACTTACTTTGTTATTTCATGTTGTTTTACAGATATCCCAAGCATGTTCTAAAATGTTGTTCTCACACCTGAAATGAACTAGTTACATTTAGTACATAATAATACATTATTAAATGAAATATATCGTGTTTGGCACTAATTTTGATCAGTTTAATTTTATCATCAAAAATATATGATATATGCTTGTTTATTACCATCATGTCATCAGTAAATATATATATATACAGGGTTACAGGGAAAATCGTGCTAGATCCGTTTAGGGCGTGGAGTACCCATCATTTCTGACTTATTTCACTATGTAACACCCTAGCCTAAACTTAACCCTTTTCGAGATATTCGATTTTTAATATTTTTTGTGAAAATTGCCGATTTTTAGGCTACAAAATTTAATTTTGTTTATTTTGTGTGTCTTATTATTATGATTATTGCATTTTTACATGTGTATTAAGATGTTTTAGGACGTCAATCATTAAAATAGTACATAAGTTAATTGAATAGACCGTAGTAGACAAGTGAAAGTTAAGAAATACAAAAAATATTAGAAACTGTATTTTTCTCTAAGGAATATCTAAATAAAATATTAAGTTGAGACTAGGTTGTTTCATAGTGAAATAAGTCAGAAATGATGGGTACTCCACGCCCTTAACGGATCTAGCACAATTTTTCTGTAACCCTGTATATATATATATAAATACCAACTTGGGCACAAAGTTGATCCGGCCCGACTGCCGTGCATTGTTGACTCCACCTTTTTCGCCTCACTACTCAACTCCGGTTGCATATATCTTATGCGGAGTGGCAACGTCGCAAAGTTGAAGGCGACGTTGCCAAACATATTCATTGTGAAAGTGATATACGCGCATTTTTTTTCATTGAAATTTTGAACTTTATTGACTCCTTAACGGCCAAACTTCTGAAATGCTTAAACACTTATTGGCTCCAGTTTGTATACCAAATGCAAAGTCGTATGTTGATCCATGTCGGTATACAGCGTCTATGTGGCTCCATTTATATTATCAAAATTAGAGCTTAATTTGATCCGACAAAACGATACTATTTTAAGTAACGTAGGTATATTTTTTAATGTGCTTTAGTATTTGTTGGCTCCGAACCGAATATATAGGATGATTGAAAACACTGTTTTCACTTGATGGTGTTGTTGATTAGAACAAAAATATAATATTTGCCTGCTGTTTGTATTAAGTAGCTGTAATATTATTCTTAAATGCAGTAAATTTTTAAGGTTCCATGCTTGAGTTTTAGTCAAAAGTACCTTCCTACGTTTTGCGGTTTTGGGAGTTTTTATCATTTTACCGTATGATTTAGGGCACCAGCAAAAAACCCATATTAAAATGAAGTAAATTACGATTAGCCGTTATTTATTATAAACAAGTATAATGTTTCAAAAAAATCACAATTGTAACAAAAATAAATAAAAAATAATGCCCCTTGAAAAAAAAAAACTACACAGTGGAATGCAAATAAACAATTGAAATTGTAATTTAAAGCTGGTCCTACCTCAATATTATTTACAAAAATACTCTTTGTACTTAATAATTATTGAATTTTACATGTTGTTTTACTTAAGTCTTTTACTATTTTGCTGAAAAAATGTTATTTTTGGTTACTATTATTAGGTCATCATCATCACCATTATCAACAGCCTGAAGACGTCTACTGCTGAACAAAGGCCTCCCAACAAAGCGCCACTTTGAGCGGCTTCTCGCCACCTGCTCCCCGCGGTTTCCAGATCATCAGTCCACCTAGTGGGGGGCTAGCCTACGCTGCGTCTTTCAATTCGTAGTCGCCACTCCTCCTTTCATTCCCATCGGTTGTCAGTTCTACGAGCGATTTGGCCTGCCCATCGCCATTTCAACTTGATAATTCTAAGAGCTATATCGGTCACTTTAGTTCTCCTCTAGATCTCCTCATTGCGGATCTTATTTCGCAGGGAAATACCGTAGCTCGTAGCACGATTTTGGCCTTACAAATGAGGCCATCGCTAAGAGGTCATATCTCAGTTCCCATCACTGGTAACACACACTGATCGAAAACTTTTGTTTTCAGGCTTTGCGGTATTTTAGACGAAAAGATGGGTCGAAGCTTCTCGAACGCTGCCCAGCCAAGTTGGATTCTTCGCGCGACCTCTTTGTCGAAGTTGGACAGTCTGTCCTAAGTAGACATATTTGTCGACAACTTCGAGAGTATCGTTCCCAACAATTACCGGTACAGGTGGAACATGGGCATTAGACATGATTTTCGTCCTGTTCATGTTCATCTTAAAACCAACCTGTCGGGAGACTTCTAAGGTCGTTGAGCATGGTGCTGACTTGTGGTCGTTAAGCGACCCCGCCATTACAATATCATCGGCAAAACGAAGGTTAGTGATGTGTTCGCCATTTATGTAGATGGCAGATCCTTTTCACTCAAAGTGCTTGAAAACGTCTTCCAACGTGTTTGTGTACAGTTTCGGAAAAATAACGTCTCCTTGTATCAGGCCTCTTTGCAATGGGATTTTCTCCGCACTTTGGGGGTCTAGCAAAGATCCCAAACGCTAACGCTAACTGAAATTCATCAAACCTGCGTAGGAGTCGATTGATTCGTAATGACTCGAAAACAGCTTATACACGAGAAGCAAGATGGGCCTAGTTCTTCTATAAGGTGTTGTCACCATTTTTGAAGAAGAGTACCACCACGCTCTAGTGCCACGCTTCTGGCGTTGTACCTTCAAGGACGACAGAATTGAATAACTTCTGTAGGACTATAAGTACTGCTCTCAGAAGTTCGGTCGTAATTCCATCCTCACCTGGCGCCGTGTGGTTTTTAAGAAGCTTGAGACCCATTCTAATCTTGTACAGCCTGATATCCGGGATATCTTTGGTATAGTGTCGGACTAACTTGGCTCTGGTGTCCTGAGCTGTGTTAGTAGTGGGCTTACATGTAGAGGTGTATAACTGTCCATAAAAGTTCTCGATTTCTCTCAGAATCTCAGGCTTGGATGAAATAACACCACTCTCGTCTTCAGTTTTATCTCCAGTTTTTGAGAACTCCACTCCAGATTTGTTTATTGAGTTCACCGTACGCTGACATATCAACTAAAGACTGCAGTTTCATAGCTCCGATCTGCCATTAATTCACGAGTTTTTCTGAGAGCTTCCGAGTCTTTATTCGGCATTGATTCTTGAAGAATTTCTATTACTACTACTGCTTGCTATTAGATAATAATGATAATAACCACTTCTTAGATAACATTTTAGTTTAGAGTTTTACTTTGCGCCAAATCTTAGAGTAAGGTGCACAAATCCTATGAAGATTATAAAAACTCCCGAATTCTTGAAACGTGTAGGTACTTTTGACTAAAATTCGTACCTTAAAAATACGTATAAAAATCAATAATTTACTGAATTTAAGAATAATAATACAGCCATTTTTAGAATTATTAAACAAAATATTATCTTTGGTTGTCATCAACACTATCAAGTTTAGGTTATTTATTTCAAGTTTAGTATAATTTTGGGAACAACGTTTACTGAAAGAAACTAATTGCGAAAGCTTGTGTGAGGGTATGTTTGTTACCTCTTCACGCCGAAATGGCTGAACATATTTGGATAAACGTCCACTGCTGAACATAGGCCTCCCCCAGTGAGCGCCACTTTGATTTGCAGCTCGCCTCCTGCATCCATCGGCTCCCCACTGTTTTCACCAGATCATCGATCCACCTTGTAGGGAGCCGGTCTAAGCTAAGTCTTTTGGTTCGTGGTAGCCACTCGAGAACCTTTCCGAGAGGTTTATAGAATACAGAACTAAAACCTCTACTTAAATTCATTCAAACGTTTTAAAACTTACTGAACTTACTTTGATTTAATAAAACCAATTAACAAGTAAATAGGACTAGGTTTTATTCACATTTAAAATATTCATCATCATAGGGAATTAACATCACAAAATCAACATAATCATCCAATGGTGTCAATAAGCACAAACATCGTAGCAGTCATCATCAGCTGTGTAATGTTTATAAAAAGCAAAATTACACCAAAAATACTTTGTATGTATTATCCTATCATCATGTAACAAATATTATACTTTTCCGTCACTTTGAATGACTATAAAAGATGGATGGAGAGGTATATTGGGATTCGTTCTTTTGTTCCAGATGATACAGGTATTTCGTTTTATGAAATGGGTTCCTTTCCAAGGCCGTTTAAAAAATGTTATATATTTGCGATAGTCTTCTTTATTTATATATTTTTATATCTATAGGTTTTTTAGTTTGATACTTGTTTATGGTAGGGTTCCATAAATAAAAAAATGTGTTTGCCACAGTATGTTGATACGGTGCTGTACCTGCTGCAACAAAACAAAAAGTAACTTAAAACAAAAGAAAAGTTGTCAGTAAATTTTTGTATAACCTCAATCTCCCCACAAATTCTACATTCATAGAATCTGTGTACTATCTACTTATTACAATTTTTTTTAAATCAGAGCTTTGGATCCGCGTTCATGTAGTTCTGCTGGAAATGTATCAAACAAACCTACCAACGCTAGAATCAAATCTGCTAGAAATGTATTATTATAAAAATCAGTAAAGAAGCAAAATGGATGTTGTTGGTGGTAAAAATATCAAAATAATTACACTTACCGTTACTACCTTACCGTTACCTACGCTGATAATTATCATAGGTACTGGTAAAAATTGGCACACAATTTTTCACTGACCGCAAAAACAATGCAGAGTTTAGCTCCGTCTTTAAACCTCATGTACAAATTGTACATGAATAAGATAATACCTGCCAAGGACGCCAGCAACCAATTGCTGAGCTCGTGACAATTTGTGGGCTCTGATTGGCTCATTTGAATCGGATCAACTAGTGCTCAAACGCAAAAAAGGTGGATTTGTATAAAAAACACGTAATTATTATTATTACTCTTGGTTGCACTTGTGGCTCCAATCGGAGCCACGTACTGACGGTGATGCGGTATTGGATCAACAAATACTACCCGGATCAACAAGTGAAATCGGATCAACAAATTACTACCTATATGGCACGTCTGATCAACTAAGTGCCCATGGGGGAATCTATATATATATATATATATATATATATACTAATTTGAATTATAAACTGTTTATAAATAACTAAAACATATCATACCATTTTAGGATAATTATAATTCTCCAAATCTCCAATATTGAACCTGTAAAATCACATAAGATTAGTTTTACATTGTTAATGTGTTTATAATAAATTGTAGCTTTTTGACAGGTCAGTAAATCGATCAACATTTTGTTTCAGACTGGGGCGATATAAAATCATCATTATGTATACAAAATTTACGTTTTACATTTTATAAGCTGATATTCTTCTCACCTGTTTTGAGCCACACACAGTTGAAATTCTTGTAATTATACTCTTAATTTGAAATAACTGTATCTCTCCATATTATTTTACTGTAAACAAAACAAAAGAAATTACAGTAAAATACAAATTTATACAATAAACAGTAACCTGTCCATCCCAAGGTATCCTGGTGGAAAATGAATATGTCAGGTGTGGAAACTGATTTCAAAAATACTGATTTTACTGACTGCAAGCATCTAAAATACTGACCATTTACTGGCCAAACCTCGAGAGATACCGACCCTTCGTTTACCAATTTACTAGGTACCTATTGAAAATGGATGTGTTAGTTAAGTTTAAGTATGTGTGCCAATAATTCTATTAAACATTCACCATGGGTATATGTAAGAAAAATATATTGTTTTGCCTTCTACCAGAATAGCTAGGTTTGCTTGGGAAGGATAGGCATGTGGGAAATAGCCAGGTCCAGGCTAAATTGGCCCAAGGCCCTAGGGGTAAATTTTTTCACGTACTTATATAAATAAATCGAGATAAATACCCCTGCATAAATTAAAAATTTATGGTTGGTTTATTGTTGTTTAGTGCAATGAGTGCGGAATACATAAAATCAACCGCTGATCAGAAAACGAAAAAATATGTGTTCATAATGGTTCCTGCCTGGAATCGGAAGAGGGACAAAAATGTTCGAAAAGCAGTGAGAGCCAACAAAAATCTTCTTTAAATATTCTTCACACACAACCCAACTTCAACACTTCAATCTACAAAAACCGCCGCTTTTATGGAAAGGCCTTAAAATACTGACACTTTACTGACCATTTTTCGAAAAAACTGACTTTTACTGACCCTAGTCAAAAATACTGACTTCTACTGACTTTACTGACCGTTATCCACCCCTGATATGTTCTCAGTGAGTATCAATCTTTAGGGACTTAGGGACTACAGAGGCTACCATTAATCACTATAAAAATTATATATTATTTATTTATTAATATAGGACAAGAGATTCCAACAATCTTTTTATTTTCTTCCCTAATACAATTTTGTAACTGTACTTTCGAGCTGTATAGTTTTCTTGGAAAACTACTTTAGGATTTTTTTATGAAAATTGTCACACTCAACCCTTAGATATGTGGCTAAAGTAGCCACAAATCTTACACAGAGTGTGATAATGTTCCTAGCCAGAGTCAAGCATGTCAGATGTAGCGAGACACACATCGGCTTTGGTAGGGTCTGTGAAGGCCATAAGCCACCTTTAGAATTTAGAAAGGGTTAGCCTTGAGACCTGACTAAAAATTTACCTGAATTTAAGCAGTATAATAAAATACATACCTATTCATCCAATACTCTGTTGAGTAAATTTCCAATATGTTGGAGCTCTGAAATAAGCAGAACAACACATTAATTAATTAGTTCATTAAAGCTAGTTAATTATTGGCTAAGCAGTAGAAATCAGGAATGATCAATCATCAAGATACAGACAGGGGCGATACTTGCAGTCATCATTTAATATCATCAATAATTTAAAAAGTTGGTACACCTCTCTCACCTTTTGTAAAGAAGTTCCTTGCATGAGGCTGGATCTACAAAGTGATGAAAGTTACACTTTAATAGGTTATTGCAACATCTATACACTTTATCAAGCAATCATTATTATGTATTCAGAAATAATCAATCATCAAGATTCAGACAGGGGCGATACTTGCAGTCATCATTTAATTTCATAAGCCATTTTGACGGAGTTCCAATAATGCTAGTTACCTTTGTTGAAACATCATTATTTTGTTGGTGCTTTAAGAATGAACAAGTTGCTAACAAGTCCCATGCTAAGTCCTGTAAACATAAAATGCTTATGTTAAAAATGTAAAGCATTTCTACGTGTATGGTTTATCAAAACAATTAATTATATTTAATCAGGAATTATCAATCATCAAGATTCAGACAGGGGCGATACTTATAGTCATCATTTTATTGAAATCACTAATTCAATAAAACATTAATATGTGAGCAACTAACCATTTGTAAATCTTTTCATATTCTCCATCCATTTTTCTAAACTAAGATCCACTCTAGGCCATCTGCAATAATAACAAAAGCCATTCATTTGTTTTCTGGTACAGCTTTGATTAACACTTAAATTACAGAAAAATAGGTGGTAGAACTTTTCTGCTAAGTTCATCTATGTAGGTACCACCACTTTGCCAGTTGTTCTGCTGCCAAGCAGTAGTGTGCAAGCACTACTGTGTTTCCTTTGAAGGGTATTGTCTCACAGCCTAGTAATCTGTTTACTAGATTGTGTGATGTCTCATAATGACATGCGCAGTGCAGTGTCATGCGAAACTGTATTATTTTAAAGTCCCGAGACTTGCAACTGTTATGGGTGGCCGTGTCGCATCACATGAGGTGAACGAATGGCTCGTCACATCATTTATTCACATAAAAAATGATGATTAGTTAGCGATTGGTATAAAAGTAGATTTCACTCAAAATTGATCATTTCAATGAAACTTGATTAACGATTGTATGACAAGCTAAGTCTATTTTAGTCTGACAACATGTCACACTCAACCCTTAGATATGTAGCTAAAGTAGCCACAAATCTTACACAGAGTGTGATAATGTTCCTATCCAGAGTCACGCATGTCAGATGTAGCGAGACACACATCGGCTTTGGTAGGGTCTTTTTTATTTTGTACTTATTCAGTCATACGACACCAAAGAAATCTTAATGAAAGAAATCTTAATGCTAGCAATCTTAATATAGCATGTTGCCAATAACAATCCAGCCGCTGAGAAAACATGTATGACAGCTACAATGATATAGTCGAAATAGGATGAATTAACCAAAAATTAACATCATTACATTATAGTATTGGTTCAGGTTACACAAAGTTTTGCATAGCCTAACACTGGTAGCCAAATACTCTCTAATAGGGACGCGCCGAATATTCGGTAACTATTCGGTATACCGAATATTCGGCATGTTTTTCCATGTTCAGTATTCGTCCGAATATTCGGTTAAAGTGCCGAATAATTACCGAATATTTTATTAAATATTTTCCGTTAAATACTTCCAAAATTATCTTTTATGGGAACTCATTCTAAGATAATCAGAACACTTAGCACTTTTTAATCGTTTTTCTAGATACTGATGACATGCGCTATCTAGGCCCTAAACGCTTGGTCACCAGAAAACTATGATGTGTATTTTGTGTCTAACAGACACTACCAACAGCGTGTGCGATTTGGTCCAATGTCTAATTTGAATTTGTTTTAGGTAAGTAATTGCATTTACAATACAAAAATGCGCTAAATACAAAGATTCACTTGTTTCTAAGAGTTCTGTTATTTATGTGTTTTTTTTTGTATTTACATACACTTTATTAGCAAATTCATCAAAATAGAGATTGTACACAAAAAATAGTAGAAAAAAATTGTTTCCATTGCAGTGGAACTTTTGTTAAAGTTTTATAGAAACTGGATGTACGGGAAAATTTGTGTGAAATGAACCGAATATTTGGTTCGGTAAGCTCTAAACTGAATAATGTTCATTATTCGGTACGGTTCAAAAATCCATGTTCGGCATATCCCTATACCTAATAGCAAAATATTTAAAAATTTTGACTTAGCATTTTACAATGTTAGTATAGCTGCCAAACACATTCTCTCAGCAGTGACTGTACCTACAGAAAAACTTGAGAAAACATCTACAGGGGAAATGCAAGCAAGAATCTTGATTTTCGTGACACTATTAGTTGAATGAAACATGGGCAACTCACCAAGATGAAGACTGATTTTTCATTTTTCCATGTATTTTCTGTACTAGGATCCACTCTGGGCCATCTGCAAACAAACATAATATAAGTAAGCTGTTTTCATGATCTGGCTTAATTAAGCCTGTGTAGTGAGATAGCTTGCAATGCCTGTCTGTACCAAAGTTAGATAGCTCCTAAGTTCACACTTATTACTCTGTGATATTGATATACCAAATGTATTACAGTAGGTACATCATAGCGGGATAAGTGCAAACTTATGGGCTGTCTAACTTTAGTACATAAGTCTTATTACACAGGTAAACCAGTAGGGTTACAAATACAAATGTAAGATGGTTCTACTATATCAAAAGCTTTGTTGGAAAATCTCAACAAGGAAATTTAATCAGTTACCTATAGGATAACATAATGCACAGCTTCCATATTTAGCTGAATTAGTATAGATTCACACTCAAAAATTTTTATTTATAGTGCTTTAACCATTGTAGTAATAAGTCACTGAACACCAACCTTGAATGACTCCTGAAGTTGTAACACATTTTTACAGATGCATTGGATCTGTAAAAAGCAATGAATTTACATTATGGAGAATAGATATGATAAAATAATTTAATTGAATACTTGCTCAATTTCAGTTAGGTGGTAAGTTTAAAATCACAGAGTTCATACGAACGAGACTATAATTTATATAAATCATCATTAGGATGTCTTTCTTTGCTATTGAGTGTTGATGCTTATAGAGTAGGAATTAAGAGGCTACTCACCTCATATCTTCATTTTTTACATGAAGAAATCTCTTAGTGTTCCATGGTGGATTAGCCCTTGCTCATACACACCCTGCAAAAAATAAACAATTTTATAAATATTAAGTACAAAAGCACATGAAAACATAACATAAAAATTACAAGCAATCAGCAATGTGGTGTTTTTGAAATCACTGAAGTTCATACGAACGAGACTATATTTTACAGGTTCATCATGTTATTTTGAAATTAGGCTTTTACATTTTTATAAATGTAGGTGCAAACAGCTCACCTTGTGCATTCCAGTCTTTCTAATACCTGAAAAAGAAAGAAAATTCAGTAAAGAAAAAACATCACATGTTCAACAAGATAATACAACTCACCTATAACCACACTTTAGGAAAGTGTGCAACAATGATACAATTAACTAGCTTAAAGTAATTCTTTATTAATTAAGTCCGTTGAGTCAACATTTAACACTTAGACAAAAAGAATTACTTCTTTGCCTTCTTTTTGGACTCTGCGGGCTTAGAGCGAATCTTCTTTACCGCGGTCTTGGGGATCTGTTTTTTGCCAAAAGTGCCGGCGCGTGCCGCCTTTACTTTTAAACTTTTGAACACCGCAGTCCTCGCACGGTTTCTCTTGACGCGAGCAGAAGTAAGCTTGAACCTATCGTAGTCGGTCATCTGTGCGCGCTTCTCTTTATTGGCTAGCTTCTGTGCCCACTGACTGTCTGCCCACTTCTCATTAAGTTTTGCATCTGTCCACGCTTTTCTTACTACACGTGTAGGCGCAGTGAAAGGGTACTTCAAAAGAAATTTAGTCAGGTGCAACTGATTTAAGCGGATCTGTTGTCTGGAGACGCCACTGCAAGGACCATCGACCAAAGCGCGTGTCTGGTCAATCACGTCAATGACGCTTACTAGCTTGCCCTTCAAGGCCCCGTCTGCGACCAGGGCGACGCGCCCTGGCTGTACGTATCGCGCGAAAGGCATGACGTTCTGCAAGAATACAAAATATCTAATCAGCACTTACTTGCATAATCATCACTATCTTATGTTCAAAGAATACTTGGCAAACAAATATCTTAGGCAACAGCGGCCGCTGACACTACCAAAACATCACAGTAATATTATCGTCCCATGTTTGAAAATACATGAAACATTCACTAGGTCTAATTGAAACTTAAACACGCTTTGATTCAGAACTTATGATTACGTTGGAATTGTTAAGATACACGACGATAAAAATATTCTAACCTCACGTCTTTTCACAAACAACACAACTTACGAAAAGAAGTTCCGGTTCGTGTTGTCAAATTGACATAGGTTTACAAAAGTTGCCACATAGAGAAAAATAATGAGTTGCCATTACGGAGAAATAATAAACTACTGTAAAGTGTAAACTGATAATCGGCTTGATGTAGCCGGCAGCCGCTGGCTTGACGTTTTTGAAGTTTTAACACTGGAATTCATAGTCAACGTGGGGGCTCCTCTAGAGGATGATTCAGGCGCTGTGTGGTAAATTCTAGCTTTATGCATTTCATAAACAAAAGCAGCCCCCAATCTGGCATGATCCGAGGCTGAATGCTGATTGTCCGAATTTCATCAACCAATCGGTCCACTTGCTTTCATTTCGTGTTATTTTATTATTTTGTGAAGTGTCGTGATATTTAAAATACGAATAAGGTATATCGGTACCGTTTCTTCAACGCTTACCAGGAATGCTGCTCGTCTATTATCAAATAATAATAATAATAATAATAATCAAATAATATATTTAACACAAAATTATAATTTTTTTGTGAGTGAGTGACGGGTGTCATTTTGGCGCGACTTTTGATAGTTCAAAAGTCGCGTCAAAATGACACTCGACAGAATTTTCATAGACATCTTGATTGAAATCGTAGAGTATTTAATTAAAATGCAGTTCCGTTAGAGGTTTCTCCAGTGATTGTTTATGAAAGTGAAAGAAGAATGATTACGCATTTAATCTCTAGGTAAAAGTTTTATGATAGATTTTGGGGGTTTGTTCAACCTCTGTTTATGAAACCCTGTTAGTTTACGTATAAGTTCCTTGCGGTGTAACAACATAAATAAAAAATCAAACATGACATATGTTTCCGGCTTTCCGGTCACAGAGTATAGTAGTTTTTTTTCTTTAATCTGTGTTTCCCATGTGTTTCCGGTATAAAAAGGTACCCCAAACCACAAAAACAAAAAACAAAAACCAGAATCTCAAGAAACATAGTATACGTATATGCAAGAAACAAAACTAAAAAAAATGGATTTTCATACGGCAATACCAAATGGTCACCTTGAGACGTTTTATTTAATAGAAAAACTAGTTCCGCTTCTGTTACTAGATGGCGTTGTAACGACGTATTTCAAACCACAGAAAACAAAGAAATGTCAAATTCAGTTGAGTGGATCACAGAGTACGTTGTCGATTTGTCGATAGAAAGCCATTAGAGTATATTATGCCCAAAGTATACGTATAAGTTCCTTGATTATGCCTTCCATAAAATAAGGATAAGATCCTAATTACATCCTCGATACATAATTATCTTAACAATGACATAACTTAAAACCCCCATTTTAACGCCATTTATCGGGTCTTTATAAAATTACAGTTTTTTTTATAAAACCCCTCATTGACCCCTTTGTTTTGATACTTTCAGGGTTTGGTTCCGTAGACCAAGTACTACGTATTGATATTATGAATTATCGTACTTAAATTGTGACTTCTTTTTCTTTAAAAGGGTTTTAGTACCTGCCTATTTCATGGTTGAATTAAAAGTGAAGGCACGCCAAGGGATCGTGTGTTTTTTACCCATGTGAAAGTGGAATGGCGGAAGAAGAAAATAGGCATGATGACTACTATTAAAAATGAACAAGTAAATATTACTTTCATAAAGAAGATTAAAAATGAATAGAATAATTGAAAAAATAAGCAAAATCGGTAAATAAATCACGGAGTAATAAGCTTTTAAAGTTTCTACAGGAGGCATCTCCTGTCCCTTTCTCGCGAACTAAGCGCCCCCAAAGTTACTATGAAAAATCTACTCGTAACGTCACATGCCAAAGAGATTGTATGAAAAGCTACCACAGCTTAGTAATGAGGTACTATAACGACCTTCCTCTGACGTCACTGGCCGTTTAAGCTATTTCTTTCTATTCCAGTTTTAAAATGCTTGTAACTTTGTCGTTTTTTGAGATATTTTAGTTTTGTTTTTACAAATGTTTATCTTTTGAGGAATATAATTAACTTATGAAAAAATTTTTTTGTTATCATGCCTATGAACTAAGACGGATTAATTGGAATGTTATAGAAAAGTTTCGTTTCATAAATATTTCTTTAAATCTTTATCATTGTCTGATGAAACCAAAAATGCAAGTGAAGTTTCAAGCCGAAATAACTTTCGTGTTCGTAATGAATTAAAGTTAAAGTAGCTGTACCTACATTCATGATGGTTTTACTTTTGTTTATAGGTCACAAAAAAACTGTATCTATAGGTACTGTCTCAGTAACGTGCGCAGTGCCATACCACGATATTAATTTTGAGTTGCGAGTGATACCGCAACCTGTTTTTGAGCAGCTACCCGTGACGCTTACCACCAAGTGAACGACTAATATCACGTCATTAATTTACATAAAAAATAGTAGTAAATACTTTTTTACACATTTATATTAATTTTTTACATTTTATCATAATAAAATGTTAATTAAAACTTACTTAAGTAGGTGTTTTAGTAGGTAGGTAAGTAAAAATATAATCTGTCCACACTGTAAGACTTAATTTATGTAATGGAAATAACGTGGTTACTTTTCATCATTAATTTTCATAAAACTTCACGCAGGTGTACGGCCAGGTACGGCTATTAGCTAATTAATAATACAAAATATAAGACAATCAAGGTAAATATTACTGAGGAACATTATATATGTATTGTACAAACCATTTGTTTATAAGAAAACGAAAATAAAACCGGTTATTTATAAGCTGCCGATTTATTGCAAACTGACACTTTGTCTTATAATAAAACGGATGATTTTTCAATTATTTATAAACAGTTGGTGCCCAGCGGTGAGTTTATAAAAAAACGGATTTTAGTAGCGTTTAATTGTGAACAATGCACCAATTTTTGCTGTAATTTATTGTTTTTTAGAGTCACTAGTGGCTAACCAGTAGGTTAAGACGACGAGCAAAGCGAGGAGGAGTGTTAGGTTAGTTTTGACCACACTAGAAGTACACAATTACGAAAAAATGGAGTGATGCCGATTTATAATAAATAACCATTACCCCATCCCTTTTTTAACATTGTACAACTAGACGCACGGAAACACGGCATCTGTATATGGTAGAGATTCCTAGAATACGTACAAAGCGTTTTGATGCCTCGTTTATCATTCGGACAGCTGAGGAATGGAATACCTTACCAGCGTCACTGTTTCCTGACAAATATAATCTGGGAGTTTTTAAGGCCAGAATGAACCGGTTTTTTCTAGGCAAGCATGCTCCATCATCGACCGCGTCGTCACTTATCATCAGGTGAGACCGTGGTCAAATGTTAGCCTATCGTTGATAAAAACCAAAATATGAACCGTTTTATTGTGAGACACATTGCCCATTTACAATAAATCGACAGTTTATAAATAACCGCGTTTTTTTTTATAAACAAACGGTTATTACAAAAAGACGGTGACATATACATGATGTTGACGATGTTACTTTCACTCTGATAATTATTATACTTACCCCAGGCTAGCAAGAAATAGTACCTAACTACTTCATTGTAACTACAAAATAAATACACTAAAAATGGTATAGGTACGAGATTTTTTTATGTACAAGTACAAGTTTATAGATTGTGTATTGAATGTAACATATTTTATTTGGCACCCCTGCTACGAGAAAAACAATGGCCATATGGCAGCCCCAAATTGCAGTATGGCTCAGACCAAGGAAGCAATATGGCGAATGTAGTTCCATTTTCTGCCAGTTCACAGATAATTTGGTCCCATGATTTGGTCAGACTATACCTGCCCCCCTATAGGCTGTTTTTTGACAGCCATCTGACAGCTTTCAAACGTGTTTACAGCCAAAGATAGATGGCGTTGAAAACAACCGGACTTTTTTTTTCGCAATATGGCTTTGGCCTCTGTAATAGCGCAGTGCTCAGGTTCCACCTGGGTTTTTATATAAAGCGTTTAGTAAAATATCCACTATATTGCTGTGGTATTTGACTTTGACATAACAAGACATCGGACAACACATAATTTAAAAAAATTACTCATTTGACATTGGAAGAATAATTGCTGATAAGCAAGTAACAGAAAGATATTAAACGAAGAACAAAATAGTAATCTGTGCTTATGATCCTCAAATGGTACCTACTTTCCTTATTCTGGGATTCGTTGAACTCTATGAATAAAGAATCCATTTTATTTATTAGCATATCGCAGGCAGTAGATCACGGCTTATGAGATACAGCCTGGTGACAGACGGACAGATAAACAGGCAGACAGACAGACGGAGCCTTAGTAATATGTTTCACTTTACTCTTTGGGTACGGAACCCTAAAAACCTAACCATTCTCATGTTACCTCCATAATCGGTATTGAAAAGAAAGTACTTGTATCGAAAAGCAAATTACTTGTAACGGAAAGAAATTATGTCAAATAAAATATCCTGAACTAATCACAGTGCTAAAAAGTCTTGAAAATGTAGTTTACTCAATGAAACAACAAAACTTTTGCGCAATAAGGTATAAATATTTATTTCATTTGGGTTTATGTGAATATAAACGAAAGCTATAAAGTGGCAACACTTTAAGGGATTATGTAGTGCTATTTCATTTCCGGTTACACAGCGATGTAGTCTGATTGGTCTGTGAAAAGTTCGGGTCTTGTCCACGCCACCTAGATGAACTATTTTTTTTTGTTTGAGTTTTGGCGGGGACGCGGAAAAGTTCACGTCGTTGCATTGTATTATTTCTCAAAACTTGTGCTTTTTCCAGTGTTAATGTTTAAAAATGGTGGCGTATTGCGAATTAAGTGCTGAATTACGAGAATGAGTGTAGACAAGTGATATAATGTGGTGAAACGTGAGTTTTTGTGTTGCTTCCAAAATTCCATAGAAACTTCTAGTAAAGTTGCCACCACTTTACTGGAGCATGACTTAGACTGGACTATGACTATGACTAAGACTTGACTTCACTTTATGTGAAATATTCTATTAACATGATGAAAAATTACAATACTGACACTGGCTAAATACACGATGTGTTGAGCCTAAAACATAAAAAAAAAACTTCGTGGCGGATTTTTTTTTTGTTTTTTTTTTTTTGTGTTTTTTTATGTGAATGAATGACGTGACGAGCTAGCCGTTCACCTGATGTTGAGCGACACGGCCGCCCATAATAGTTTTTTTTTCTTATAATTTGGCTCCACACATAGTGTATTTAGCCAGTGTCGAGTATTATATTTTCATCGTGTTATAAAATATTTCACGCAAAGTCATGTCCTAGGCATAGTCCAGTCTAAGTCATGCTCCAGCAAAGTGGTGGCAACTTTACTAGTAGCTTCTATGGAGTTTTGTAAGCAACACGAAAATCACATTTCACCACATTATATAACTTGCCCTCACTCATGCTCAGCACTTAATGCGTAAAACTCCACCAATTTTAAACATTAACACTGGAAAAAGCAAAAGTTTTGAAAAATAATACAATGCAACGACGTGAACTTTTCCGCGTTCCCGCCAAAACTCCCCCATAATAACAGTTGTTTTTTTTTTCTTATAAGTATATTAGCTCCACTCATAGTGTGTTTAGCCAGTGTTAAGTATTGTAATTATTCATCGTTAAAGAATATATCACGTAAAGTCAAGTCTTAGTCATAGTCATAGTCCAGTCTAAGTTAGGTAGTCGAAGTCCAGACTAAGTCATGCTCCAGTAAAGTGGTGGCAACTTTACTAGAAGTAATTTTGGAAGCAACACGAAAACTCACGTTTCACCACATTATATCACTTGCCCACACTCATGCTCGTAATTCAGCACTTAATGCGTAAAACGCCACCAATTTTAAACATTAATACTGGAAAAAGCACAAGTTTTGAGAAATAATACAATACAACGACGTGAACATTTCCGCGTTCCCGCCAAAACTCAATAACAGTTGTTGTTGTTTGTTTGTTGTTTGTTGCCAGCTGCCACTGCCACAGTTGCCAGGCAACCTGAATTGAATGACAAAGCAGATTGGTCCAGACTTGTCATTATTTAAATTATTTTCATAGTTTTGTGCGTTTTGCAAATTATTCATAAATACCTACCTACCTTTATGTGTAATATTATCGCAAGTTCAATGTGTTAATATTTTGCTATTTAATTTAGAGCAATGCGGTTAAAGTATTTCAAGACGTTTATAGAGGCGCAGGTATTATTGAAATTTTGATGCGTTTTGGCCATGGAGCTAATAAAAAAAGACTTCTTTTTTATTTCATCCATGGTTTTGGCTTAGAGTTTTTTTTTTGCTTGTTTGTGTTTTTATTTATTTATTACATACTTTAGGAGCCTGAAGATGGGAAAAGTAATTACCTGCCTACCTATTTTTTTCGTATCTCCAAGTTATGCAGTCATCACCATCATCAGCCTGAAGACGTCCACTGCTGAACATTAGGCCTCCCCCAAAGAGCGCCGTGGGGAGCAGATGTATGCAAAGACGAGCAGCCGCTGAAAGTGGCGCTCTGTAGGGGAGGCCTATGTTCAGCAGTAGACGTCTTCAGGCTGTTGATGATGACGATGATGATCTTTTATTTCTCAGGATACCGAAACTCCTATAGCCGACATTTGTTGGTCACCAAATAATGTAAAGCTAGCCGTGGCGACGTGCGAGCGACTGGTGTTGTTGTTCGATAGAGATGGCACGCGCCGAGACAAGTTCTCTACGAAGCCTGCTGATGCCGCAGCGGGGAAGAAGTCATATGTTATTACAAGTACATACACAATAAAGTTAATATTCATGAACTTTTTTTATTCAATTATAATACAATCTAGCCATAGAAATTTGGCTAATAAGCAATTTGAGTTTGACTTAAATTTCTAAAACCTTATTTTCTAAGACTGTGTCCATTAACACTAATCTTATTGCCTCTATTAAGGTGAAGACACTATTCATGTGTTCATTGTAGCTCTTGCACTGCACTTATATCTATTATTTTACACTATAACACTACACTAACTCGAACGGTTTTGTTCTTTTAAGGCGCTGAATGCTCCCAAATCGACAATTTTATCGTGATTATCTCAAAACTTATACCATTAACAGGATTGAAAAAATGCACGTTAATGCTGGTCATATCTTCTTTCCATCTGCCAAAACCGAAACACGTTTACGAAAAAAATCGTGAAGTGACCTCTAAAAAATCATTCAAACGACTTATAATGTTACATTATAATAAGACACCCCATTGAAATAAATCATAGTGATAAGCTATGTTTCAATGCATCCGTCTATAAGATTATTTTTTTTATAACAATAAGCATTTCTTTTATATAATTACTTGTACCGAAAAATGGGAAAGTCGAAGTGCAACGCAACGTAATCGCCATATTTTTGCTGTGCATAAAGCGACTCTATATGGTACAAAATAAGTTTCATGTTTGTCTGCTCTAATAAACGTGCTCGCATTGGGTCCTGTCAGGGCCTTTAAGTCTTTTTCTTACTATATTCGTGTGGTCGAGGAGCTGGATTGCCTCGACGTTCACGTGATGGTGATATAATTATATTGTTATCACTATTATCATGGGGGCCCATCAGGTACAAACGATAAATAGCCCGAACTTAAAAAAATGTAGTAATCGTGTCTAGAGATTTACTGACCTTAGAGTCACTGACCTTGACCTCGAGGTCAACAAAAACGACCTCGAGGTTAAAAAAAAAAATCTTGACCTCGAGGTCAAAAATTTCATGCTATACACATATAGGAGACCAAAGTCACTTCATATAACAGAGATGTAGGTAAATTGTAAACTTACCATATCAACCATACCATGCCATAACCAACCACTAGCCCTTACGATAAATAGCTGGCTTCTATTTTTTATAATATTGTACAATGCATTACATAATATTTTAGGTATATCATTTAGTGATAACTCGGAACTCCTAGGCGTAGCACAAAGCGATAACATGGTGTTCGTGTACCGAGTCGGTACTGACTGGAGCGGGAAGAAAGTTATCTGCAATAAGTTCCCACTCTCCGGAGTGCCGATGAAGCTGCTACCGTCAGAAAGCGGATTCTATACTGGCACTAGCGATGGAAAGATAAGGTAATTTATACCTAAAACTAAAATACGAAAATACCTATGACTGCTAAATATGAACATACATCCAAAGAAGGTAAGTTAATGTAATACATATTTTCAGGTCTCTAGATTGCAAAAGCAACAAAAGCTCGAGCCTTTGGACGGCGGGTGCGTGCTGCGTTTCGCTAGCGAGGTGGGGTGAGGGCATGCTAGCATCGGGGCACGTTGACGGCACGCTTTACTTGAACGGACGTATGCTGCTTCGGTATGCGCTGCCGCCATCTGCGCTAACACTTCTGCCGCCACATGTGAATACTTATTTATGTACATTTCAATATAACAATAATTAAAATACGCTAAATTGGGAATCGTGTTAAAACTTATACGTAGATACAGTTATTTACTTTCTTCTTCAAATACTTATAATAAACATGTATGATTCCGTAAAGGTTTGGATAAAAAACAGCGTATTCAACTTAGTTACCCATTTTTTGTTAAAGACAACTAAAGCCTTAACTTTTTGGTTCTCAGCTGATAGTGGGTTCGTGTGACGGACGCGTATCAGTATACGAGGCGCAACGTGGCGCCCTGCTGCGTAGCCTTGAGCCGGCTCTGTCACCTGACCGCAGAGATTTGCTCGATGCCAAACCCAGCCCTTCGGGACAGGTACGATCTCTGCATTAGGTATACCCATCTATGTAGAACAGATACGCTCTCTGCATTAGCTGAACTCAGTTTCTGTTAGCTGCAATCCAGCAATTCCTTTTTAACTCGTACAATTTTATGCGAAATGCTTCGAAGTTTAGTCAAGTTCTAGTAACCTTTAGATACAAAGACAGAATTAATGTTACAGACCGTAGCATTTGGGGTATTTGACGGATGTCTCATCGGAGAAATAAAAGAATCTGGAGCCTTAGAGTTAACTATGCTGAACATACCCAATCTGTACGCGGTGCGAGCGCTCGCCTGGAGCGGTGACGGCACCAAGCTAGCGGTGGCTTCGCAAACCGGTGCTGTCATACTGCTGGAAGCTGTGTTAAGGTAAAATACTGACTTTATATTATATCAACTAAGGAACAGGCTTTGAACAGACACTTATGTTGCGAACTGTCGTTGAAGGTAATAATGATTAAATGAAACTAAATGAAAGTTCTAGGAGATCCGCAGGAGAACTAAAGTGAACGATATAGCTCTTAGGATTAGTAAGTTAAAATGGCAATGGGCAGGCCACATTACTTTTAGAACTGACAACCAATGGGGAAGAAAGGTTTCTCGAGTGGCGACCACAAACCGGAAGAAGCAGTGTAAGCCGGCTGGTCGGCCACTACGTGGACCGACGATCAGGCGAACACCGCGGGAAGCCAATGGATGCAGCAGGCAAGCAGCCGCTCAAAGTGGTGCTTCCTGGGGGAGGCTTATGCTCAGCAGTGACGATGATGGTGAAATAGAAGGTCTAGATATGCATTGTATAAATCAACGGAGTCTAGAATCTTGAAGCTGGTGGCTTGGAGGCCTTAAAAGTGAAAACGTACTCATATTTTAAACAACGTAAACTCTTGGTACTGTGTCGCAGCGTCTTCACACTAATTATGTTATGCGCACGTTTGACTACACCTTAACTGATGGCATCAGTGCAACAGAGGATGCGTAGCTCACGGTAAATATGGAAAATGTAGTCAGCGAGGTACTTACGCTTAGTTTATTGCATCACTTGTACTCTCCAGACGTTGGTTGTGGCGTGACAGCGTGGAAGTCCAACACGTGAGCCCCAAACAGCTGGTGGTCACTCGGCTCGCCAACGACTCGCCTCCACTCACCGTCACCACTAAGTTTGCCACTGACATTTTCAATGTGCGCTTTATAGGTAAGGAGAGGAAAAGTATGAAGTACTTTTATAGCGTAGCTTTATTATATTATGTACTTACTCTACTTTTGCGAGTTCTAGTCATTTTTGATTCATTGGCCGTGGCTACAACAAGATTTTGGGCAGTTTAATATAGCGTGTCATGTTCTATTGAGACTTAAAGCTTACAAAAATTGTGTTTTTGATTTAAAATGTGTTTTTAGGTAACGATTGGTATGCTGTATGTCGGACTAGCAGCACCCTACTACTTTGTGATATTGCTCGAGGTTTGACCAGCGAGGTAAATAGTTAGATTGCTATTATTTATGTACTTATATATTTATTTTTGTTGTTGTTGTAAAATATTTTACTGACCTTAAAAATATGCTAAAACATTGGTATTTTTTTCTATTGTATAGGTATACATTTTCTATTTTACGTATTAGATTCCATGGTCAGGCGGTGGATCTCGCATATACGCAGCAGTGGGTGGAGCTTGCTTGCTCCACCGCGCCGGAGAGCTCAGCCTCGTCGAGTATGGACTTGACAGAGTTCTGCACACGGTAAGTATCGTGGCACTACATGGCACTTGGACTTGTACCACATGCATGATAGATAAGTATCTACGAGTACACCTATAGAAGTTGCATTTCTAATGTTCTTTTCAAAAGACACCTCGATGTAATGTATGTTTTTTTTGACATTAATTTTATTCTATTGTGACATTATGTAAAATCTATTATTTCATGTACCTACGTAACTCTTGCGTCAACATGCGTTAATAAAATTTTATAATATTTTGTGTTCGATTCAGTCATGCTATTCATAATTTTCACTTAATTGTATATTGTTATGTTCCCAATATTATTGAATGCCCGATGTGGGTAAATTGATCTTACTTTATTGTGCAATTAGACCTAGCCAAATATTATCGTATCAATTATCCAATAAATTATTCTGATTCTGATCCTGATTCTGATTCCTAATCTTCAAAGTGTCGTGGTAACTCACACCTACACCACATAATATATCATTACCCCGAACGTTCAGTAATCTTGAAGTAATCGGCATTGGTTACAAAGTCACACGTGCTACCATTTTTACACATTTTGTATATTAGATATGCTCATTTTAGACCACATAGGTAACATATCTGTCTCTAGATTATTTCTTTAGATCTCCTTCTTTTCATGTAGTCCTGGCATTTTTTTAACCACTGAGAAGCTTCAGCGGTTTCTTTACAATAGGGATCGGGGCTGACGGGGTACTAAAATTAATATACTTATTCTATGTTTGAGTTATATCTACCTTGACTAGCGTGGGCTAGATAACTTTGCATAAATGCAGGTGCGCACGGAACGAGTGAACCCTCACGTGCTGAGTGTACGCATCAACGAAGGCGTCGATGGGAAGCAGCCCGATGATCGCAAGCACCTCGCATACTTGCTCGATAGGCAGACTATAGCGGTCGTGGATCTAACTACAGGTTATTTATCAAACATTTTACTTTGTGCTTTTTTTGTTTTTGATGTAATTTAGCCTCGTGAAAATTTCATGCTATTTTGAATGTTTTTTCTCAAAGTGTATTCCATTCACAGGATTGGAAAAAATGCATGTTAATACTGGTTATATCTTCTTTCCAAAATCTGAAATCAAAACGCGACGACGAAAAGTTTTCTCGATAGATTAAAATCGTGAAGTGACCTCTAAAAAATCATTCAAACGCCCTAAAATATTATATTATAATAAGACACCCCATTGGAATAAATCATAGTGATGAGTTACGTTTCAATGCATCCATCTGTAGACTTTTTTTTTCATAACAATAAGCGTATATTTTATAACGAATTATTTGTACCGCAAAATGGAAAAGTCTAAGTGCAACACAACGTAATCGCCATATTTGTGCTAAGCATAAAGCGACCCAATTTAATACATTATACGTTTCATGTTCGACTGCTGTAATAAACGTGCTCGCTTTGGGTCCGGTCAGCGTCTTAATACATGTTGCATGTCGCATGTCGTATGCGTTACATTTTTACTTACTACGTTTTGTGTATAAATCTTTATTCGGAAAATAATACACTAAAACGCATTGGTGCATTTAATAGATAACGTCATGCCTACTTTAAAAGGAACGTGAAGATCCTAAATCTGTCTTTATTTTTAATTTGTTTGACTATCAATTATAACAATACGTATACCTACTGAAGTATACAAGATCCTTTATAAGTAGCTATGTATAGATATGAAAGTACGACACTTCGCTCACTCAATCCTTAGTCCTCACGTCAATCATACTTCCATCCTTATGCGTCCGTTCTATATACGTTCATACCAATAGGTAATAGGTACTAGAACTGATATCGACAAAGCCTATGGTGACTGACAGTTTTGACTATAGAGAAAAACATGGAATTTTTTTATAATTATTGCGTTATTAAAACTGTCACGGTAAAGCCGTGGGAAGCAGCTAGTAAGTCAGTATTTGACTGTAGGAGTACAACTGGGCCAGTGGTGGCACGAAGCTCGCGTGGATTGGCTGGAGCTGAACGAGAGCGGACAACTGGTTTTGCTCCGCGATACGCGGCGTAGGCTCGCTTTATTGCGCCTGCGCAATGGAGATAAGGTCAGTTTACATAATGGTGTACCTTTTTTATAGTGATAGGTGGATTGTTTTAGCTAGTGGTGAACATAATAATAAAATTGAATCATGACGATAGTGATGGTTTTCATATAACACAATGGACAATGATGGGTGGGTAGATGATGCCATGCTACGTCTGGATTGAGAATTGACTCAAATGAGTTAAGTGTTTAGTGGCATTGAATGTGGGAGGCAGACTAGAAAATGGCCTAACACCAAGCATGGTTCCATCGATATTGAGATTTCAATTTAACTGGTTTCACTGATAATAATGTACATTAAAATTTAATTCGTACTAATCGTCATCATCATTTCATTATCAACAGCCTGTAGATGTCCGCTGCTGAACATAGGCCTCCCGCAGTGAGCACCATTTTGAGCGGCTCCCATGGTTTTCAGCAAGTCGTCTGTCCACCTAGAGGGGGCCGGCCAACGCTGCACCTTGCGGTTCGTGGTCGCCACTCGAGAACCTTTCTTCCCCATACTATTCGTAGATTGCCTCAAGTCGACTACGACGAAAACTGTAGCACACGTAGCATGCTACGATTCTCGTAGCATACTGTAGCAGTATCTTTTTTACGCAGATTATAGACAGCAACCCGTGTAATTTTTGTTTGTTATTTATTGTTGCTGCATTGTATTGATTTTGTAGTCAGAGAATATAATAATAGACTTAATTTAACGTATAGAATAATTTGTAGGAGATCATTGCCAGTGGTGTTGGGTTTGTGCAGTGGATTGAAAATAGTGATGCTGTTGTAGCACAAACTCCTACTCACCTTCTTGTATGGTAAGTAAAATGCACGGTTTTTTTTCTTATATTTTGGCTCCACACATAGCCAGTGTTAAGTATTGTAATTTTTCATCATATTAATAGAATACTGAATATTTCACGTAAAGTCAAATCTTAGTCATAGTCATAGTCCAGTCTAAGTCAGGTAGTCATAGTCCAGTCTAAGTCATGCTCCAGTAAAGTGGTGGCAACTTTACTAGAAGCTTCTATGGAATTTTGGAAGCAACACGAAAAATCACGTTTCACCACATTATATTACTTGCCTACACGCATGCTCGTAATTCAGCACTTAATGCGTAAAACGCCACCAATTTTAAACATTAACACTGGAAAAAACACAAGTTTTGAGAAATAATACAATGCAACGACATGAAATTTTCCGCGTTTCCGCCAAAAACTCAAAAATGCACATGTTTGACCATATCTGGAATTATTTCCTCCATAGTCCAACTTTTTGTTTCTGCCAATGTTGTTATTAAAACTTATATGTAACCTGTAATGAACTCTAAATTAAAATTACATTTATTTATTACGTACACTACACTACCTTACCAAAAATTATCTAGGCGTGTTTTATTGATCCCTTTTTACGGTTTCGAACCAAGGAACCATTATAAACTGACCCGCTGTTCTGTAGGCTGTAGTACTAGCATGCTGGATAGGCTATGGTAACAAAAATAAATTGTCTTGTGTCGATTTTAAGTCCCTCTCCGAGTCTAATAATAAATGTATCACTTTGATTGCTTTTGCTTCAACTGATTCCAAGTCGTGTCACTGTTTGCAATAAGCGCCAAATGGCTAATTTTTGAGATTGTCTCAAATTATATGTGTGATAGAAAGAAAGGCCAACCAACAAACACATTTTCGCTTACGCAGTAACTATAACTTAATCAGTGTTTCTCATTCGTTGTTAGTATTAAACATGTAGGCATTTATTTCAAGATTTATGCTACAAACGAAGCCAGCAGTCACAGTTTGTATGAAAAAGGTATAATGATTGTAGGTACACCGCATGGGAGCCGAGTAGCGTGGAAATGTTAGAGTGTGGCGGAGGGATTGCCGCCGAGGTGGCCGGTAACCGAGTCGTGCTGGAGGGCGGCCAGCTGCCTTATCTGCAGCTAGACGAGCATCGGCTCGCTTTCAGTACGGATACTGTGTTAATAGTATTTATTTTAATAATTGGTGACCGCTACAGCAAAAACTGAAATTTACAACATTACCCCCAGTACGAGTTTCGATAGTTTCCTAAAACTTGATTCATTTACGTTTTCTCCCTTTTCTCCCATACATTTCTCTGCAGCGCCCCTAGCGGACACGTTGAAGAACTAAAAATGGCAGTACAAGTTTTAAATGGATTCGCGCGAATTTACGTATTGGAAAACTCGTACTGGGGGTACAGTTGTGAATACTCCGTTACTGAGCGCTTCCGTGTTTCGGAAGGCACGTTAAAGAGTTGGTCTCGGCTGTTGTCGTTACGCCAAGTCAGACGCTTTTGGGCGGACTAAAAATAAAAACTAAAACAAGGCTGAACATTTGACTACACAAGAATAAGAAGAAGAAGGGGGTTTAGCAAAGGTCACAAACGCCAACGGTATCGCCAAACGTTAACTCCATAAATGTATTGAAATGACATTCGCTGCGGAAAAGTTAGCGATTTCCGAAATGTCATTTCAGTACATTTTGGAGTTAGCGTTTGGCGATAGCGTTAGCGGTTGGTATCTTTGCTAGACCCCAAGGTGTATTTATAATGATTTCGTACTAGCTATTGATTGAGACTTCATTTGCGTAGTAGCCGGGCGCCCTTGGCGTTCTTTGGGGAAGACATATGTTTAGCAGTGAACGTCTTCAGGCTGTTGATGATGATGATGAAGAATTATATTTTTTATATTTTAAAGACTAATTAATATCTGACACACTCTGGCTTTGCACATTTGGTAGTTATCTAAACTATTCAAATATAATATGATTATAGAAGAATGTAGAGCACACTCAAGCGAACACAATAATTTCCCCAGCTATCTAAGCAGTGACATACATAATTTGCGGATATTATATTATGATATTTCAGATAATGCTCTCAGAAGTGGAGACCTTACCGGCTGCGCTCGGTATCTGGACGGAGTGAGTGGTAACGCACAAGTGGCGCCACTTTGGAGACAGCTGGCAGAGCAAGCCTTGGCCAGTGATGATATTCAGGTTTGAAACTATATTCTTGATATTTAAAAGTGTACAGGCATGTACTTTTATTGGGTTCCGATCACGAAACATTTCGAATTTACAACGGTTTTTTGTACGGTGATCCATACGACGATACGTTATAGTTTCAACGTGTTAGTAGGTCCTTTTGTGACATAGCTGCTTAACTAGCAAACTAGAATCGCAACAATTGATGATCAAAACTGCAAAGTTGAAGCCACTTTGGTTTAGTTAAAAGCATATATAAACACAAGCAAAAATAATAATTATAATATGTGCTCTCATAACGTCCCATTCACAGAATCACATGGCTTTTAATATCAAATTCACAAAAGTTTTTTTCGTTAAAGTTTTCAAAAAAGGATTGTCTCGTTTTGCATAATACCATATTCTTTACATATCTAATTTATCTATTCTATAGTATATAATATCTTGGTATGGATAAAATGCTAAAACGTTAATTTGAAACTCTGTTTCATTTTCATAAAGTAGTTGAAGGATGGTTTCCATATTTCAGTTAGCTGCAAAGTGCTACCTTGAGGTGGGTGACGAAGCGCGCACTTTTTACCTTGACCAGATTGTGGAGCTAGCAAAAACGCAAGGTAAAGGCGATGTTACAGCTGGTATGCATTATTTTATGCTCGTATTTTTTTTCATCTAAACTTATATGTATCTATAAAGTCTACGAATGAATAAGAATGATACGAAAAGTTCTGATTTCCGGATTGGGTTTCGTTGGTTTACGTATCGTTGTCGTACGTGCGGAAGGCGCAGTGTATGCCGACCCCCACTAGTTGGATCGACGATCTGGTGAAAACCGGGGGCAGCCGATGGATGCAGGAGGCGAGCAGTCACTCAAAGTGGTGCTCTGTGGGGGAGGCCTATAACAGAGAGGACCTTTTCACGCTGTGGGTTATGACCAAGTCAATGGTTATGGCGTATTGTTGTACTTATATCATGGTTTATGGTGTATCTCCCATTTGAAAAATATACTTACCATTTATGTGTAATAGTAGGTATGTTCATACTTCTGTTTTGTTTATAGACACCGCATAATTAATATCTATTGCTTTAGGCCTTGAAAGCCCTGTCGTACGCGCTCGCCTCTCGATATTCGCCGGAGATCTATCCGCCGCGGAAGAATGTTACGTAAAGAAGGCTGGCAGGCCAGACCTCGCTATCGATATGTATAAGCAGTTCAACAGGTACACCACTTTGTTTATATTTCGGACAGAGTTGCGTTTTTCATATTATCAGACCACTTATTTATCATATTTGATATCAGATGGAATGAAGCAATTGCGCTGGCTGAAAGGGCCGATAGGGCTGCTGTGGCCGAGTTGAAACAGCAGCATATGGATTATTTAACCTCTACCGGTTAGTGCCTTCTAGGTCAGAGTACCAAACTGTTGCCTTTGAATATAGTTAGCTTGTTTTTCGTTTAGAATCTAATTAAATGATAAATGATAATGATTATACTAATGATGATAAACTAGATACTAACTAGGTACTAAGATCTAGGTACTAAGAATAGTTTTTGTAATGGATTATAAAGATATGGGTATTCTCCAAAATAAAGATTAAGAAATTATGAATGTGATAATGATGATAATCATGATAGCATTAAAAATGTGATAAGTTGATAACCCTTAATATCGCGAGTCACAACACAGTTCTAGGTGAATAGTGGTTATGTTGCTAACGTCAGGTCGTTAGGTACGTACAGAGGGCGCATTGGCATCATCAGGCGGCGCACAAGGTGCGGTAAAGTTACGGCGGCCTCGCTAGTACTACAGCACTCACACTTGTTAAGGAATAACGAACTTGTCGATGAAATATCTTATAGTTTTTCAATGGCGAGTCAAACTGTGTAAAACTCTTGAAATCACTAACGAGGCAGACTGTTATGTTGGTAACGTCAGGTCGTTACGGAGAAGCGGGCGCGTGCCTGGCGTCCTCAGGCGACGTGCAGGGCGCCGTCAAGCTGTGGCTGCGGGGGGGCCGGGCACGTCGCGCCGCCTCGCTGGTACTGCAGCACTCGCACTTGCTGAGGGATAACGAACTTGTCGATGAAATACACTCACAGCTTATCAAGGTGGGTATAGTGGAAAATTACACGTTCAAACACGGGACTTGAAAGCCAAATAAAATTATTCTTTAACTGAACAATAACAAAAATAACAAGACAAGAACGAAAAAAATTCAAGTCATCAAACAAATCTTAGCTTTGTGCATGCACAGTTGAATGGAAGTTAACGGTAGCATTTGTTGACGATTAGATTATGTTTATAACGCTTAAATTTATTTGTTAGAAATGTGATCGATGAAATGTTTTAATAAAAATTGAGTTCAATCATTTCAAAACCAGGAAACTAATCAGCATACTCAATCATTTTTTTGCCTATCGATAGATGGTAGATTTTTTCATTATAGCACAAAGTCAATAAAAGAGCAGTATGGCAGTAGAAATACACACAGTGGTTACATGACACCCGTGTTCAATTTGCATATGAAAGATATATGTTTAATACACATGTTTCATCTTACAGGAGGAATGGTGGGAAATGGCAGGAGAGATATCAGAAAGACGAGGAGATAATCGAACAGCTGTGGATTATTACGCGAAAGGCAACAACTATGCACGGGCAGTACAACTTGCAAGAGAGGTAAAGAAAATTTACCGCGAGGACAGGAAAATGTGAACGAAATATATGCCTCCCCCAGAGAGCGCTACTTTGAGCGGCTGCTCGTTTCTGCTCGCTACTGCATCCATCGGTTCCCGCGGCTTTCAACAGATCGTCGGTCCACCTAGTGGGGGGCCGGCCTACGCTGCGCCTTCCGGTCCATAGTCGCCACTCGAGAACCTTACTTTCCCATCGGTTGTCAGTTTTACGAGCGATGTGGCCTGCTCATTGCCATTTCATCTTGCTAATTTTAAGAGCTTATAAAGTAATAGAAGAATAAGAAGAAGAGAAGACAGCTTAGAATAGCTGTTAAAGATTGCTATAAGTATGTTTGAGTTCCAGGCATGTCCCAGTGAGGTGATAGAGCTGGAAAAGTTGTGGGGGACATGGCTGGTGGCACAGAGGCAGGCGGGCGCCGCGGTCCCGCACCTTATAGAGGCGGGGGACACGCGCGCTGCACTTACTGCAGCTCTCAAGGCACATCACTATAACAAGGCACTGCAGATCATACAGGTGATGACTAATACTAATGCCCGATTTTACTTAAGTTTGATATCTCTTAAATTGCACTTATCGCTGTTGCCCCCGGTTCTACGTACGTTTTTAAAACTCGTGTCAAGCCAACACAGCAAATCCTGTACGCTCATTGGTTGAAAACAGCCGGTGATCAAGGCAATGAATGAGATTCAGTATTTGGTTGGATAGGTCATGTGACCACGATCCTCAGTAATGAGGTACATATAACATACTTAAATTTTAGTGGAGTAGTATTACAGTGGGTGCGCCATCATTGTCTACCATAATATTTTTTAATTATGCTGATTTTTATTTATTTCAGGCTATCGATGATAAAGAATCTATCAGAGAGCAGTGCGAACAACTTGGTGATCATTACATATCGACTCAAGTAAGTTCTTCTTTCCTTGTCTTCTTTTCTCTTTAGGAACAAGTCTTTCTTTGCCTGTATTTTTATTGGCTGATTGAAAATACCAATCCCTTTCGCTCACACTGAAGTCATTGTTCCCAGGAATGGGAGACAGCCGAGCGTTTGTTCACATCATGCGACATGTCAGCCCATTGCGTCCGCGCTTATAACGCAGCCGGTCGTCTAGCCGACGGACTCAAGCTCGCAGCTGCCGCGCTTTCTGAAGAGGAAACTAGAGAGATCTACCTACCACTCGCGCAACAACTCAAAGAAGAAGGGCAACTTAGGAAAGCTGAGCAGATTTATGTCGGACTTGGGGAGCCTGACGAAGCCATTTCCATGTATAAGGTTTGTATTACCGCAAACGAAAATAAAAACGTGTGATTTAGGCCTGGTATTAGTATTTTATTCGGCACTTTTAGGGCAGCTTATGTAGCTTAATGACTTATGTTTTACAGCCAGATACGGTACGGTACAGATACGGTTTCTTAACATTACTGTTTAGCTGAATAACTAATGGCAAAGTGCCATGGTTGAAGTAAGATTGAACCTTGTGTTGCAGGATGCAGCCCAGTATGAAGCGATGGTGCGCCTGGTATCGCAGCACCGAAGCTCACATCTGGAAGCCACGCGGCGTCACGTGGCGCAGGCGCATCATGCAGCTGGCGACTTGCACGCTGCAGAGAAGTACTACCTGCAAGCAGGTGAGAACTTGCACTCAATACTATACAGCTAGAGGCGATGTGACATCACGTCGCGTAGGTGAAGTGATAAACACTAACTTCTGTAGCGCGAATGTGTCTGCAGTCTGGTGTAGGTGCAAGATTCGTTTCCGTAGGTTCTGCCGATTCATATTAATATATTTTGTACATGCACGTTAGTGTCCGTCAACAGTATTCAGTGGAAGGATGACATGTTGACATGGTTTTGCAACGTGACATATGTTGCATGAGGCGTAGCTAAATGAACATTTATCAAAAGAAAAATGGCAATAGTGGGCATGAGTAGCTTCACGGGACAGCTTGTTCATTGTTGTTTTAATAGTTTCAGTTTTGTCTAATTTTGGTATGCAGGAGATTGGAAGAGTGCGATCCAGATGTACCGCACAGCAAACCAGTGGGAAGCAGCTGAGAGAGTAGCGAGAGCTCACGCTCCGAGTAACGTGCAGCAGCAGGTCGGTGGTTACGTCTAAATACTGTTTCTGATTTTTACAGGAAATAAGCCTCATTTTATTTGTCATTTGTTAGGGTTACAAATACAAATGTTTATTGTGTTCCATAATGTAACATTAGATAGTGTAATCAAGCATGGAAGCAATTCAAATCAAGCATTAAATAGGATAATAGATAACTGAATTAACCACTCAAACCGTAACCCTACACACCGCGTAGGGCTGGTAAATTTTTTCACATACGTTTCCAGGTTGCCTTACAATGGGCTGCAGTTTTGGGAGGAGCACCGGCCGCCAGACTGTTGGCTGTGAGAGGTTTAGCCGCTCTTGGAGCACGTTGGGCGATACAAGCTCAAAGGTCACTAATTTTCATATTGATTTTATATTTTTGGTTAATCCTAACTAAATTCCAGTTCAAATTAATTCTAATATTCATAATCATGAAGGCAAGAGGAAGGAAGCTGTAAATCATAAGGCAGCGATGAATTGTGCCTATTGCTTTTCAGCTTAGATTTTATCCAAACGTCTTCGCTTGTAAATATGTTAAGAATTTATTCAAGTCTGATCATTGAGATCATTAAACCTCATGCCACTATGTGGTCCAAATAAGTAAAAACAAAATTTACTTGTCAGGTGGGATATAGCAATGGAGTTAAGTGAGTTAGGAAGTGGCATCTCTCGACGTGAGGTTTCACGTCACGAGGCTACTGCACTAGCTGAGGATAATCCTGAAGAGGCTGAAGCTGCTTTCCTCCGAGCTTCAGCTGCAGATCACGCTGTGAGGATGTGGCTTACACGAGGCCGACATCAGAGGGCACTCACTTTAGCTGAGGAACATGCGCCTCACATGGTAAATTTAGGTTACGGCTGTCATTAGGATCAGCACGACGATGCCTCAGGTTACTTCTCATTTAGCCTTACTATTTTTAGGTGGAGGAAGTTTTAGTGGAAGGAGCGCGAGCGGCCGCAGAGCGCGGTGACCTGCCTCAGTTTGAAGCGCTTATGATCCGAGCCAATAGGCCGAGAGAGGTCGTGCAGCATTACAAAGACTTAGGTAACTATTCTAATTAAGTAACATGTTCAATTTTCTTTTGTTATAGATTACCTACCTTAAGAAAAGAAAGGGATACTTCTGTGATGTCATATAGGTATAAGGAAAAAAAAATTACAATTACGTTCCTTTTCTTTTCCCCAAGTGCAACGGCGCGCGGCACTGTAAAGCAATAAAAATTTACAATAGAACCGCCGCCGTAGACACAGGTGCCGCGTGCAAGGCGGTCAATCAGGTCAACGCCAAGCGTTTATCCAAAAGTCTATATTGTATCGAATAATCTGCACACTGTCACGTTACATCCGTTCCTTTCGTGAAAAGGTAGAATGGAACGCTACAAGTTAATGAGCAGCTCCTCCCCTACCTAAACAGTGCCTAGGTTGACAGGATCCTAAGAGCTGAAGAGAAAAAAAGGAATTGGTAACAGATATTTATTTTCGTAAATTTTACAAGCTTTGTAGAAAGCAAAAAAAAGAGTCTCTAGATGATGCGGAAGAACGCGAAATTTAAGTTGTTTACGGCCTACAAGTTATCACGGTAGAATTAGAATGTTATTGGATCCAAACAAGGCCCACTTCCGGGTCTTCAGATAAACAAAGCCCGCTTCCGGTCTTCAACGAGGCCCACTTCCGGGTCTTCAAACAAACAAGGCCCACTTCCGGGTCTTTATTCAAACAAGGCCCACTGTCGTTATAGAGACTGAGGAATTCGTTGCCTTTAGTTTGTCCGACTTCCAGAGTTCAGCGGCTAGCTCATTCAGTTATTAGCTTCTGGATCCAGAAGAAGATTCTCGTCCTTCCACCGTCGATGAAGTATTATTACGCAGCTCAGATTCAAGATGCAGGAGCAGGAGACACGCAGGTATTAGTCGTCAAAGCTTTGACGGACGACGGGCCGGAACATGGTGATGAAGTTATATTGCCACTCAATGTTTGAAAAAGGCAAGCCGGTCGTCTCACTGGTTGACGCTCGGCAATAGATTCGTCGTGGTAGATACGGCGGCCGACGGTGACAACAGATGTAGTTTCGGCGATCAGCTCTCGGCGATAGATTCGTCGTAGTTTCGCGACTGGCTGTAGCGGATGTAGCTCGGCGATCGGCGATTTGACAATGGATATGTCGTGGCGCAGCGATTGACGTAGATGGAGATTCACTTCACAATTTTGGTGTTGGATAGCCAAAGATGGTTTTTGAAGGCGTTCTTGAGTTCCCGGGCCTTGCCTGGCCCGGGAATGGCCTTATATCAATTTAGTGTTCCTCGTTCGAGGAGTAAATTGAGACTGCCATTCCATAGCGACAGCTTTTCTAAAGAAACCTCGCTAGCATTCCAAGGTTCTAGATTTTTGCAGTTTTCAAAATTTTGAATACAGAATAGTAAAAAAAATAAATCTAGAGTCAAAATACATACAATCATGGCCAAACTATAAAATACCTCACTGAAATTGACAGTAGAAAAAGAAAAATATGAATTTGAAGAGAAACTAAATTCGAAACAAAAAAAACAGTTTCAAAACAACTGCCATCCGAGCAGTCGTGTCTAGAAATCGGGCCCGTGACCCGCGCGCAAAATCGATAAAGTGATGTAAAATTTTTGAGAAAAATCAAGTTTTTTTGTGCTTAAATTACTGTGAAAAGGACTGTCAAGTGCTGTGATGTGAAAGTTGTGAATGAATAATAGAAACCAGGTAATATATTATGATATATACATACATGTAGCATTACATATTTCCCCCACGACCCCAGAAAATTTTCAACTCCATTGAAAATTTTGAAGGTTAGGAATAAAACCTTGCTCTTTCATACTTAAATCTTGCACTTCTTCTTTTACTCGCTCACAAACATACTTAGGGGATATGGTTCACATATTTGATGACGCATACTCCACAAGGAACTATTCATTATACATAACGTAGGCTTATTTTTTTTAATTAGGTGTCGTTATCCGCACCTTTTTGAAAACCCGAGTAAAGATAATAAGTATTTACAATTAAGAAAATGTACAACACAAAGGCTTATTTAACGAGTTGTGTACCGCTCTTTAAGAATATTACACACACCCTTGGGTATTGAAGACGTCAAGGAACCTAATATTCAAGAACCTTGTATTTAAGAAATTGCAAGGAAATTAAGATTAGAGTAACAACATGTGCAACTAAGAAAGTATAAAAAAAATGAGTAAACACAATGGCTTCTTACCCACACGACTCGTGTTATAAGATAAAACAAAAAGAGTGAAAAAAAAAAAATAACGTTTGTAAAATGGATTTAAAAAATAAGCCGAAAGGGTCTAGTTTCCTTGTACAATACAAAAATAATATACGCTAAAGCTATTTACAGAATAAGTATACAATTTAGAGAAAAAAACAGAATACGACCGCTACACTATTTACACTTTAAAATCTTTTACATGCCACTTTCCTCTTAAGCCGTTAGGATCCTCTAAAATAAAGACGAGAGGTGAGAGCTTCTCAACAACTGTGCATTTGACATATTTGGGAGCCAACTTTGAACTGAAATATGCACCAGCGTTACTCTGGACGTAATTTTTACGCCAGACTGTGTCGCCAACGTTGAACTCTTTAAAGGTGTGTCTCGTGTTGTAATGAGCAGCATTTTTTGTGTGTGCAGTGTGTAATGCAACCTGTACTTTATCGAAGATGTTAGATAATAATCCTAAATTAGCGGCGTAGATGTCACGAGGAAGAAAAATGAAATTATCAAGGTTGGAGCAGTTAGTGTATAGTGAACCACATGGTATGGTTTCACGTCCAAAGACCAGAAAGGATGGAGAAAACCCAGTTGTAGAATTTACAGAACTGTTGAGTGCATATTGGATTTTCTGCAAATGTTTGTCCCATGAACGGTGATCATCTCCGACCAACTGTGAAAGTGCGGTGATAATTGTTCTATTATACCGTTCTGTGGGGTTTACTTGAGGGCAGTATCGAGGTGAATAAAATATAAAAGGAATTTTATACTTATTCAGAAAACTTTGAAACTCATTAGATTGAAATTGTGAACCATTGTCCATGATGATGGTTTGTGGCACACCGTGTACCAGAAACACATTATTTTCCAAATACATGATGATATTGGAAGATGTGGCGCGCTTGATAGGGAAAATAAGGCAATACTTTGAAAAAGAACATGTAACCACTAGTATGAATTGATTACGTTGTCTTGTGAGTGGAAAAGGGCCCATTAGATCTAATGAGAGGCTTTGAAAAGGTCTTGAACAAATTTTTGGTTTACCCATAGGACCATATGGAGAATGATTCGAATGCTTATAAGAGAGGCATGTTTCACAAGAAGAATACATTTTAGCCACATCTTTAAACATACCAGACCAATAGTATCTTAAAGAAAGCTTCTTGTATGTTTTGAAAATGCCAGTATGGGGATTACTTTCTGAGTCACCATGGCAAGTTTTGATGAGATTCATTCTCTCAGAGGGAAGTGGAACTTCTTTCCAAGCAAAATCTTCATTTAGATAATCAGGTGAGTTATTAAAACGGTATAAATTATTGTTGAGAATTTTGTAATTTGGATAAGCATCAGGATTATCTCGACAGTTAGTAAAAAGTCTATTATATAGTTCCAATTGTGATGCATTGTCTCTAGATATGGGTTCAACACCACCAATAATAGCAGTATCGGGTATTTTATGACGCGACAGAAGGTCTGGGACAACATTTTCTTTTCCTTTTTTATGTTTTAGGTCGAAGTTAAAACAAGACAGACGAAGACTCCATCGTGCCAATCTGCCAGAAGGATTAGACAAATTTTGGAACCACTTTAATGCTGCATGGTCAGTGTATACTGTAAATCGTTTACCGTTATCAAGATAACAACGCCAATGCTCAAGTGCAGTAATGACAGCTAAAGTCTCACGTTCTGTAGTTGAATAATTCTGCTCATGCTTGTTTAGAGATCTACTCATATATGCAATAACAACTTCTTTATTGTCTTTTTCCTGAGTCAGCATAGCACCTATCCCAAAGTTAGAAGCGTCGCAGTGAACGGAAAATGGATAGTCAAAGTCAGGGCAAGATAGTATTGGTGTTGTAGTCAAGCATTCTTTTAATTTAGCAAAAGCAGAGTCAGCCTCAGCATTCCAGACAAATTTTTTTGGAGATTTTTTTCCAGATGACGTTAATTTACAGAGTGGTGAAGCAATAGTACTGAAATTAGGTACGAATCGGCGAAACCAACTGCACGTACCTAAAAATTTTCTTACTTCTTTTTTAGAGGTAGGAGCAGCGTAAGCTAGAATCGCTTCAATTTTACTGGGATCAGCCCGCAATCCTTGCTCATCTACTATGTAGCCAAGATATTTCAGTTCTTTGCGAAAGAATTGACTCTTTTCAAAGTTAATGGTTAGACCAGCATAAGAAATTTTCTGATGAACTTTAAGTAGGAGTGAAATATGTTCCTCAAATGTCGCACCTATGATTATTATGTCATCTAAGTAACAGAACACTTTATTCTCAAACTCTGGAGTGAATAAACTGTCCATAAGTCTTTGTTGAGTTGCTGGAGCGTTTGTCAATCCGAAGGGCATAACAGTGAATCTATACATTCCTCTACCAGGTACGTAAAAACCAGTTTTATCTCTGTCTTTGAGATGTAATGGAATTTCCCAAAAAGCCTTTGCTATATCGATACTAGACAAATATTTAGCATTTTTGAGGTTATCTAGTATCTCAGAAACAAAAGGGAGGCTGTAGGCATCTTTACGAGTAATTGCATTCAGCTTTCTGCTGTCGACGCAGAAACGCCATTCTCCGTTCTTTTTTGGAGTGATAAGTACTGGAGATAACCAAGGACTCTCACATTTTTCTATAACTTTTAATTCTAGCATTTTATCGACCTCATTGATGAGTGCTTTTTGCTTTTCTGGAGAGAGACGATAACAACGTTGTTTTATAGGTAAAGCATCACCAGTATTGATCCGATGACTAACTAAACTAGTACGGCCTAATTTACCTCGTTGTTCAAAAGAAATACTTTTGAAACGCTTGATTATGTCATTAGCAATTTCTACTTGATTCCCAGACAGATGATCAAATGTTGATATTTGATTTTCAACAGCACAAGTTGTATGATCTTTAGATTCGAGATTGAGTTCAAGAGAAAGTATCTTTGGGGAGAGTTCGAATTCTTTCCAGAAATCCCAGCCAAGTATCAAAGAAGGATAAATATCAGGGAAAACATAAGCTTTGATAACATGTGTCTGATTATGAAATCTCAATGGCAAATGAAAATAACCAGAAGACATTGCTTTTTGTTTATTAGCAACCATAACTTGAGTTGGAGACTTGAATAGTTTAAAGCCTAACTTTTGGATATCTTTATGAGAGTTATTACCTAAAATAGTTATACAACTTCCACTATCTAAAAGACCGGAAAAAGGTATATTGTTTATAGACACGTTAATAAAAGGTCTGTTAAAGTCTTTTTCTTTGTCGTAGAAAACAGAAGTTGTTTTGTAGCAAAACATAAAATTTCGAATAGTATTTAACCATTGATTCCAGTCGTTAAGATCAAAATTATTGTTATGTGATTTAGTGAAACCATTCAAGTCGTCAGCTAGTTTTTTTGTTGATTTGATGGAGCACATTTTGGACATTCGCTGATTCTCACGCCTTTACGACCACATTTAAAACAAATGAGGTATCTAGGCTTAGTACAAGTTTGTAAAGAATGGCCTGTGATACGACAGCGATAACAGAATTCTTCTTTAGAAATGTCATTAGTTTGAGATGACGAGCGTGGATGTTTATCTTCCTGCACTGCATTAGTGTACCTTACGTTTGGAGACGCTTTAGGAAGTGAAGCTTTAGAAAATGAAGGAAGATAGGCAAATTCAGCAGCACAAGAAGTGTCTTCAGATCTAGGCTCATGAAAATTTTTGTCTCGTTCAGAAATGCGTTCGTAACTTTGACAAGTAGAAATTAAAGAATCTACCGTTTTAATATCTTTAAGTGCAACAAAAACTGAATAGCACGGTCTTATATTATGGAGTAAAATCTCTAATTGTTCGCTCTCGCTAAGTTTCTTTGAAAGACGAGCAAACATACCGAACATAATTGAGACGTAAACGATAATGGTCTCAGTTGCTCCTTGCGTTCTATTCCTTATAGCTTCCAACAGCTTATAGTCGTAATCATGTATACCGAAATCTCGAATCAGCAATGTGCAAATATCTTTCCACGATAAGGTAGGATTTCGATTATACTGAAAACGAAACCAATGAAGGGCATCACCTGTGAAAATCTCAAAGGCGTGCTTGCAAAGCATACCTTCCGGAATGTTTCGAGAAATCCTAAACTCGTCCAACCTTTGAAGGAATGATCTAGGGCACGATTTTCCATTGAAAGAAAACGTTTTGAGCTCCTTCACAAAATTATCCGAAGTGTGATAGTTTTGTACAGACTCTGAAGCCAGTGGTATACTAGTCAGAATGCTTGAAGGTAAAGTGGGTTGAGGAGTACTCAGTACTTCCAAAGTTTGATTGGTTCCAGTCATAGGTAGTAATTGATAAATCGAGGGAGGGCTAGGCTGAGTCTGAGGACAAGGATTGTGAATGTCAACTAACACTTCTTCAGAAGATCCTGAATAATCTGAAGAGACTTCAAACCGTTTTTGGAGCGTGAAGAAGCGAGATCGTATGTTTGAGCATGACTCAACAAATGGTGGAACGGCGTTAAAGCGTTCGAGGCGATAATGAAGATGATTTACGAAAGATTCAACTTTCCTCAGGTTACTTTTATCATCCGTGGCTTCGAGGTGCGAGATTTTACCCTCGACGTAATTAAACGTGATCTCTGCTTGGGAGAGGTCATGTTTGAGAGGTATTGGAGAAGATTTTATGTCCTCAGGTTGAATGTGACTCAATTTTGCCAGCTGCTCCTTAAGAGTTGTCAAAGTGTCAGCTGGTTTTTCACCTCTGATAGTCACTTCATATTCCAGTTCAAGTTTGTTTAGAAACGAGTATTTAATTGGTCTCGCCATAGTCACAAGTTGAAGTCAATAGTCAAGGATAAAATCAAGTCAAGTTTAAGTTCGTTTAAGTATTAAGTACTATGCGAGTGTTGTAGAATGTAAGTGTGATGTTCCGCGTGTCCTGCCTGTATAAAAATAAATTAAGCAAGTACCTAAGATATTACGTTAGAGCCAAAAGTCAATATCAAATTTTAGCCTACTTGAGTAAGTATTATTTTAGAATTTAGAAGAATGTTTTAGAGGGTTCATTTTAGTTGGGCGCCAAACTGTCACGTTACATCCGTTCCTTTCGTGAAAAGGTAGAATGGAACGCTACAAGTTAATGAGCAGCTCCTCCCCTACCTAAACAGTGCCTAGGTTGACAGGATCCTAAGAGCTGAAGAGAAAAAAAGGAATTGGTAACAGATATTTATTTTCGTAAATTTTACAAGCTTTGTAGAAAGCAAAAAAAAGAGTCTCTAGATGATGCGGAAGAACGCGAAATTTAAGTTGTTTACGGCCTACAAGTTATCACGGTAGAATTAGAATGTTATTGGATCCAAACAAAGCCCGCTTCCGGTCTTCAACGAGGCCCACTTCCGGGTCTTCAAACAAACAAGGCCCACTTCCGGGTCTTTATTCAAACAAGGCCCACTGTCGTTATAGAGACTGAGGAATTCGTTGCCTTTAGTTTGTCCGACTTCCAGAGTTCAGCGGCTAGCTCATTCAGTTATTAGCTTCTGGATCCAGAAGAAGATTCTCGTCCTTCCACCGTCGATGAAGTATTATTTCGCAGCTCAGATTCAAGATGCAGGAGCAGGAGACACGCAGGTATTAGTCGTCAAAGCTTTGACGGACGACGGGCCGGAACATGGTGATGAAGTTATATTGCCACTCAATGTTTGAAAAAGGCAAGCCGGTCGTCTCACTGGTTGACGCTCGGCAATAGATTCGTCGTGGTAGATACGGCGGCCGACGGTGACAACAGATGTAGTTTCGGCGATCAGCTCTCGGCGATAGATTCGTCGTAGTTTCGCGACTGGCTGTAGCGGATGTAGCTCGGCGATCGGCGATTTGACAATGGATATGTCGTGGCGCAGCGATTGACGTAGATGGAGATTCACTTCACAATTTTGGTGTTGGATAGCCAAAGATGGTTTTTGAAGGCGTTCTTGAGTTCCCGGGCCTTGCCTGGCCCGGGAATGGCCTTATATCAATTTAGTGTTCCTCGTTCGAGGAGTAAATTGAGACTGCCATTCCATAGCGACAGCTTTTCTAAAGAAACCTCGCTAGCATTCCAAGGTTCTAGATTTTTGCAGTTTTCAAAATTTTGAATACAGAATAGTAAAAAAAATAAATCTAGAGTCAAAATACATACAATCATGGCCAAACTATAAAATACCTCACTGAAATTGACAGTAGAAAAAGAAAAATATGAATTTGAAGAGAAACTAAATTCGAAACAAAAAAAACAGTTTCAAAACAACTGCCATCCGAGCAGTCGTGTCTAGAAATCGGGCCCGTGACCCGCGCGCAAAATCGATAAAGTGATGTAAAATTTTTGAGAAAAATCAAGTTTTTTTGTGCTTAAATTACTGTGAAAAGGACTGTCAAGTGCTGTGATGTGAAAGTTGTGAATGAATAATAGAAACCAGGTAATATATTATGATATATACATACATGTAGCATTACATATTAGCGTTCCATTCTACCTTTTCACGAAAGGAACGGATGTAACGTGACAGTTTAATGAGCAGCTCCTCCCCTACCTAAACAGTGCCTAGGTTGACAGGATCCTAAGAGCTGAAGAGAAAAAAAGGAATTGGTAACAGATATTTATTTTCGTAAATTTTACAAGCTTTGTAGAAAGCAAAAAAAAGAGTCTCTAGATGATGCGGAAGAACGCGAAATTTAAGTTGTTTACGGCCTACAAGTTATCACGGTAGAATTAGAATGTTATTGGATCCAAACAAGGCCCACTTCCGGGTCTTCAAACAAACAAGGCCCACTTCCGGGTCTTTATTCAAACAAGGCCCACTGTCGTTATAGAGACTGAGGAATTCGTTGCCTTTAGTTTGTCCGACTTCCAGAGTTCAGCGGCTAGCTCATTCAGTTATTAGCTTCTGGATCCAGAAGAAGATTCTCGTCCTTCCACCGTCGATGAAGTATTATTACGCAGCTCAGATTCAAGATGCAGGAGCAGGAGACACGCAGGTATTAGTCGTCAAAGCTTTGACGGACGACGGGCCGGAACATGGTGATGAAGTTATATTGCCACTCAATGTTTGAAAAAGGCAAGCCGGTCGTCTCACTGGTTGACGCTCGGCAATAGATTCGTCGTGGTAGATACGGCGGCCGACGGTGACAACAGATGTAGTTTCGGCGATCAGCTCTCGGCGATAGATTCGTCGTAGTTTCGCGACTGGCTGTAGCGGATGTAGCTCGGCGATCGGCGATTTGACAATGGATATGTCGTGGCGCAGCGATTGACGTAGATGGAGATTCACTTCACAATTTTGGTGTTGGATAGCCAAAGATGGTTTTTGAAGGCGTTCTTGAGTTCCCGGGCCTTGCCTGGCCCGGGAATGGCCTTATATCAATTTAGTGTTCCTCGTTCGAGGAGTAAATTGAGACTGCCATTCCATAGCGACAGCTTTTCTAAAGAAACCTCGCTAGCATTCCAAGGTTCTAGATTTTTGCAGTTTTCAAAATTTTGAATACAGAATAGTAAAAAAAATAAATCTAGAGTCAAAATACATACAATCATGGCCAAACTATAAAATACCTCACTGAAATTGACAGTAGAAAAAGAAAAATATGAATTTGAAGAGAAACTAAATTCGAAACAAAAAAAACAGTTTCAAAACAACTGCCATCCGAGCAGTCGTGTCTAGAAATCGGGCCCGTGACCCGCGCGCAAAATCGATAAAGTGATGTAAAATTTTTGAGAAAAATCAAGTTTTTTTGTGCTTAAATTACTGTGAAAAGGACTGTCAAGTGCTGTGATGTGAAAGTTGTGAATGAATAATAGAAACCAGGTAATATATTATGATATATACATACATGTAGCATTACAACACATGCTATGTTTTCGTCAAATCCTGAATAGACATGATGACTACTATTAAAAATGAACACGTAAATATTACTTTCATAAAGAAGATTGAAAATAAAATGCAATAATTGAATAAATTAGCAAAATCGGTAAATAAATCACGGAGTAATAAGCTTTTAAAGTTTCTACAGGAGGCATCTCCTGTCCCTTTCTCGCAAAACAGAGCGCCCCCACAGTTACTATGAAAAATCTACTCGTGACGTCACATGCCAAAGAGATTGTATGAAAAGCTACCACAGCTTAGTAATGAGGTACTGTAATGACCTTCCTCTGACGTCACTGGCCGTTTGAGCTATCTCTTTCTATTCCGGTTTTAAAATGGTTGCACCTTGGTCATTTTTTGAGATATTTAATTTTTGTTTTCAGAAATATTTATCTTTTGAGGAACATGACTCGGTAGCCGTTGTTTTGTTGTATGACTGAGGTTGGGGGCTGAAGTGAGATGGTCGAATGCACAGAGCTATGGGAGGAGGCGTCCCGCGTGTCCCGCGAGTACCTGCCGGAGAGCGGCGAGCCGGTCCCCGAGGAGGTGCCCGAGCTGCTGTCCCGCGCCGCCGCGCACGCCGCGCGCGGGGAGTGGGGCGCCGGCGTGCGCCTGCTCGCGGCGGCCAGCGCGGCCGCGGCGGCGGGCCGGGCGCCGCGCCTCGCCGAGCGCGCCGCGCTGCGGGCCGCGCGCCTCGCCCGCGACCACCTGCGGGGCCGCGCGCGCCGCGCCGCCGCGCACATGCTCGCCGCACGGTAACTGTACGCGGGCGAGCCGCAGCAAGCGCAGCTGCAACCACGCCTTACCGAACTGAACGTAGGCCTCCCCCACATCAGAGCGCCAATCAATATAAGCAGCTGCTCGACTCCTGAGTACTCGCTCGCCGTTATTTGTGACTCCCCACTGTTTTCACCAGATCTTTGGTCCACCATATAAACCATATAAACATTTACATTCACCTAGTGGTGGACCGGCCTATCGTTGCGTCTTCTGGTTCATAGTCACAACTGGAGAACTTTTCTTCCCTATCGGTTGTCAATTCTACGATCAATATGGCCTGCCCATTGCCATTTCAGAGTTTGGCTGTTTCGTACTTGTTCCTCCACAATAAGCCACGAAGGTCAGTCTAACTAAGCTGTGCTGCATTTATCATATCCTTGTAACTAACCTATGAGCCTTAAGAGTGAATCGTAAGCTAAAACCTCATTTTCTCATTTACATACAAATGGTGTTCAGCTGGTGTTGGTGTCTTATCGTTGGTACGATTCATCGCTGGTTTCGGGCGCCTGCGGTATGGGACAATACTTATTTGTTTTGCAGATTTGCTGCGATCGGTCAGAGTGACATCGGCGAGCAGCTGCGCGCGGCCCTTACTGAAGGATACACGGATGATGAAGACGATGCTCCTGGTAATCCTATTTAAATATAATTGTCATCGTCATCATCATCATCATCGACAGTTTGAAGACGTCCGCTGCTGAACATAGGCCTCCAACGCCACACCAACCACCACCACGGGTACACCATAGCGCCACTTTTAGTGGCTGCTCACCTCCTGCGTCTATCGAAACCCGTGGTTTTCACCAGATGGTCAGTCCACCTAGTGGTGGCCGGCCTAAGTTCGAGCTCGTGGAATAGAATTATACTTTTATTAAAATAAGTAATAGTGCAAACCGGTAAATAAAAAAAAAACAATTATAGTCCAAACTCCTATTTTATTCTCTGCAATGCAATTTCCGATCTTGTAACAGACACTTCAGAGGTATTTATACACAGGTCCAACAACAGACTACGAGGTTGAGGAATCAGCCCCCACAGCTCAATCAGGGGAAGAGGAAACAGAAGTGGAAGCAGAAGCAGAAGCAGAGGCAGAAGCGGAAGCGGAAGCGTTAGAGCGGTTAGCGCGCGCGGGGCACTGGGCACGTTGTCTCGCACACGCGGGTCCACGAGCTCCACATTATGCGCTCAGATATGCTGCGCACTTGTTTAAAACACACCCTGTAAGTATTAATCAAGTTTAAATAGGTATTAAAAAGGCTCTTCCTATGAACCAGCGTTTTTATTATTGTATGTGTACCTGCTACCTTTCTTCAATGACGATTGATCAGACTTTTTTTTTTTTTTTTTTATTTTTTTTATTTTTTTTATTATTGAAAGTTTACAAAACTGGAAATATGCATTATATACTACTTAAAAAATAACAATATGTACTAAAATCATGCGGTGGACATATTCCCTTCTAGATGTAAACCTAACATGCGTTAATATAGCTAACAAAATGACGCTATCTCTAGGTGCTAGAGTGCTAAACACGACCAATATAATTAATTTTTAACACAAATAAATATAAATACCTAAGTAACGAAAGTTGCTAAATAAAGTGTAACTAAATAATGACAAACGTAATGAAATGAATGTACCCAATAACAAAGAAGGAGAAACTAATACTAATTGTTACAGATTACGACGTGACAATATCTCAGTAATACGTCGCCTAACTGAGGTTAGCGAACTATTATCAAAAATGTCAAAATCAAATTTTATTCTATCATAAGAGTCACACATTCGGTAAAGTGATGAGTGCTTTAACATATTAGTTTTGCAAATGGGAAGAGCAAATACATGCTTATTGGACAAGAGACGATTACCTGGACGAGGTACTCGAAAAGATATTTTATGCAACATATCAGGACACTCAACCAAACCCATAATTACTTTGTATAACATTATAATGTCAAAAGCCGTCCGACGAATTTCCAAAGGCGATATCTTATAGTGATTTAATCTAGACCTATAAGACCGTAATGATTTGCACATATTATCCATGTAAGTTATATGATACAAAAACTTCTTCTGGACCCTCTCCAATCTATCAGAATGAACTCGATAAACCGGATTCCAAACTACACTACCATACTCCAAAATACTGCGAACTAAGCTAAAAAAGAGCTGAATGGATAAGCTTGAGTTACGGAACACTTTAGACTGTCTGGTAACAAACCCCCCAATTCTCAGAGATTTCTTAACAATACAATCCACATGTTCGCGGAAATGTAACTTATTATCAATAACTACTCCTAAATCACGGATCGATGAAACTTCCATCAAAGATACGCCATCAATGACATAACTACCTGCAAATGGAGCGTGCTTACGTGAAAATTTAATGAAAAAACATTTAGATGCATTTAGTTTCATATGATTATGGCTGCACCATTGACTCACAGCGTCAATATCTGCTTGAAGTTCCTCCACATCCTTATCACTACAAACGGTCCTGTACAGTTTCAAGTCGTCAGCGAATAGCTTCACTTTAGATTTTACTAAACCAGGTAAGTCGTTAATATAGGTGAGGAACAACAGAGGGCCGAGGTGAGATCCTTGGGGAACACCCGAAGGAACCGCTGCTGCCATAGATCTGAAACCTTTAGCAACTACTAATTGAGACCGATTCAGTAAATATGACCTCAACCACCTTAGAAGAGATCCATGAATACCAAGACCTTGAAGCTTGACTAGTAGCATATCGTGATTGACCAAGTCAAAAGCTTTACTAAAGTCGGTGTAAATGGCATGTGCTTCACCGCCTTTATCAAGGACCTCCTGAATGTCAGTTACATAACCTAACAGATTAGTGGAAGTAGATCTCTTTGGTAAGAAACCGTGTTGATTAACATTAAGAAGCTGTGAGACATGCCAGTGTATTTTCTTAACAACTAATGACTCGAGAAGCTTACCCAGCCCTGACAGAATAGACACAGGCCTATAATTTTCAACACAAGCGAGATCGCCTGTTTTGTGAATGGGCGTGATGAATGCTACTTTCCACCGAGTAGGAAAGATGCCGGTACTCAATGATAATTGAAAAATTTTAGTTAGTGGAGTTGTTAGTGAAGCCGCACACTTAGACAAAACAATTGAAGGAAGTGTGTCTGGTCCAGCCCCCTTGATTGGCAGTCTACTAAGTGCTTTGCGGGCATCGCTTTCACAGATAACTATCTGACATAATGGCGGGAAACTATGAAGGTCGCGACTCTCACGACTAGTTATGTTGAGTGTGTTTGGACAAATTAAATTGTAAACCGAACTAAATTGCTCCAAAAACAAATTACAAATTTCCTGTCCACCTACTGCTGTTTTAGTACCCAAATACATAGACTCAGGTAAGGAACTATTATTTGATTTCAAACTATTAACGTACCGCCATATGTACTTTGGGTTTTTCTTTAATGTTATCGAACTGTTATCTCTAAATTTAGTGAAACATTCTAATAAAAGCTTATCGGATCTCTTTCGTGCATCAATAAAGGCTAACTTATCCCGCAGATTCTTGTATTTTTTAAACTTGTAATGTAATTTATCCTTCTCTTTAAGAGACTTTATTAAAGGATTAGAAAACCAAGCCGGATAGCGTGTGTTTCCTGGAAGGCGTGACGGGCTATATTCCAAAAGAATAGGCATAAATACATTATAAAAACTGTCCACCATTTCATCAACCTGGCCAACACCACTAAATTCATTGTGCCAGTCAATGTCCGACAACTTCTCATTTTCTCTCACTTTTATAATACTATGTCCACGTCCAGTGATAGGTTAAATTAGGATTTTTTCTTTATTTTTTTTTTCATTTCTTTTTGATGTTTTAGAAATTACAAATAGTTTATTTGCACAAAACAATTTTTTATCTTCAGTTTATGAAAATTTTGCTGACGTTTCTAGCGCACAGATGGAGTAGACATAGAAAGCGAAGAGATACCGGAAGCGCTGTCCCAATCCCTTGAAACTTTACGTCAGTATATTACGACCGAAGCCGGCCTCGGCTCATCTATATCCAGCGGAGACGCGCCGCTGGCCAAGGCGGTGTGTACTGAGATCTTAGTTCGAGTGTCGATGGCACCGAAATCGCTTGAAGCGCTAAAAGATGCTGGTAACGTGATGGCTGCTGCCGGAGCTGATGATAGAGCCATGCAAGTGAGTATACACTCAACTTAATATAATTTATATATATTTTGTCTTCATTTGTTTCATTATAATAAACCCATAACATTTTTTTAATTCCACGAAAATATCGGCATCTGCCGTATGATCCTTAACTGCCTATCATAATATATTAAAGATTGAGTAAGTAAACAAGTAACCGGTCTTGCAAAAATAAGAGGTCCTTCTCACAGCAAAAAATAACTTTTTTAATAAAGTTTTTATCCTAATAGCAATTGACTCTTAATTTTGCTCTATAAATATTGGCCGACAGCCGTTATATTCATGCGTACACTTTTTTTCTTGTCTAGTCTAGGACATAGGAACTGACAACGTATGATTTGTCCACAGGCTATTACACTGCTAATGTCACTACACGTGCCTCAAATAGCCCCAAAAGCGGCTCGCGCCCTGCCACGATATTCCGACATTATTGTAGCTGATGTGGGTAAGACCTATAATATTCTTGCTGTAGGACCCACATTTCTAGCATAGTGAACAATTACGCACTATGAGAAATTGAGAACAAACAATATTATTAATAAATTTAAAATTTAAATTTTTTTAATATCTTTTTAAGAACTTTTTTCTTGGATAATTTTGGATATAAAATATCCATTATTGGATTTGTGCACCTTAATCCTGGTCATACAACCCACTTCCACATCGCCTGTACCTAATAACGTTCTCTCTGTATTATCACATCACGTTATGGCCATTACGGGTTTGCGTTGAACTGTTTGTTGTGAGCTACGTAAAATCGTAGCACGCTACGCGAGTTTGAAATATCGTAGCAGTCTACGAAAACTCGTTTATATAGACACAGATAAAACGGTTTGTAATCCATTGTAAGATTGGAATTATTATAAAAAAATATTGTTTATGCATAACAAGTATTACAGATTATTTGGTTTACACAGTCCATCAGTGGCAGTTTGACGATCTATACGGCGTTCGATTTGTACAGTTTAGAATAGGCATGATGACAAATTTTTTTTTGGGGGAAATTAATTATATTCTTCAAAGATAAAAATAGGTGAAAACAAAAATTAAATATCTCGAAAAATGACCAAGTTACAAGCATTTTAAAAACCGTAATAGAAAGAGATAGCTCAAACGGCCAGGACGTCAGAGGAAGGTCGTTACAGTACCTCATTACTAAGCTGTGGTAGCTTATCATAGAATCTCTTTGGCATGTGACGTCACGAGTAGATTTTTCATAGTAACTGTGAGGGCGCTCTGTTTCGCGAGAAAGGGACAAGAGATGCCTCCTGTAGAAACTTTAAAAGCTTATTACTCCGTGATTTATTTACCGATTTTGCTTATTTTTTCAATTGTTGCATTCATTTTAATCTTCCTTATGAAAGTAATATTTACTTGTTCATTTTTAATAGTAGTCATAATGCCTATTGCTACAGTATATCGTAACGTGTATATCGTAACAGAATTCGCCCTATTTACATCAAGGGAAGGGTTATAATGTATACATTTTGTAAAGCTATGTACGTGTGTGGCGCGGCGGTGCGCGGGGAAGGGGCGGCCGGCGCTCGGGAAGCGTTCGTGATGCTCAACAGATGCCTCGACCTAGTGGAGGCAGCCGACGAAGATTCCGCGCACTTGCTCGACTACACAGACTTTGGTCAGCTTTTATACTGTACTTAAAGATAACGTCCAATGCACATACATAGATCCTGGACCCTGAGTAGGATTTCTTGTGTGTAGGGACCCAGAACCTACGAGGAGTATGATCCCACAGTACCTATAACAATTTATAAGCAGTAGCTTAAGAAAAAACACTGCCATTTTGTTAAATCAGTTTCGGTGTAAATAACGGACTTATAGCACAGCTTATGTCAAGCACATTTTATACAATTTTAGGATAGGCTTGCGTTTGATATCTATCAGATAGTAAGCAGAATTGCGATGGGATGTAAAACGCTTACCTTATTTCCTTATTTGGAACTGACCAATAGCTTTTTGTACACCTAGTGTCATTTTGCGTCCTGAAACTGATCAATGAATTTGGACTCGCACCGGTACATCTCATTCATACTCGCAACATTATGAGACCAAACTACTTGTAACCGTACCGTACATAACAGTACTACCGACCACATCTTTCATTCATATTTACCAGAACTTTGACCATTATAGCATTAAGGGCTCAGAGAATGCTCCTGCCCGAGTTCTTCAGTAACCCTTCACCTCACCACGCACCCCGCTAATTGCCTTCGACGACGACAATTTATATACAAAAAGGGTACAACACACGACGCTCCTTTTTAAAGTCGGGCAACACCGTTTTTTCGTGGCGAGTCCCCAACACCTGTATAGTGTAAAGTATGTACTGTACTTGTAGAGTGCACGGACTGGTCCCGCGCCCCGCTGCTGGTGTCGGCGGGGTGCGTGCGCGGCGCGGCGCTCGAGGACGCGCGGGAGTGGGTGCTCGCCGTCTCCATGGACCAGGCCGTTGAACAGGTACCACAACACGACCTGCCACACTGGATTCCCTTCCTTCCTTCCATCCCACCATCCTACCTTCCTTTTTGTGTAGGCAACTGGCTGACTACTTGCCTATACAAATTGCTTACACAATTCCTACAAATTGCCTACACAATAGGCATGATGACTACTATTAAAAATGAACAAGTAAATATTATTTTCATAAGGAAGATTAAAAAGGAATGCAATAATTGAAAAAAATAAGTAAAATCGGTACATAAATCTCGGAGATATAAGCGTTCAAAGTTTCTACAGGAGGCATCTCCTGTCCCTTTCTCGCGAAACAGAGCACCCCCACAGTTACTATGAAAAATCCACTAACGTCACATGCCAAAGAGATTGTATGTAAAGCTATCACAGCTTAGTAATGAGGTACTGTTAACGACCTTCCTCTGACGTCACTGGCCGTTTGAGCTATCTCTTTCTATTCCGGTTTTTAAAATGCTTGTAAGTTGGTCATTTTTTGAGATATTTAATTTTTGTTTTCACAAATGTTTATCTTTTAAAAGAATATTATTAATTCATCAAAAAAAAATTTTTTTAGTCATAATGCCTATTCCTACAAATTACCTACACAATCTCTAGAAAGAGCTTACAAAATTCCTACGGGCTACGAATTGCCTTCACAATCCCCACAAAATAGCGACATAATTTTCATTTTAACATACATAGATCCTGGCTTCTAACTAGGATTCCCTGTATCTAAGGACCCAGGAACTACGAGGGCGATGGGCACAGAACACCCACACTCAAAACAAGTACTTATTTGTTTTTTTCTGTGCATGAATACTTGGTCCTCTCGCGGAAATCGAACCTGCCACCTTCACACTATTAGGCGACCTGCTCAACCACCTCATCACAGAAGCTATCAATTCCTGTCAATAATATTTGTGTACACGGTTTCTATTAATTACCCACAAAATAGCAGGTGAGGTGCCGATGGAAGCAGAAGGCGAGCAGTCACTCAAAATGATGCTTTCTGGGGGATGTTCAGTTGTGGACGTCTGCCTGCTGATGATAATGATGAACTAAAAATATAGTCTTTGTCTCCCGAAAGCTTAATATGCACTTATGAGTGAGAGACCGTAAATTCATGAATATAGCATATGGCAACCACGTCACATTGACTTGATAATGTTTGCCTGTTCCTTATCAGACGCTGCCTGTGGACAGCCGCGGCCTGTACGCCTCGTACGTCGGCGAGTCGGAGCCTTGCTGCGTGCTCACCGGATATCCGCTCGCTGACAGGCTCGTTACCTTCACTAATGGTATACGTCCTAATTTTTGTTAATTCAACTTTTAATGCAAAATTCGTAATCTATTTTCCAATAGGTACACTCATTCTGAAGCAAGTTTTTTTGTAGGTTTACCTTACATTGAAAAACCAGCACCGCTTTTCACTACTTACCAGTTTAAAAGTTATCTATGCATAATAATATGTGGTACGAATTGATCTATTAAACTTGATCAAATGTAGCGTGCTACGAAATGGCGTAGACGTCTACATTGTTTCGTAGCTTTACGTCAAGAGTTCTACGCGAGCTCAGTATAATAAAGTTATTCTTAAAAAAATATTTGAAATCTTAATCTTAATTTAAAAAAAAAAAAACAAAAAAAAAAAAAAAAAAAAAAAAACAAAAGCTTGGTCAATGACAAATCCCTACGATAAACATCAAAAGTGTCGGTGTATGGTGGAGGCGTGTTCCGGTTAAGGTGGCAAGTCACACTCAGCGCGCCCAATTCAAATTTTCTTGCGGTTATTGCTAATTACAGCTTAATTACTCAACGCAATTACATGCAAACTAATTTACCGCAAATAAATAGAATGTATCAACAATTTATGAATAAAAATATCACCTAAATATCATTGGTTTAGCAACAATTGGCAAAAAACTAATTTTGTCGTGGCTTTTCAGTCTATTGCCAATTGTTGCTAAACCAATGATATTTAGGTGATACTTTTAATCATAATTAGTTGATAAATTCTATTTATTTGCGGAATACTAGTTTTCATGTAATTGCGTTGAGTAACTAAGCTATCATTAGCAAAATAAGCAAGAAAATTTGAATTTGGCGCGCTGAGCGTGACGTACCACCTTAACGTGATGAGTGGTTGTGAGATGTGACTGTCAGGTCGGTGTGCGAACCGCGAGCAGTGGTCGCGAGCGGCGAGCGCGGCGCGGGCCGCCGCCGCGGCCGCCGCGCTGCTACAACATGTCGCACTCTGGTGCGGACCCGCCGACTATACACACGTGTAATCATACACACACCACAGACCATTGGTATGCATTTCATTATCGTTACAAACAACTTCATGCTTTTTTAATAACTACATTTTATTGAGATATCATTTTTAGCAACCAGCGGGATTTCAACCCGCGCCCCCCAATTCACCGGGTTGGGCGCTCTATCAACTAACCTATGGTTACCTGACCGCTAGCTGAACTATGTGTTTTTACCGACTAAGCCGTCGTGGTGACACCTATAGTACGTACCTATATTAGACAGGTAACTACTTATTAGTAGTAATTACGATACTACTGAACGACGAGAGATGGCGCGCTTGCTAAAACTCACGGGAATGATTTTAAAGTGTAAACCATAGTCCATAAGATTTTCACAGCTAGCGGTCAGGTAACCATAGCTTAGTTGGTAAAGCGTCCAAACTGGTAAGGAAGGCGCGGGTTAAATCCCGTTGGTTGAAAAATGTATCTCTATAGATATACTTTAAGTGTGGTTAGGCTTTCCCATGAATTACGTATTGGTTTATTTTATTACTATAGGTATTAGACGCTACAGCTGAATATCATTCAGGCCACTATTGAATGGCGCCGTTTATTAGAGGCCAGGCTGTTAATTGAACAGCTAATTAAGCTAGTTGACTGCAACATTAATGATATCCAATGCCATGTTCCCTATTAGTTGGTGTTGACATAACCTTCTTGAGACTAACTTATTGAAACTACCACTAGGTGACCGTCATGCCAAGAAGTATGCTGCGTCGGCCACTACAAGCTGATCTTTTTGGTGGAGGTGCAATGTCTGTTACGTGGTAACGAATTATCTCTGGTATATTGATAATCTGTTACATTTAGTTGCTAGGAATAATAACTATGTCCCATGATCCAATTCATTTCTTTAGGTGAAATAAAATTAGACTGATAATAATTGTGTTGAGAATATACTACTATGATAATTTAGTACTCGTGTATTATTCCTTCAATCTTGTTGTAAACCCATTTAAACGTTTTTAATTAAATGATTTCGTTATAATCCTTGTAATATTTGATGACCACTTAGCATATTAAAATGAAACTAGCAATATTTGTTTATATCGCTATAATAAACTCATTTGTTATCACATTTATTCAATAATATACTTTGACACAAATATATTTTTACGTACTAGGATTTGTAGAATACACTCCAATCTTATGATTTATACTGAAAATTGGTTCTTAAAGATCGTGATATTATTACGTTGTTTGATGATCGTGAGATTCTGTTTCAAGATTCGTTTATTAATATTTTATCAAAGTTTTGATCAAAACGGGCCATTTATGAAATTTCAGTATAAATCTAACAAAGGAACTTAGAAAAGATTGTACCTAGGAAGAAACAATTATTATTCTAAAGAAACGTTAAGGTTGATATCCGATACCATATCACATTTAATACTACACCGAGAGAAGACGTTGTACAGTTCTGAGAGTATCATACTATTTGATTATTATTACATGAATAGATATATGTATTTTAGATATGCGTACGTTAGGGATCCAATGGTATCGGGACTCATCGAGGCACATAATAATTAGATTATGTTTCCTTACACACTTAAGAATATTTTATTTGTTTATTAATCTAATATATCAAGATAATAAGCGTAAGTTGTGATCGATTCCAACATTGTCAGAATAGATAGTTAAATATAATATCGTTTATAGTCAATACTTGTATAAATATATATTATCCTAGTGTGACCTATTCTATTTTCAACATTAGCCGAGCGGTAATAATGATGTTAAAATTGCATTTAGTACCGCTAATTCTATGATACTCTCAACCATTTGACAGAAGATTGGTGTTTTCTTTACATTTCACTTCAGAATAGGCCACGTTGATATAATAACACTATTATACAACACAATCAAATATAAAAATTATATTGTAAAAATATACTCCACACTACCGTACACAATTTAGGCATTCAAAATATATGAGTATTATAAATATAATTTTAAGAAGAATTATAGGTAAATATGTGTATTGTATAATATGTTTCTCTCTTTCTCTCTCTTGGGAAATGTACAATTGCTATAAAATAATATCAACAGGGTAAATGCACCTTCTCAAAACTATTAGACAAACCTAGGAAAGATAAAAGTATATGCATAAATGGAAATATATATCCGCAGTGAGATAAATATTCACTATTATTTATATAGACGAACTAAGTTCGACCAGCGAATAAGCTCTTATTATTATGATATTAAGCAAAAACACCATGTAAAAATTGGAATCCAAATAAGTTGATATCAGCATTGCATAGATCTTAAGGCGCACCTAAACATTCAATTATATTACAAAATATTCAAAATTGCACAAGTTTTTATAGATCAGATCTCCATGCGACAGAGACGACGCCACCGAAACCAAAACAGACTATTATCTCCCTTTTCCATTTACTGGGCTGTGCATTATTTGCTAAACCATAACCTGTAATATGTACAATGTTATTGTGAGTAGGTATAAAGTGCTACATAACAATAAAAAAAAACATTTTTGCCTTATTATATTAAATTTAAAACAGAATGAAACAATGCTAATATCAACTTTGTTCCTAATAAAAACAAGCAGGTAAATATTGTCAAGATAGGCTTTGAAAGCAATGGAAGAACACAGATTTTGAAGGGAGAAAGTTCTCGCGAAGGATATGTTGTCACGTCGATTGTTTTCTAACACCGATCGAGGTGATAAAATTATTGATCAATCAATTACTCATTAATATACCTAGTTACACGTATAAATCTGTAATTTACTAATGAGCTAGGTCCACCAACTGACATCGTTTTTGCGACACAAAATTTATATGATTACGTAATTGTCAAATAAAATGCACTAGCAAATGCTGCTGGGACGACTACACTGTTCTGAGACGAATGAAGTATGCCCCAATAGTAATGGAATCTTATGCCATCGGACAAAGTGTAGTCCATATTACGATACCTCAATATCCGGGGAAAATGGAAGTAGGTATGTGTCGGACACATTCGTTTCGAACCTAGACTAAACAGACCAGTAAGAAACTCACGAAAGTTGTGCGTAGTACCTAGATTTTTAAATAAGACTAGCTGTATAATTTTGTAGAAATATATACATCTATATAGATGTAAAGAAATAAGTAATTACTTACGATAGTCGCAATGATAAACGTAAGTATACATTGGAAATTTCACTAAAGCACAACCTTGGAAGAATAGTATCTAAATGCACTTACACACTAGAGTAACATTAGAAAATTTATTTATTCGTAAGATAAGGCAAAGTGTCGAAATTGGGGTTTAGGGATATTATCATAATTAGACAATAATTATTATTGTTGGTAAAAGTATTTTATGCTCGTGGAACACTAAAGAACTCAAAAACATATCTGTGAGTAAGTATGCCACGAATGTGATATCTAAGCATTGAGCATATTATATAAAATATATAATATTATTTGTGTTATTGGGGGGTTAATACAACTCAATGCCGGTCTCAAAAGTACATTTTAGATTTTTAAATAAACGTTTATTAGAAAAGTGATAGTCTAGCTAAGGACTTAGTATAAAAGTAGATTTTAAATGCCATTGGGCTAAGTAGAAAAGAGATATTATCCACAATGTTATATAACTACTGATAGATGTGGTCCTATACATACAGATGAAATTCACTACAATTTATTAGTTAGGTACATCTAATTTACACCGAGATTTATGAAAATGTCTACTTACACGTTTCTTTACACATATCTAATAATACTTCGCTACAAAAAATAAATTTAAGCTATTGCTTTAAATTATATTTGCTTTTTACGTCTGAAACTATTAACTCTACGACCTTACGTCTCTTACTTGCGACTGTGAACTATCAGTTTAACACATATCCAAGTGTAAAAATACAGGACCTACAACACAATCTGTTATGGCTGACACAGGTAATTCTAAAAAACTTTAAAACGGAAGAAGCTCTTTTTGGTATATACCACAGTTCAACCTTGGAGTTTTTAGAAATGACGTTGAACTAAATATACCATACAAAATCACGTAGTGCTAGTGGTAGACTGCGTTGCTAGTAGAATTGTATAACAACCTTAGATAACAACAATCGCGATATGTAGGATTTTATCTGGATATTATTATAGTGATTACACAAACTGTAAAGTATTTACAAATGGTCACTTTTATGGTTCTTAGCAAGGGCAGCAGCTGTTAGACAAATGTGTGACGTTTGAAGCTCTAAAGCCGTAGAGTGGCGTAGGTCGAGTAGTATAAGCATTGTGTGAGTAGTATAATGCATATTAGGTAAGTTTGCTTATTGAAAACCAGCTCATTCATAATGTATTTCAGCAGAATTCGGATAAATTTGCAGAATGTTTGACATAGTAGAAGATTCTAAAAACACTAAAAATGGTTTTTGATTCACATTAATCTTAATGTAAAATCTAGTCAATGGTTCAATTAGTAAGAAGGCGAAGTCAAGAAACAAGTTGTAACGCTCTTCCGGTGAAGCATACAACGAAAGCAAATTATTGAACGTAAAACGTACAGGTTACCTTTTCTTTTAATCGAAAACTCGAAGCCATATATCGCCATCAAACACGTGACTGGTCCACTACTCGACCTACGGCACTGCACCGATGTCCGTCACTCTCGCCACAAGTCTTCGAGCACATCAGTATTAGTAAAAGAGCTAGGTGAGCCGTCGGGAGTGCTAGTAGTCGTGGCGCTCCGGCGACGGCTCCCTGGATCAGTCGGGCGACTCGTCGGCCGCGAGCGAGGTAGCGGGGAACAGCGGGTACCAGCCGTACGTGCGCTGCGGCAGCGTCAGCTTCTCGAGGCAGATCTCGGCACCACCCAGCGCCAGGTTGTGCTCGAACCCGCCGCAGCGCTGCCACAGCATTACCACCAACGTACGACCGAGCGCCTCGCTCGCCTGCAAAGCGACGGTTAGGTACAAAAAGCATGTTACAATGTAAGCCAAATCCGTCACAACCACCATGGTTTAGCTTACTTTTTGTATTTCCAATAGTAAAATAAGGTTTGGTTTTAGAGAGATTAATTATTTAGTGTGTGGTCATTGTACATCATCATCATAGTTGTTCATGTACTCATAAGTAAGTATTAAAGGCGGTGGAGAAGGTTCAAATGTAGACACATGGACTGGGGATTCCTCGTGCGACATTAGAAAAAAGTTTTGATTTTAACATAGGAAAATGTATGAGTAGACAATAAACTATATCATATGTTTGATGGTAAAAATAAAATTACCTATAAGTCAATACAAGAGAAGTCACAAAAACGGAAAGTAACTAAGTAACGGTAACTTACGTGTTGGTTGTAACTTACTTGATATTTGAGCGTTTGCTTGAATTTCGGCTCGGTCGTGCGGCGGACAATGCGTGTCTTACGCTTGTGCAGCCACTTGTCTCCGTCGCGAAGGTAGCACTTTACGTATGAATCTGGCACCTCACCATTCACGCCGTACACTCGACGGGCGTGCGATACCTGGTGACACGCACAAACGCTCAGGTTATAAATAGTGAGAACCCATGCGGAGAAACAAAAGTTTAAAAAAGTACCTCAAGCTCCAACTGTCCCTTGACCATGATAATGCTGATGTTGATCTCGGCGTGTAGCGGTGGCAGCGAGGCGGCGCGCGGCGGCAGTTGTCCGGGCCCGAGCACGGCCCCGGCGCCGTCGTCCTCCAGCCCCTCGCAGGCGGCGGCTGCGGGCACGGCCGCCCACATGCTGCCCTTGCGGCCCGTCGCCGTGCCTGCGCGCACACGCACACATACAGCGCTCGCCCGCTACGCTCGCCACCACCGCCCGCGCACGCGGCCTGTGCATCTCCAGCGGATGTGGGCGAGTTCGGTAACATTCAGGTGAACGTACGAAACATATCAAAACCACTCAATCGAACATTTAAAGATTACCAAAAATTAACATTACATGAAAGTTAAGCACGTCAAACAGCTTCGTGCCAATGTATACGGTTTTGGACATACATTCGGTGACTCGAGTCGTCCCCTTCCTAAACACACAGATGAAAGAGAAAGCGTTTAAACGTGTGCAGCCAAGAGTGGAGTCGAGATTCTAATAGTTCTCTCAAGCGTTTCTCAACTTATTATGGTAAGCATTCCGTGTCATGAGCAGCCACTGGTTGATTGTTAGGAAAGTTTGCGTTCCGTGGAGGAGCTTCGTGTTTCGGCTCATGCCGCTGCCGGCTTCGGCGAGCCGCGTGCAACCGCTACATCTCATGCGCGACCGCGACCTAATATTTTTTGCGGTGGTAATTCCCTGGCTCGCAAAGTCAAAAAGACGTTATGAAATTAACTACGGCCTAAGGAGAGGTTAAATCAATATTTACAAGAAATCTAATAGAATGCGCTTCGTAACAATGGGTGAGATTTGCGGAGGTAATGAAATCCAAACATCCTAGGCGACACAATGCCGTCGAGATGAACTTAGACAGCCGAACGGACGGTACACAGAAACAGATGAAGTGAGCGTGATCGCCCGCGGCCGGGCATGCGTCAGGACAGAACAGTACAGACAAGTGAAGTGATGAGAAGCGTCGGGCGCAGCCACATTGAACGGTGCGTGCGCGCGGCCGCCGCGCAAGCGATGTATGACCATGCTACTACAGCCCCGCGGCCGCCGCCGCCGCCGGGGCGGGGCGGGCGGCCGCGGCCGGCGGCCGGCTCGGACGTCACAAGGGAGCGCACACCGACGCCGCGGGCGCGGCGCGGGCGCGGACGAACAATCGCTTACCGAGGCGCTAGCGGTCCGTCGCTGCTGACCAAACAAGCACAACACAGTACAAGTCAGTACTACCCAATGTTCGTATACTCTAGCTAGGGCGGTGGCAGGGGTGTCGGTTGGGAATGATTGCGACAGGCGCATGTTTCAGTGACGGGGCGCACCTGAGCTTTGGAAGTGCTCTTACGCTTAGGAACGAGAGGATCGTGATTTTTAAAAATAAATGGTGTAGGTAAGTGTTACAACAAAAAACAAAGGACTTCAAAAGCGTAGGTAATACTTGAAACTGGAACTTGTGTTTGAGTTGGCACCCTTTCGTTTAAAGCAAGAACTTCCTGAGCCCTGAAGTTTACGTCTTACCTATCTGAAATTCAACTGCATGAAAAGATATAGTATATAAATATGACAGGACATTAAATTTCTAATAGATACACAATACATCAAAAGTGTGTCTGGATATGTTAACTGCTATGTATGGATTTAGTCACTGTCGATAGGCCAGTACTATAATTATAATATTATTAATATATTCAACACCGTGAACTAGTCGAATGACATATCCAAACAAACTTGTAGCTTTTCTAAATTAGTCACCTAAATATTGAGTACACTAGCAACTTGTAACATGTTTCTATCACATGAAAGACATTTCTATAAGAAGTTTTTCTACATTTTAGTGACTAGTTGAAAAAAGCTCGTGTTATGCAATAGGTTGAGCCAAGGCTAGCGTGGCAACTGGTCGCTGGTAACTATGTAACATTAAATTCCCTTTTTGCTGCTGTTAGGTATTTCTCTGCTATTGAATATAACATTCTATCTTATATACACTAATAAGTGGTCTGTCCTCATTATGGACTGTCACCACGCTAGTTTAGGCCGTTGAGTCTGTCTCCGAGGCAGCTCATCTAGAGGCGGTACTTACGCCTGGCCGTGGACCCTGAAAGTGAGAGCGTGCGTCCGAGCTCGCCCTTCACGGCTCGAAGGGAACGCAGGATGTCGTCCGGATCACGACGAACGCATGACGAGCGTCGCCGTTCGTTCCGTCGTGGTGAACTCGCTTCTGCTCCCCCCTCTATATACGCCATTTGAAGATACATAACAGTTATATACCCTACGGTTTGCTATTTCTTATAAATCCACCAAGGCACACCAAATCTACAGGGATGTATGTACCTAAACGTAGTACGCGCTGTGCAAAACAAAACAAAAAAATCAGTGTGTGTTTATAAGATAAATAACATATGCAGGTATAAGCGAAAAGATTTCAGATGTGGTGTTAGTCACAACTTTGAAATGCTCGTCGCAGACGATCGCTCGTTTATCGCCCTGAACCTTGTGCGTTTAGGTTAAATAAGTTAGGTAAGTTAAATATGTGCAGCGAGTGCTTCCGTGTAGAACACATTCTCTCATAATGAAAGAATACAATAAGTTTAAAATTTTAAAACACAATCATTATTTAAAACATTGATTTTTAGCGATTCACATACACATCTGAAGATATTTTGTTTACCCTTTTCTTGCTGTTGGAATGACGAGCGCCTTGAGCCAGGCAGGGAGCGGGAGAAGTCCTTCCCGAGCTGGTAGACTTCCACCTCCAGCGTCTCCGACTGCGAGGAGCCGCGCCGCGAGCCCCCCACCCACGCGTGGTCCGGGTGCAGCAGCGACGCACACTCGCCGATCGAGTCCACGTCATCTGAAAAGGACATGCCCAAAATTATCACCATGGATGCTACATTATTATTGGTTACACATTTTGAAACTCAAACACCCATGCATATTATGAAATACATACCGTGAACGTTGCTCCCTTAGTTTGTAAATGCGGACAAGATAAATGATCTCAATATTAAATTAAGTCTTTGAATGTCAATAGCTGATGATAAAATAAAGTCTATATATATGTATATGGGTGGATATGGGGGTTTGTTGCAAAACTAGTGGGATATGACGGTGGGTAATGAGGGTTCCTAAAATAATGAAAAAATGAGAAAATGTATTTAAATGTATTGATGAATACCCAAATGATACTTCTTATCCCAGTCTACCCATGTGGTACCTGAAATAGAGCGTTGCGAAGCGAAGTCCCCGCGGCGCAACGCCCGCGCACCTGTGAGAGACCCGCGCGGGGAAGTATTGGCAGACCGCACGCCACGCTCCTCTAATATCCACCAAACTGCGCGTTCATCCGCGGATGCTTTCTCGATGTCCATCTGAAATTAGAAAAAAAAACTCAGAAGAACTCGTTCTTCCGCGCAAAAACTTTGCGATTAATAACTTCATATGCCCGTCGAACTGTGTCCATGTTTGGTCGTTTAATCATCGAATAAAAATATAGCCATACTGTATTTGTTAATATTTCTTTAGGCCATCGTATTTTACAATTTGTTTTTATTTATTTATTTGGTGCAAAAGGTGCACGTAGATGAACTTAATGCTAAATAGCAATTTTAGTTGTAAACACTATATTAAGTAAGTGTTTAAAAATTACCTACTTCAAGATCACTTTCTGATGTCTGAATATGAAACAGACTCAACCTGAGTGTTGTACGCAGGCGTTAATAAAATGTTAAATAGTTATATCATGAAGTACGAACAGTGCACTCTGCAATAAGCACGGGGTCGATGCCAGGGCAAGCGTCCCAAAGGGTGAGCTCAAGCGCACGGCCCGCCAGCAGGTCTGCCGTGAGGCCGCCAAACCCGAGCGTGGCGTTCCACACCGGGCTGCACGACGCTGACGCCGGATCCGTCTCGATGGGCGGACAGCTCTCGCTGGAATCATACAATTATCTCTTGTCACAAATGGCCAGGTAGACATATGGCGGAAGGATGAGATATTAACTATTGTGTGGTCTATATCGTGATTTCGTTTATGTGTTTCGGTGATGTGCCAGTCGTGAGTAAACTAATATGTTTGAGAACCACAAAAATTGAGTGAGTATCTGCCAGCCAATAGGCATGATGACTACTATTAAAAATGAACATGTAAATATTACTTTCATAAAGAAGATTAAAAATGTATTCAATAATTGGAAAAATAAGTAAAATCGGTAAATAAATCACGGAGTAATAAGCTTTTACAGTTCCTGTAGGGGACATCTCCTGCCCCTTTCTCGCAAAACAGAGCGCCTTCACGGTTACAAAGAGATTGTATGTAAAGCTACCTACCACAGCTTAGTAATGAGGTACTATGAACGACCTTGCTCTGACGTCACTGGCCATTTGAGCTATCTCTCTCTATTCCGGTTTTTGAAATGCTTGTAACTTTTTAATTTTTTGAGATATTTTATTTTTGTTATCACAAATGTTTATCTTTTGAGGAATATTATTAATTTATGCAATAAAAAAATTTTAGTCATCATGCCTATTCATACTGAGCCACCGTAATCATAAAGGTGGAAAAATGTCTTCTCAGGTTTCTTTTATTACCTATGTAGATTACTTACAGCGATGGTAGCAGCCGTATCCTTGCGAATGCTTCCGGTTCATCACCATACCCCAGGGAAGGGTCCCTGGAGGGCAAATCGTCGGCTGCTATCAGCACGACAACGAGCTTGCGGATCTCGCTCTCGAAGAACACCTGCAACTGCGCACGCGCTGGTGGCCGCTCGCGCGCTCGCTCCGCGCGGTCCTGCTCCTTCGCACACACAAACATACTTCAAACAAACGTAACTGAACAAAGCCATCCCACTGCGACCTAGTACTGAAGCTATTAATTGCATAAGACTTCCATGATTAGTCAAATATAATTAAATGATTGTCAATACTTTGGATAAAGAACATGAAACCGATAAAACCAAGGTCACGTGGAACAACTTTCGGGCAGGCTATAAGACGAATAATTACGTAAATAGTAAATTTATACGTATCATAACAATAGTCCAAGATTTAAATGCAAAATCTAATCAGTCGAAGTTTTGGGGAATGCATTGTAACTTTATCAAGTAACATGCAGCAACAACCAGCTATTGTATCAATCGTTTGCAGCAAACAGTGTTTATGTTCATTATCTCCACATGTTCGTTTCATTTGCAAGATATCGGTTTAAAGTAACATGCGTCGGGCTGAGGCAGTTCTATCAAACACAAAGTAATGAGTAAAACCGGATGCTGACATCCGCCATGCAGAAAGCTGTACATGCTACCGGTATCACAAGCTGCATAAATCTGCACGCCTACACCAGAAACCTGTACACTGATTGGTTACCATATGGGCACCTCTAATACGTACTCAGTTAAGGCCTAGCATGTCTATGAAACAGTTTACTGGCAAAAGCTTAGTGATGAGGTCTATCTATTAATTTTGAACTAAATTTATTAAGGACGTTGGTACATTATAGTTGAGCTTAAATTTATATTCTACATAATTATTGCCTACATTATTAATGCATTTAGCCTAAAGCAACGTATGTAAGTTGTAGGTAACCGGTGATGATTATGTTTGTAAGTACACCTATTTACAAAAACAAAAGTAACTGGCACTTTGCAGAGTAGGGTTTCTCATAAGTAATTCTAATGCCATAAATAATTTGGGAACTAATTGTATAAAAGTATTTGAATGCGCATCACTTGCTATGCAATTTGTTTAAGGCATCTACCAATATCTTAATAATTGACTTACTTTGTTTTGTTCTTTGGTGTGATTAGATCTAATCTGTATGATGAATATGGTAGCGATATATGATTTAGTACCTATCAAAGAGCATAAATGAATCGCATTTCAGGCATTCATTCACATAGACTTAAATTGAATTTTAAGAATCCATAACAAAATATTTGAAGCATTAAGTAACATTCACGGTTTCATCATAGGCATTGAAACTCCAAACAATAGTAAAACAATTCATATTTGCAATGGATCATTTCTTAATTATGTAAAGTCGTGTCACACATAAGGCTTTCATGTCGGTGCTCTCACTAGACCAATGCACATTCGACTCTGTGCAAATACATGCAGTTCTCAACCTGTAAGTAATGAGTCGTACATTCAACTACTTTAATAGAGCAGAGCGGATATGTACACTTGTGTCGTTGTAGGGTGTATTGGTCATCACATGACAGAAGCGTCGGGGCGCGCCTGTCACGTAAGGTGTTCCGTGCGGTGTACCGTGCTCCACCACTCCAAGCGCCTAGCAGGACTAGTCTCGGCAGCATCTCTCGACAATGTGCGGCATCACACTACTCTAAGTCAACAGCAAGACTCGGTAACAGACACTCGATGCGCAAGATATGGACGGTACGAACGGAAGTGCAGCGTCGTGGTGCAGCCGGTTCACGTGCGCCTGCTGGTTTCGACGCTGGCTCCCTCGCGTTTGGGCACAGCCATCTTCTTTTCCACTACCAGCCCGCTACTTTAATGTGTCACGCATCACGCTTGGCTCATTGTCGTGATGGTGTATTGATTTTTATTAGACCGATACCGGTGTGACATACGACTCAATGATCTAGCGTAGGAAGGTAATCTCTGGATAAGCTGAAAGCGTCAGCGGGCTAGCTTCACTACTTCTGTATTTGCACTGTCGGTAGTCGACTCTAGTCTCTAATCATCCACGGTATCCTATAGATGATTTCGGAGGGTGGGACGTGTCCCCTACTCTACCATCGATCACTAGAGCTGGCTAGCGTCTGTCTACACTTACTTATAACGTCATGCGATTCGTCATAATTTGAGTTATTGCCGATCGTTCCCTAACTTCGCCCGGCGCCGATGGTGGCATTATGAAATTGGTCGGGTGAAAGAAAAAATAAAAATCTGAAAATAAGTAGGTAGCATTTTTTCACACACTTCTCTTAGGTTAATCATCATATAAACGATAACGTATAACGAATATAGATAACAAATGAAGTGGAAAATGTACGCATCAGGTATATAAATATTTATGAGTAAACAATCAGAGTATCCCTTTCCCTATACAGTAAAGGTTAACAAGGTTAGAATTATTCTACGGTCGTAAATAGAAACACTAATCTCTTAAAACTAGACTAACGTGGAAGATGTTTAACTGGTAAATGCTACAGTATCACAGCAGATTAACGGAGGCCGTTCCTGCACTTTAGTTCTTGTCCATTCCGAATCAAAAGGCATTGGATAACGAATACATGAATATTTTTTGTCGACATAACTATATACTTAGATCAAAATCAACGTATAAATGGTGGAAAGGGTCACTATTGTTCAGCCTTAAGTTTCAGATTGGACAAAAGGCGCCTGATCTTAATGACATGGAATGGGAGCGGAAGTTATAATACCTACCATAGGTAGAAAAAATCCTGCACAACACATCATGAGAAAGGTCGATCTAATTTGTTAATTGTGGGTAAATAACGTAACACTTTCTTATAAAATTTTTGCCTCTATGTAGAATTTTCATAAACGTGAAGCTGATGTGTCGTTGCGTGAATTAAGTAGGATTTTTATAAATAAGTACCTCTGATTGAATTCAACCTCTCTCAAATTGTTTTCTGTTATCCACATTAATATCGACTAGTATGAGTGGTAAACTTTACTTTAAGTTAAGTGATCATCTTTTAAGTAGTAAAGAGAGCGAGCTAACACTTCAATGCAATAATTAGTGATGCAAACAAAAAGTTTTCGTGTAGTTTATATATAGGTATCTACTAAGTATACAGTGACCATACAGCCAGTTTTTATTAACGGATCAACTGGCAAAGATGATCCCTTAACTGTGCGTTATCAACTGACCAGTTGAGGGCACGCGTAGTAACGAGTATGAATGATCCGGAAAGCGCTGAGGAGTAGGCACCGAGTGACAGTCTCTACTAGAGTTTATGAAGGAGCGAGCATTCCTGCTCAGTGTCTCATGGGTTCACAACACATATTGGTACAATTAAAGCCTATAGGTATTATACCGGGGTTTTCGGCAATTTCCGTCGAGTCGGCGACGATGGTGATTTGTCCGTATCCGGTTCTGCGAACCAAAACAACGTGCATTACACTACTTCTTATTCTAAATGCCGACTTCATATTATGAACTTACAACTGTGAAATAAAACTCAATATACCATCAGAAGAAGAGCGCCAAGAAGAAAGCTTGCAATTTCTTGCAAATGCATAGTGAACAAACGAAAACTGATTAGTTCTATCATTGGTGCTGTAGAAATAGTGAAGAGCTTGTAGAAGTGTTTCTAATTTCAATTTGTCGCAAACAAAGAACAAAATAGATAAGCTGGAAGAGAAAAAGATTATTGTACAAAATAAATAGAGACAGACAGTTGAAAGATTCTTAATAATTAACATAAATTCAATAGTTTTGTGTATGTAAAAAGTATGGACAGATAAATTTAATTCAAAGTCAAAATTAAATATACTTATTATTACGTGTTAAAACTAAGTGATTTGTGAAATATTTAGTTAGATTTCCTAAATGCTGAACCGATACGCCCATAGTTAACTTTGTTAATTATACATTTATAGGTATTTATTTACTCGCGTAAACCATGAGCATATCCTGTGTTACCATGACCCAGTAAATTTTCTTGGATACCAAATGATAAAGTATAGATAGGCTGTAAACGCCTTGTGAGCAGGTGTACTTATGCAGTCACAGATTGGTACAACTGGGGCCGTGGCTTTATAAGTTTGTAGATAGATAAACTTTTTATTGAAACACCACTATGTACTTAACAAATCATCAAAACTAACATAACGAAGCTCCACCAAAAAGAGTAAAAGTGAGCGGTGTTATCGTACGTCATCATGTGGGCTACAATAGCCCTGTACTTATGTGCCTTGTATTCGATCTAGTCATTTTGGAATCGCCTAGGGGATGTATATTGTGTAGAGTATGCGTGGGTGTAGCCGCGGCGCGTGTGTGTGTACCGTATAACGCGTGGTGTAGGTGCGTGGGCGGAGGCGCGGGCGGCGCGGGTGCATCGTCCAGCTGCGGCGCGGGCTCCACCAGCAGCTCCACGCTGTCGCCTCCGCGCTCCAGCACCAGGCAGACCTCCTCGAAGCTGCGCTCCGTTAGCGGCACCCCACCCCATTCCAGCACCTACCAAGGGCATTTGATTTGTTAAGGTGCCAAAATTAGCCTATTTCTTAGAATAAGTACCTAAGTTATTCTATGGTTATATATTTTTTAGAGTTTGAGTTTGCTTCAATCCTGGTGCCTTACATATCATTACCTGAGAGAGTGAAACCTTGTCTCTTTGTTTTCTTATTTGATTTAGTTGGCTTTCACGACAAAAAGTACGCAACTTCAAAAACAAAAATACTATCTTGAGCTACATTTGTTCTGATTGCAATGGTCTAATAAAGACAGACCATTTTTTATCTAATATAATATGATGCGGAAGTGATGTATAGCATATCTACTATCACACTTCCAAAAAAACGAATTCCCATAAAATTAGTTCAGTGACTCTTTTTTCATTGTAATTTAAGCAGTCACTCATTGTCCACAGCAATTTTTATCCTCTCACAGTCTGTATTCATGTCACTCCCTTCGGTCCCATCAGAACCAGGCACTACCCGTTAAATCTCTCCATTGTAATAGTAAATAACATTTCCATTCCGTCGCATATCCGGCCGGCAACCACACGTCCGTGAAAGTTAAATGACGTTAGGAACGGTCAAAATAACATTTGCTCAGTTGAGCACAGTAGGTATTATTTCAGTTATGTAAACGGCTGCCATTTACACATTACACGGATGTATGAATGGTTTTGGTTATAACTTTACAGAATTTAATTCTCAGCAGAAACAATCGTTAGTAAATATAACAATTTAATACCTATAAGGTAATATTTTATGGGTTGAAAGAATAGGTGTATCAAATCAACCCTAACTAAAAATAAAACCCTAAGTAATGGGAATTTGTATACTTATACAACGAAATAGACCTGTAATTTAGACTTCAAAAATAAAATAAAAACGATGTGTGAAAACGCAAAAAGCTCATTTCTGAATTAAATATGCCTCTAGTCTCCACGTGGTCTCGGCGATGTGAGAATAGGACCACCCAATTTCTTCCGGTGTTTACAATAAGAACCGACTAGGGAATATCCAAAGAATATGTAAAAGCATTTTCCATCACTAAGCCGTTTGACGAGCGTGGTGACAATGGTTTAACCCGGGGAGGTTTTACAATATCCCATAACCCTTATAGCGTTTATAGGGAAGGCCTGGCATAGGACGCCTTCTGGCTGTTGATGATTTTTATGATAGTCCCTACGGTCGGTCGGGCTATGGCTATGAGAACTCCGTAACACGCACGTGTACCTTGTCTCCCTGCTGCAGGCCTGCGACATCCGCGGGCCCCCCCGGCACCGTCCACACGATGACCGCCTCGCGCCGCCCGCTCGCGTCCGGCTTGCCGCCCACAACGCGCATGCCGAATCCGCGGGCTACACACTTTCGTATTCACTATCTAATTTCACCCCGTAGTTAAAAAGTATCCTATGTGTTAATCCAGCGTACCCATAACTGATCTGCTTTCCAAATTTCATTAACATTGGTTCAGCAGTCACGGAGATTAATGGTAACAAACATTAACACACACAAACATTCACATTTTTTATTCAATCCTACTATAACTCTAATAGAGTTCCTTCAACTTGGTCACTGCGGTGGATTAAGTATTGAACTAAGACATAAATCTACATAGCGTAGGCACATTTATTATGAGGTTAGAAACTTTACGCATTGATTTAAATAACAATATTTCGTATTCCTTCGTTAGTTATGCAAAAATATTCCTATTTTTGTTTTGAGTTCATGTAAAATAATGAACGCCAAATATTCCCCTTTTTGTCATAAATATTGGACAGTCCATCCGGCGAAAAATAAACGAGGGGCAACCGTAGCGGTAGCGTAATTAATTATTACCAAACCTCAACAAAGCCCCTTTATTACGATACGAGCCTTTGAATCACTCAAAATTTATAGAAGGATTTTTTGTAGGCAAAAAGTGAAGTAGCCGCAATTCGGTTATTTAAAAGATTTATAAATAAGTTACACACAGTTTGAAATTCAAATGTTAAGTGATTTGTTGCTGTAATGTTTAGCAGGCAATATTAATGATTTCCTATTTTATCATAATAAAAGCCTGTTTAATATGCTTCACCAATAATTATCCTAGGACTCCATCACTTTTATATAAATGGTATTAAACAATTAAGTTTTATGGAACATGAAAAGCATGTTTGACAGCATGTCAACAAACGTTAGATGATGATATCGACATGGCCGAAGGTGGTCGCTACGCCTCGATTAAGGCGATAGCAAGCTGGGTTTTTTAAGACAGAAAAATTTAGTTTTAGATCTAATACCACGATTTATTGCATACGATTGTCACTTCCAACCGAGTTATCGTTTTGTTAAAAAGCCTATAAAGTCACTTACACCGATGTCCCTTATCATTAGGGTCGCGCCGCAAGGAGACGCGGCGCGGCGAGCGGTCATCAACGTCGTGTATTACAATCTTGATCGCCTCCGCGTCCACGGACATCTGCCGAGCGGCGGCGGCGGCGGCCGCCGCGGCCGCGGTCGTCTGCTCCGGTGACTCGGAGCCGCGGGACGCCAGGGCAGCCATCGCACTTAGTGCGCCTGTCCTTTGTTGTAAAGCTGCTATATCGGGCCTGTGGAATAATGCGATTTTCGTAGAGACTGAATTGTCGCCTTGCTCAAATAACAACCACCCAAAGTTAAAGCTGAACTTTTTGCAAATCCGCCATTGGGTCTATTAATAATTATTAGCTCACATTGTTCATTGTAGCACTTACAATTGGCTGCCACGGCGCCTGATTGGTCTGTCTTCGTCAACGCTCAGCCCTGAAATGGACGGTGTCGCTGTTTGCGTATCGTCGGGTGGTCGATAGGAGCCACGTCGGGACGTCGTACCGGCTACCACGTCCACTGCTGAAGCTCTGTTAGAATAATATTTGTATTGTTCCTGCTGAGCATTCTCAATTAATTATTTAGTACGTGGCAAATGTTAAAAAAGTCCTGCATGCAGTGAGTATGCTTAGTGAATAGGCGTCTCCAAATACAAGCCACTGCACGCAATGAAATCTGTTCCAGCGTACGAACTCCACTATTTTTTGACATATCATGCTCTCTGGTTAGGAACGCGATGACTTTAAACTGTGTAATTAGGATTTGTTTTTCATAGTACAGTACCCCTAGTACAAGTTTCGATAGTTTACTAAAACTTGATTTGTTTACTTTTGCTCCCATACATTTCTGTGCAACGCCCCTAGCGGACACTTTGATGAACTAAAAATGGCAGTACAAATTATAAATGGATTCGCGCGTATTCACGTATTGGAAAACTCGTACTAGGGGTATAGATCGAGTAGTTTTCGCATCGCACTAGCAAAGACCTGCTACACAACACCAGACTAGCCATTACTACTCTTTCAAACCATCCCTATGACTATATGGCCACTGGGTGGAAATAACTATCATGTTGGGACATCTAGCATATTAATTATGTATAGACCAATATATTATACCTTCTGGATATAGGCGGTGGGGCCATTGCCGCTGTCTGATGCCTCTCCGGCTGGTCGTCCTGGTCGCAGGAGCGCTGACGCGGCGCGCGCACGGAGCGGCGGCGCGCGGGCGCGGCGGTGCTCGGCCGCCGCGACTCCACGTCCGGCGTCTTGCTGCCGCTACCCTTTAACTGCCGCCGCGGGCAGCGTGGTTACAACACTCGGGTGACTCAATACAGACTTTGCGTCTTGTTAGGGTTACACCCACAGCCTTTACATTCCTTCTAGATCTACATCTTTCTTGGTCTCAAAAATGTATGTGCCTAATTTCAGCACAGTTTGTTGAGCCACGAATAACACAAGAAAATAGAGAGACAGACATAGAAATCTTTGAATTTATAATATTATATTTTGGATCATCTTCAGCCATCAGCCGAATAAAGCTCATGTCAGGTCTCTATTACCTACGAACGCTATAGCTGTGTTTAAAATGCGTACAACAGATTCCCACGAGTCTAACCAGTCCTTTGGCCTATAGGCATTAAACATCCATACATTAGGTTTAATGCCCTGGGCCACACGAAAACCTTTATCTCCCTAAGTATTTTTATGTCGTATTAGTAAAACCAATACGAGTGCGATGTCTGAAAATTATGAGTCTGAATCCTGCAAATAATCTGGTAGTTCGAGAAGCGAACGCTCTACACAGTAGTGGAACCACTAAACTTTTTGATGTTCAGTCGACCAACCCCACCCTCTTTGAGTTTGAAATAAGTCACCCACTTGACCTACTTTATCAAGGATACAGGATATACGCTTGAATCGTCCGGCAACAATAGAGGTCGTTAAAACAAATAGTAATAACCCGTCTATTAATACTTTGGCAAAATTTTACTACTGGGTATACCCTTACCCATCTAGTAAAATATTGACTGATGATGAGCGCTCTTTAGAGTTACACGCTACACAAAGAAAACTTTTATCCATAAATACAATCAAGAGAATAGAATACAAGTAAAAGAGCAAAAACCATTATGAAACATTACCTTTTCTAATTCTTTGAGTGAGGCGGGTGAGACGTCTGAGTGCCGGCGTAGCTCCGGCGAGCGCGGCGGAGCGAGGCCCGCGCCCGCGCCGCCGCTGCCGAGCCGCGCCTCCGAGTGCCGCCGCTGCAGCGCGTCCAACATGGGCACGTCCAGCAGCGAGTCCGTGCTGTCCTGTGCTGCAGGGGGCAGCCGCGGCGCCGCTTTTCGCCGGCATACCGAGCATCGCCACGAGTTCTATAACACACAACATGTGCCCGTAAATTTTATCCGCAGACAATTTTTAAATCTCTTTAATTTTTAAGCTTTTCAATTGGATTGTTCGACACGTTTTTGTGTAAGTAGGTACCTTATTTCGATAATTTACGGGTAATCTGCGTGATTATATTTATTTAGTAGAGCTCTTGAGATATAAGCAGACTTAATTCCAAAAATTGACTGAATATTTATATTAGTAGTTAAAAGTAACATAGGGGTATAATAATTATGTACCTACACCCATCTTGTTATTACTTCATATGCTGTCGTTCAAACGCGTTGAATATACTTCTTGCACTGCGCGGCACCACAAATAAGTCGTAGGCAACATTTTGCTATCAGCAATTTAATCAATACCGAAATAAAAATTTCAAAGGCAAATTAAAGTAATTTCTAGCAAGTATTTATTTTAAAACCTAAAAGATTTTATTTTTAATACAAATAGGTAACGGTTTATTTGCCACTCTATTCAGTTTTACAAAACCATTTCATTTCAAAAGAGGATAGAACTCTGTAGTTCTAAGCTAAATTTTTAAAGGCATTTTAGTTTAAACCGGTAATGTGAATTGACATTTTGCTAGTTCGAGCGAGAAAACGACGTGCGGAGAGGAACAAAGGAGATAATTTAAAACGTTATGAGAAGCGAAACCGTTTAACTAGTTTTTCATTTAAGATTTAAATACAAATGTACTCATTTATTATTTAAACCTTGTTTAGGAAGAATCTACTAAAATGTGCTGATTTAATCAATCCACAGAAAATTGCATGCAACGGAAGTAAATTTAAAAAAAAATGTGACCAGTAAAATCCACGCCTCTGCTAACCCGTACCGATCCGTTCATGGATCAGTTGAAATGACATTTTGATTATTGCACAATTTCGCCACTAACGCGAAAGTTAACCTCAGTTACCTTACAATGAAAGAAATGATCATAAAGTTGCTGAAAATAACACACGTTCGTTTTACCAAATTACCGTTAAGGCTGGATTCACATGAAATATTATTGGAGTAGACAAGTATTAAGTACACCACGTGCCATGGAACGATTTCAGATTAGTCTGCTTGGATGATTCAAATCACAGAGCTATGAAACAAATGACGGTTCGTGTAGAGGGGAAGCGTTTTTTTTGCTCTGTGATTCAAATGCTCAGTTCGTGCTAGGCCTATCACGTGTATTTATTTAGTTAGTGTCAAAAGACTTGTCTCGTCACAGTCTAGTAATAATAGGTGGATATTGTACTGAATCCTCCAATTGAAGGTCCCTATCGGGTTTTGCATAAAATATAAGAATAAATATCTTTAAATTTTGTGCCGATTACTAACACTTTAGCACGTTCACGAACAGTTAGTAGACATCTACTGAGGTACATATATAAGTAACAAACCAAAAATAAAACAATAAGCAATAAACGAAATCAAAACAAGGGAGACAGGCGAAGCATGCCTTCCTTCTCCGGCCATCCCATCAGCCGAATCCTTTCCCCTATTTATTTCACTTCCCTCTTCCCACGGAAAACGAATTTACCCTTGCGAAGCCAGGGTGGGTTAGCTAGCTAACTCATATGTAACTTCCTATTTTTTTTGAAGGATATAAGTTCTTATAACGTTGCGTCTCACCGCGTCTTCGTCGCTGGCAGGCTTAGAGTAGGAGGAGCAGTCCTCGCAGACGCGGTGCTGGCAGCCGTTACATATGTGGAACACCTCGCCCGGCTTCAGCGCTTTCAGGCAGACGCGACATGCGCCCGCACGGGATGGCGCTTTGCCGGCTTCCCTGTTAGCGATAATTACATCATGACGCGTTTGAAAGACGAGCTAATGCTGTTGTTTGCGATCTACCAGCGTCATCAAATGAGAGATCTATGTATGATGTAATGATATGAGTAATGGATATCCCGTATAAAAGGGGTTGTCAAAACCTCAAAGAGTATTTTAATAATATTTTTTTAAATTATGAACCTCAACGCGTTATTTTAGTATATTTTTATTTGCTTACCGTTCAGTCTTAGTTGTTGACGCAGGCGGAGGTTGCGCTGGAGGTGGTGTTGGCGCCGGTTCCGCAACGGGCTCTGCAGCCCTCGGACCGAGCTTTGTCACTGTAAAAAAAGCTTAGTTTTTTACCAAAACAAAGCTAACAACAATAAATCCTTAAAAAGACTTCGGAAGACGGCACGAGCACTTATAAATAGAAGCGCTTCCTACGCGGAGCTTGTTTCGTAGCAACGGAGAAATGCGTAGGGCAGTGGGCGTTGAGTCGTAGACGCTACGCCGTAGCAGTTTGCTACACAGTCACCGGTGTAACAAAATGATTTAATTACTTTATTTTTTGTTATCAAAAACGGATATTTTAATAAATTTTACAGTTCAATACAATGTATACTTATGTGTAGATAAGAAGACTTAAATAATGAGCATGCAAGTTTTAAACACTGAAATTAAATTCAGTTCATTGTTAACGGGCCCGATGGCTCAGTTGGTAGTAGCCCTGCCTTCTGAAACGAGGGCTGTGGGGTCGATCCCTACCCAGGACAAGCATTTGTGTGATGAACATAGATGTTTGTTCTGTATCTGGGTGTTATATTGTATTCTATGTATGTATTTACAAACAAAAAAGTATCTCAGTATTATGTCAGTTATCTGGTTCCCATAGTACAAGTTTTGCTTAGTTTGGGGCTAGATGGCGCTGTGAGAAATTTCCACGCATATTTATTTATTATTATTTATTTATTTATTTATTATGATATAATGAAGTTGGATGAAATGATGGGAATTCAAATAAGTCCGCAGTTTGTGTCTACCTTTCGAGCAGGAATCTACTAACAATGCGTGCCAGGCGATCCCGCTCCCGCACCCCACTGCAGGCGACCGATATTTCGCTATGAATAAATCTATTGATAAATGATCGCAAATTCCATTGCGAACTCACTCAGATGTATTCCAGTGTTCAGATATTCATTATATAAGCGTTTTTGCTGTCTAAATTAAATAATATTGAATTGATTCAAGTATTACTTTTACAATATCTAACGATTACCACTTCAGAAACAATCAGTCAAAAAATATACTTAGAATACTAATCTAACACGCAATTTAATAGTGAGCCTGAGTTTCCATGAGCAAGCTTGAAACTTAATCATAATTTATAAACTCGCTCGAATAGTTTGCCAGTTTAAGAGACTATTACTAGCAGGCAACCTAGCCTCCTAGTCTCTTTAGTAAATTATTATACATATATGTACTTACGCCAAACATCGCGTAATATTTGTTAGATACGGCTTAAACTTCGTGCCATTTGTTGCCGTAATCATGACTACGTGATATTTTTCCCTTTTACGATAAAAAGATTTTTATCCAGCCTGTGATGAATGGGTATTGTTCAGGGCTGGAGAGGTGTGTAATACGTAGGTAGGTAGACCACGATTTGTATCAAACGGGCCATGGGACCGGAATTTTGATTTTCCGCCGCCCTGGGAATCGTCGGAGTTCATGTAGTTTGAAGTTTTCACAATGTTATTGTGTGCGATGAGTATGTGAAATATGTGAACACCACGAAACATACTTATACATAATATTGTTATATTATGTTTCGTACACGATAAAATATGAAAGTTGATCACTACCAAATATACAATGATGATGGTAATATGCATTTGTTTTCATGAATATTTTCGGGTATACTAAGCAGAATTGTATTTACAAATGAATATTATTAATTCAAAGGACGCTTCCCGCATTACATAATATATTTAGTCGTATTAGGTACTTCTTTATAGATTGTAGAGGAAAATATTAAACAATGCAAGAGTTCGATAAGTAGATTTAACTAACTGTTTTGCAGAATAGTTAAGTAATTCTCGTTCACAATGTTCCGTCACAAAGTTTTCAAGTATCGCACAATGCTGTTCCTACCTCTACTACATAGGTAGGACTAGGTACATACATACATTGCATATTCGTTCACAGCTCAGTTATTACGTAACTTGGAAACCTCAGTTACCTAACTTCTCTTCAAGTAGGCACAACAAGTATTTACTTCTGGCATTATTAGTGTTGTAACGAGAAGCCAACGTTAATGTGGCTTATAAACTGTAACTTCTCGAAAGTAAACTTTTCGCTAATTAACCTCAATTAAATTAGGATCACCTCAAGCTTTTTGCTGTTTGCTAAGTAACTTTAACATAATATTTGTTGTTACCAACTTAGCGCTTGTTATCTCTAATGAGGTTTTACAATATCTGTTTGAAATAATTTTTAGATGCAGAGTAGGTATCGACAACAAAGGAATCACTGTCACAAATTATAAAATCAGCTGTAGGTTTATATACATATTTTGCCGTAGAACTTGAACACATAGGCGGGTTACATTTTCGCATTGATATCATTAGATACACTTATTTTTTTTAGGCTGATGATGATGATGATGATGTGTTCTTTTTTAAATCATATGATGTAATAAGCCAGTCGTTTGCTTCATGTTAATGTTCATGGCCACATGCATAACAATGCCAGTGCCACTCGAAAGTCTGAATAATAATATTTCACATGACACTGTGCGCAGTGCACACTTGCACAGTGCTAAGAGTAATGGCACAGTGTCATGTGAAACATTAGTACCAGTTCTAATTAGATTTCTAAACTGTGAGATCAGGTCATAAATTCTCATTGCTACAGTAATTACATTAGAGTGCACTTCAAACCAGAACACAGTAAAGCTTGCACATTACCGCTTGGCGGCTGAATATTACATTTAGGTGCCTTTACTACACGTATCTGAAAGAGGAATATTAAAATTCTATCGGGAAACTTAGGGGTTTTAAAAATTTTGCGCCGACATGCATAAATAAGTGCTCTAGTAAATGCTACTTATTGCTATTATACCTTTGTCCTGTGCGTTGAGCAACGAAGAGGAGAGAGTTTGTCTCAGCTTTCCGAACGTGCCTGGCGCTTCTATCTGCCCTGGCACCGCACTCGTGTCCTCCGTCGCCACCATCTGGGAAAATAAATGCATTCTTTAAAATACTAGTTTCATTCTGTATTATCAACTAGGTGGTGATTTTTATGTAAATTGCGTCTAGATATGTACTAGTAGTACCAGAACACAGTAGTGATTGCAAGCACTACTGTGTTCTCGTTTGAAGGGCAGTGTATGAGTAATTAGATAAATTACTGGGCAAATAAGACCATTTTAGAATTTCGATTGGAACGTCATTTACCAACATGAATGATTAAAAAGTACCTACTATAGTATATTGCAAAGCATATTAGCACAGATAATGAATAATGGTATAGTTTCGTTTCTCATCAGACACTATAAAGCTATCCCCTTCATCTATTTATTACCGAAAACCTGGCTGTTAAACTACTAGCTATTCTGATTCTTTTTATATCTCGTAATCAATTTTTATTGTCGTCGCTCTAAATTACACGTAGAAGAAAATTATTTGACCTCCATTAAACGTGACTTCAGTATTTCATCGAGTTTCCGATAGTCTATTTTAATGCCGGAACACGTCAATGGCTCAGCTTTATTGAGGAAATCTCTCTCCAATTTATGCTTTCACAAAGCCTTTCCGTTATAGAGATAACAAAGTACGTGATAATAAAAAGCCGGTGAATTAGTGAACCCGATAAAACACTTGCCTTTGAAGAAAAACTCATGTCGTGGAAAGCGACGAGCGCGGGCGGCGCGGCAGGCGATAAAACTCTTCATACAAAAATAACGACTCAGTAATACTGTCGTAAATTTTATGGAGAGCAACAGATGGAGAATGAAATACATCAGAGAAGGGAAAATCAATATTGTCGCCTTCCGAATTCTACGTCCGTTGGAGAGTTTTTATTTCTTTGACTTGAATGACCACAAGTTTTGCTTCATAAAGTACTAAAGCCATTAAAAAAATATATAACATTTCAGGTATGCAGATTATTAGCCATATTATACGGCCAAGTATGTGCATATCGGTTTGTGAATACGGTCACCCATCTCTTCTCGTGGGTGCCGTAAGAGCCAGCAATTAACATTTTTTCCGCGGAAAATCCACGGGATAAAAGCCCTATGTTGATCTCATTGATAAAACCAATTTGTGTGTGTGGTTGAGCCATTGCCTTGTGCTGTGAACCACACAAAAAAACAGACAAACGGCTAACTTTTCATTTTTATATATTTTAGTAGGGATTATTTGTACCTTTACCACACAAATATTACTAAAAGATTAGTTTGTTAATATGTGTGTGGACATTTGTTCCCTAGGTTTTTTCGAAAGTATCGGTTTTGTGACTGTACTTAGGTACAGTCACAAAACCAAACCACTACGTGGTATTCTGTTAAGATATCAAAATAATTAAGACAATATCCATGAATATTAGATCAATTGCAAGCCCGGCTTACTCCAGAGAGAATGCGTGAAACCAAGCCAGCCAGACGCTAAGCGCTATTGTATTTTCTATTTACAATCCAATAAGACATAAGCTTTTAAAAACCTTAGAAATAGGTACATAATGTGATCACAAAGAAAATTTAAGAAACTTTGGAAGACATCTTACTTACAGAATCTTTCCGCATTTACTGCCATTCAAATAGCTACTTGGCATGGGCGTTTCTAATTCCGGTAGGTACATGAACGATGAAGAATGATACCTAACTTGTATTCATTACTTGTACTCATTCTAGGCTCCGGATCAAGTAGCGATCGCTGTTCTAGATGTATGGCCAAGTTAATAGCATGTGTCAGACATTGACTATGCATGTGCTGAACTAGGAAATTTGTGATTGAGTATAACCTTAATCTCTGTGTCTGTGCCCGCCATGCCGCCGGGACTGACCTCAGTTTCCTATTGTACGTTATTGGATTTGCGAACAAAGCGGCTGTGGTCGTGACCGCAAGCTTTCCGTCTAAATACATTGGGAAATGGACTTGTTTGTAATTTACATTACATTACCTACCTAAAACAGAATAGATAATATTACTTGCCTAAGATACGATAAAAATATAGTTGTTTTTTTTATAAACCGTAGTCAATTAATTAATTTTAGTAAGATATAAATAAAACGCATGAATTACTTAAAATCACTTCTTAGGATAGTGGCATTAAGTTGATCGCAAACGGTCCCAAAGTTTGGGGCGAGGACAATGCTTATTCATCACATTATTTTCAGCTGTTCTCGTCTCATGGTCATAATAAGTGATGATTAATTATAACAAAAAATAAAACACATTTCTTTTGTATAGGCGTAAGAAATTCACTTCTTCATTAGTAGTTATAAAAGTGCAGAAACAAGTTTTACCAGCATTGCTTATTCATCAAATGCCAGTGTTTGATTGGGTTAACATGCTAATTTTTGATATAAATGGGTCATGAACACGGTTCGTTCATGACCCACTATAAGTTGCAGGCAAGGGGGAGGCGGTGGTTTGACCCACTTGTTGCCCTAGCCCGCTATTTACATTAAAACTCCAGCCCACATTTAGAAAATATATTTTCTTGTCTTTACGACGGTCTTGCGAGGGTATCTTTGGGGAAGGGGTTACTAGGGGTTAAGTATTAGAGTATTTTCATCATAACATAGTTTAATTATGGTTTTAATCTAATAACTCGCTAAGTCAAAGTTGTTTGAAACTACAGACGGGATTATTACGTATTTTAAAATCATTTGATATAATAGGAAAAGATGTTAGTTAAAAGATATGCATATATTTATGATTGAAACTACACAACGTTACATTAAAAGTTCGAATCTTTACCTAATCTTGGATTGTCTCTCAAAACAACATAGTTTATTTTAAAAACAGAGTTTTACCTGAGCCTTTTAACAAATACTTGTTGCTATTGTTTCAATAAAGAACGTGGCATTGATTTCGGAAATCAAAGACAGTAGCGGTGCCTATATTGGCTTTCTATCCTGGGGGGGGGTTATATCACAAACACTAATACAAAACCATCATGTTTCGTGACATTAATGTTTCAAGGTTACAATAATTTGTTCAAATTCGTACCATGAACTTATAAAGTATTCCTGCATGTGAACGCGACGACTACATTTTTATGTAGCGTTATCACTGTCGCACGTTGGTGTCAACATGATGCATTTGAGTTAACAATTTAACGTGATGTCATCAAAACTGCTCTGCCGCTGCAACATTACAGTATTCTTACTTTTATGTCATTTTTCAATGCATGATTGAAGTAATAATGCTATAAGAGGTTGTGGTAGGCCCCCAGATAACATTACCGGTTCATCCGTACCTACAGCCAGAAAACTTATCTGCATATTGCTCAGGTTGCATTACTGCTAGACTATTTTAATGAAATCAAAATATCAACCCGGCGTAAAACTACTTAATTAACTCATGCGAAGATCCCCATCTTGGGTCAGCTAGTTTAGAATAAAAAACTCTTAATTATCACGACTATAATTATTACTATCTAAGCTTTAGCACATTCAGTGTATGATTTATGCTTTGCAGCTTAAAGCATATCATACACTGACAATGCAACAATTTAAACGCGCGATACTTTTCTATATTTTTATAGATCTAGTTTCCCTCTTTGTTCCATTTCTTATTTGTGCCGGTGGACATGTTTGGCTTCAGGGCCGCAGGAAGGCCCACACAAAGGAATGTAATTACGCGTCACAGACACGCCACCCCGTTGCTCTTATTTTAAGCGGCCATTTATTTGTTAGGCAGTGGCAGTGATTTAGATATACTATTGTAGGTGTAAATAGTGTTTATTCACTTGATATTTATAAATATAAGAACTTTTATATATAGCTACTTATGCCATGATAGTAATACTATAATACTCGATACTTATATGCTATGTTAGGAAATGAATCCAAATTACGTAAATTTTTAGGGGTTAGTGACTGGAAGAAGGCATCCATAGATGGATAAATTGGAAGAATATATAATTGGAAGGAAGGCTAAGGTCCTAAAAGGGCCAAGGTCAAAGGAAATAAGCCAAGAATAATCTTGTTATAAGAAACCTATCCCACAATACGGCTTCTTCACCATCATCATCACTAACAGCCTGAAGACGTCCATTGCTGAACATAGGCATCCCCCAGGGAGCGCCACTTAGAGCGACTGCTCGCCTCCTGCATCCATCGGCTCCCCGCGGCTTTCACCAGGTCGTCTGTCCACCTAGTGGGGGGCCGGCCTACACTGCGTCTTCCTTCGTCGTTCGTGGTCGCCACTCGAGACTTTCTTCCCCATCGGTTGTCAGTTCTACAAGCGATGTGGCCTGCCCATTGCCATTTCAACTTGCTAATCCTAAGAGCTACATCGGTCACTTTAGTTCTCCTGCGGATCTCCTCATTTCGGATCTTGTCTCGCAGGGAAACACCGAGCATTGCTCTCTCCATAGCTTGTTGCATTACGGCTTCTTACATAGGTTAATTTGCTGCAAAATAATAATAATAATATATAGGTAAGTACTTATTTAATATCGTACTGAATACATAAAACGATACTCTAATTGTTTATCTAAAATGCGCATATTTTAATTAGGTAACATTATTTCACCGTGATTAAAAATTAAACTAAGGCTCAACGAACTTAAACACTTTTGTAATGGCAAATATAGTATATAAAATAGGTACAACAAAACCAGGAGACTAAAGGTTGAAATCTAATATTACCACATCTAATCAACAAGGCATACCTACTTCATCCGAGAGTTAGGGGGAAACCCTTCAGGAATCGCATTAAGGTAGTTTGGGTTCGGCGCCGCCACCGCGCCGGAACTACATTCAAATAAATCTAAATCACTGTCACAATGAATATCCTCACAAATTTACTTTAGCAACTACTCTTTGTTCTCGGCCATGACCTCAAATTGACACAGTTTCAACATAATGTATCTAACTATCTACTGCAACAAGATTATGCACGACAAAGTTAAGTTATGACACGAATATACCTCTACAATCTGTCTACAGAAAATTGTTGGAGGAAGAGCAAATTTTTAGAACGGGTGGGGTTTAATAACCGTCATTACTCAAGAAAAGTTAAAGTATTCCGCGTGAATGTTACAAATTCTGCGGCGTTTATTGCGGAATAAGATTAATTGAGCCGTAGAGACCTTTGGAGCGTGATTTCGCATAATATTAAAGTCGGAAGTTTATACTCGTTATATTCATACGTGAAGCTATCGTCATTGCTACGTAGGTATACTATGCACAAAATATCTAAAGCTTCTCCACACAAATGTGGCAGGTATCGGCAGCGGGCACAGACTCAGAATTATTTCGTTACACCCTATGGCGGGTTTTTGCATTCACTTGTTTTGCTCGTAGTTAAGCTCAGAAGGCAATATTAACTCCACACACATTTTCACGTTTACATATAGGTACGTTTTCCTCATAATGGTAAAAACAACCCGGCTGTATAGTCATGGCGTGCGAGAGGTGTGAAATTGCAGGCTTTGTTTCGGCAAGTGGCCGGCTCTTGATTTATGTTGGTACGAGAAGTGCCCATAAATCTGAAAATTCACCTGCATACCTGGAAATGGAACATGTACCACCGGCTATCATACAAATCACATTTGCATTAAGTCTTCAACTGTTATTTGTGATTATAGTGGTTTGCTTTTAATTATTTATGCATTATTAGGTACCTATGTAGCATATCCCACTTTGCGAAGTTAGTGGGTCAGCGAGTGTAATCATTAAAAAGGAAAAACAACAGGAAGAGTATCTACGTAAATACGTTGTCTTCATTATCAGTCGCATAGGTATTATACGCTAATCGTAGCTTAGCGTAGCGTATCTAGTGGTTCGCCTGATGTTAAGCGCCACGGCCGCCCGTAACCGACTGCAGTGTTACTCGGAACTCTATAGTTTTTTGTGATACAGCACTGATGCGCGCGTCATCCTGAGAAAACACAGTATGATTTCTAGGCTGTGGTCATAAAGTTTCGTTTTCCTGTTAATTTCAAGGATATTAAAACCGAAACCTGATAGGTAGGGCGTCAACAGTTGTCGACTGCGAATCAAAAACTTAATTTTAATTTAAACTTAATTTTAACAAAAATTTTAATTTACTTGGACCTTCTGTCAGTCAATCCGATGTAACCAATACCTACTAAAAAGTTAAAAGATAAATTAAATAAAAGTTAATTGATCTAGACTCTAGAGTACAACCTAAATAAAATTGTTTTAAATAGGTATTCAAAGCACAACCACATTTTGCCATCTACCTAAGTTTGAAAGATAGAAGACCCTATCTACACCACTTTAATGAATAGTTTTCGTATAAGAAGTTATGTGCATTCAGAGCATTTCAAAGTCTATATAATAGCCAGCCCAAACTTGTAAATCTTTGACATATTAAATTCACAATGAACTTTATGAACAACGTCTCACGTTATGTTACTCGCACTAGGTTGAGCTTCAGACGCGTCACAATTTTACTTGATAAGGGTCCTTTCTATTAACAACATCTAAACAGACACTTTATTGTATTTGAAGCCTTTGAACAAGTTATTAAATTTAGAGACAATGATTTCTATGAAATGTATGGAATTATTATATTAAGATTTATTAATGTATAAATAAGCTTATGTTTTGCAAAATATTGAGGAAAGGTATCCATGTACCTATTTATGGCAGAAGCCTATTATAATAGCGGTTACCTCCTGATGTTTATGAATGAGTAGGTATAATTTTATATGGTAACGAGAATGCTTATTGAAGGCTAATGTTTTTCTGAGGTTCCCCACATCGCGCCATATTAGCATTTAAAAAGAAAAATATACAAAAAATCTTATCAGCGTCCCGTTCATTTCAAGTTGTTTTCCTTCAATGTCGAGAAACGGAATGAAATTGGTTTTAAAAGTTTCATAAAGTCTTATATAAACATTTTTGTCAGACATTTCACTTTCGCTTGAGGAAATTATATAAATCTTTTGTTTTATTGAGTCGAAACTTATTTTAATTAGGTTCTATTTAAGTATTACTAGTGTAGTAGTGTAGTAGTACTAGACAAGTAGTAGTATCCGACTGTTTCAGTACCACATTGCACAGGGCGGATCTCTGGCTCCAAAATTTTCTGCGCTAACTCCGAAAAAGGTTTTTAAAAAGCTGTCGGCATGTTGTGAAGATTCAGCCATTGATACAAAAAGGGCATACATGGCTGTGAGTTGGGTCCTATATACGGTATGAAACGAACCCGTGGACGAAGGTGAGTGTGACAAACACTCGCATATGAAAAAGTTGCTTGCTATAGCAGCAAATTGAAAACGTTGTATAATAAAATAAGAAGCTTTTGCACAGCAATGAGGCAATTTTAACTAGATATCAAAACTATATCTGACAGGATATTCTCACCAGTCGCCTGCTGATGGTTATGGAGACAATTATGAAAATTATTTAGGTAAGCCATTCTTAGAATTTTATTAACCTAAACCATTAACTACAAACCATAACACGTGGTCGAACCAAGTTGTGGTTTAACCATGTTTTTTCATGGGACAAGCGCAAGACCGATTTAAACCAATCTACTCACTTAAACTATAATATTGCTTCATTGTACCTAAATAATAATGAATTAGGTACTTATAGCTTTTATCTGTCGTTCCCAACTAAAAAATAACATAATGGAAAATCCGTCAATATAATAAGATATAAAACTAACTAACTACCTACCTAAAAAGTTTGAAAAAAGCTAGCGCTCCGTTGAATAGGATGCTTTAATATGCGCGCTTTGATAAGCTTTGCCTTTATGTCCAGAGCTCTAACAGAGCCAAACTAGGTCGCAAGCGTGCCATTCACTGCACTACTCGATTTCCACTCCCACTGCCAAGAGCGCAATTTCAGATTTAACAGGATATTTACAAAAGAAGCCATTTATTGGGACCCTCATTTAAACTTCGATAATAATGTTTTCGTTAGCTTCGCACTTCATGAATTTTATGTAAAGTAACTGTCGCCTCCCTATAAAATCCTTATACCATTTTAAGGCTCAATGTTCATTCAAATTCGTTGGGAATTTTCCTGAAAGTGAAAAATGTGAAAGAGCCGCTTCATTGGTGAATGGCGCTTTTATGCGACCTGTGAATTATTCTAAAGATTGAAGTAGTTTATACACTACAAGTAGGTATATATTATGTTATACGATCCTTTTAATAGTTTTGATAGGTATCTACTATATAATTTTAATTAATTTTATGGTAGTCAATAATGAAGTAGATACTTACTTACTATTAAATCACTTAATACAGTATCGTAAACAACTTGTATTATTTGTGGCAAATTTATAATATAAATGAAGCACAACTTTCTGTGCATTATAAACCAGTTAACATTGGGTAAGTAATAAATCACCGAAATACAAAATCTCGGTTATACGATTGAAATACTAACGCTTGATCAAACGACATTTTGTATAATATACAAATCAAATAACACTCATTTGACCGAAACACCACAGACATAACAACACAAGAATACCAGTCACAAGATATGCAAGACAAGTCAATACCTACTCCTCAAATGACTTAACATACAAAAGGCATTAATACACTGCACACACTAATATTGTGATCGAATCTTAGAATCAATACACTACAAAGACCGAAAATTAATGACATGACATGTAATTGATGTTTTAATATTGCCACACGTGTTTTGAAATACAATACGGCAAATAAAAAATTTTTCGCGCTCGCTTTCGCTCTCGCTTTTGGTACTTCTACTCATATTTTGTCTGTAGTATAGCAAGCGCGTTTGTACCTACTGACTGACATGTAATTCATGTTTGAATAGCCATACGTGTTTCTTGAAATACAATACGGCAATCAAAAAATTTTTCGTCCTCGCTCACGCTCGCGCTTAAGGTACTTCTACTATATTTTGTTGGTAATATAGCAAACGCGTTTGTACCTACTGACTGACGTGTAATTGATATTTTAATTGCCACAGATGTTTTTTTGAAATACAATATGGCTATCAAAAAATAATGTAATGTTTGCCGTTTTTATCGAGGGTGCTCTGTTCGCTGGGCCGCAAGCGACCCGCGAGAGTGACTTTGCAGCCGAAGGCGACCTGTCATTAAGTTGGCGTTTTTTTTTTCGAGGGTGCTCTGTTCTGTGATGGACAATTTTTTTTACCAAGAACAAAGCACTTAAAGTCATGGCTTTAACCAATCCTAAGCCTAATAATATATAAAATAATCAAAATCCTAATCCTAATAATATATAAATGCGAAAAGTTGCGGCGTATATTTGGTCCTACTTGACGGTGCAACGGCTAAACAAAAACAAGCCGATGGATGCAGGAGGTGAGCAGCCGCTCAAAGTGGCGCTCTCTGTGGGAGCAGCGGTGTTCAGCAGTGGACATCTACGGGCTGATGATGATGATGATAGGCTACTTTTCATCCGCGGGTGAAACCGCGGGGCACAGCTAGTATCAAATAATTGTATAGCTTCTGACTTTTAGTTCTACGTAACTTATATCAACAGTAAATATATCCCTTGATCGGTATATATATCACAAGTCATTTCGATCAAATGAGTTGTATTGCAGTGACGTTATGCCAAAAGTATTTCGGTTAAATGTTACGCACCCGTTAATATTACCCTAATGCATTGCGAACAACCGCAAAGCATTTGTCTTTAAACGTAGGTTTCAAAGCGCTACCGGTGCACACCGTACAGTCTACTATATTGTTTTAAGTGGAAAGAAACTAAAGAAAGACGTTTCCGCTCGGTGGAGCGTTAATTCATCGCGCAGGAAGCGCTAGTGAGGCGACGCCGACGCTTCCACCTGCTCGCTCGATAAGCACACATGGGACAGCGATAGCGTAGGTACATACATGTTCTGAAATATATTTCCAAGTAAGTATATAGGAAAAAGATATGAAATATTTTATTTTTGTTGTGTTATTTATGACTTTCCTTTGTTACGTGACCTGACTATAAAAATACAATGCAAGATGAAGCTGAAAAATTATAGGGGTATTTTCAGAAGCGAATAAGAATCGATTTCACTGGTAAAGCCTAAGTAGCGGTTACATTATAGCTGATGAGTATTCGAACTGAATAAACACCCTGTAGTAAAAGTGAACTTTGTTAAAGAAACACGAAAATATTGTTATCAGCCTAATGAAAAAAAATGAAATGAAAAAACAAATGAAAAAACATTTATTTGATAACAGGCAAAAATTACATAATGAGGGTTGGAACACCTGGCTCCCACACTAGGCTCGAAACCCGTGCTGTAGGAACCAGGCTCTTTCGTCGGAGATACACTTTTTAAACGCCTATTTGAAAAGTTACACGTATTATAATAAAATGTTAGTAATATAGACTGCAAATAAAAATTATAAGTATTCTAATCTAATTAAGTGTGAGTAGATGTGATACGATGTTGTGAAAATGATGGTGAATGGAGGTGACATAAGGTGTGTTATTGTATGGGGTGTGTATATATGGCGTATGCTAGTGTGTGTGTGTGTGTGTGTGTGTGTGTGTGTGTGTGTGTGTGTGTGTGTGTGTGTGTGTGTGTGTGTGTGTGTGTGATAGATTTAGTTATTTACTTAATAGCTACTAATAAATTTTCCGTATCGTCATAGTTTAAATCAGATAGTGTTTCAAACAGGACCTTTTTACACTGATAAGAGGTAAGGTTGAAAATTTTTGAGCTCTTATTAATTTTATTATAAATAAAGGGACCCAGAAAGTCAGGAAACTTACCAGCAAATTCTGTATTTGTTCTAGGCACTACACACACATAATGCGAGACACGTTTGACTGTTGTAGGGTTAAAATATGTAAGAGAGTGATGAAGGAGTAATAAATTTTGAATGTACAACTGTCTAACCGTAAGAACCTTACATTGTTTATACAGAGCCACTGTTGGATATCGATATGGTCGGTTTGTACTGCACTTAAGTATACCTCTTTGAGCTCTTTCAAGTGGTAGAAGGTGGGTTTTGTTTGTACCACCCCAAGACGTGATACAGTAGGTAAGTAGAGACTGACAAAGGGAGTAGTAAAGCATTTTGATTACGCCTGCGTCGGCGCAATCTCTTATATTTTTAAATACCGCTGTTAGTTTCCTGACACGTTGTGTAATTAAGTGAATATGCTTAACAAAACTAAGCCTATCGTCCAAAATGACGCCAAGATACTTAATTGAGTCCACTCGCTGTATGACCGCACAATCACAAGAACCAGGTATAGCATTTTGGCAAGAGGATACTTTATGACCAACTAAGGTAAGGGAGTCCAGTGGTTGTAGGCTATTAATGTTTTTGATTTTGAAGGTTATATATTTAGTTTTTTCTACATTCAAGGTTAGCATATTATTACGCAGCCAAGAAGAAATGTCATTGAATACCCTCTGAGCTGTTTGAAATACTTCAGCCCAGCTATCTCCCCGGACAACCACAGCTGTGTCATCAGCATAAGTTATAACACAACCACTATCAATTGACATGCTACAGAGGTCGTTTATGTAGATCAGGAAGAGTGTTGGGCCGAGTATCGAGCCTTGAGGGACGCCGCAGGTCACAGGCAGAGGGTTACTAACTGTGTCGCCTATTTTGACACTCTGCGTTCTTCCACTCAAATAATTCTTAAAAAGATTAAGTTGCGTGCCTCTAATTCCTAACTTTTCTAGCTTTTTCAGAAGTATTGGAATGGACACCGTGTCAAAGGCCTTTGCAAGATCCAAGAAAAGTGCAAGACTTTTCTTTTTCACGTCCAGACTACCAACAATGTATTGAGTCAACTTAAGTACAGCGTTTGAAGTACATTTGCCTTTACGAAAACCGTACTGATTAGGAGAAAGCAAGCTGTTGATTTCTATATAGTTGACCAGACGATTGTTAATAACTTTTTCAAAGACCTTTGACACGGATGTAAGGATTGAGATTGGCCTATAATTGCCGACCAGTTTCTTGTCACCACCTTTGTGAATAGGTATTATCAAAGCGTTTTTCAACACTTCGGGGAACATTCCAGCTTGTAATGACAAATTAACCAAGTGAGTCAGAATAGGCGCAAGCAAATTTTTATTTTGCACAAGTATGTTGGAGGATACATTGTCCGAGCCTATAGAGCAGTCTATTTTTAAGGAGCTTATCAATGCCGTAATCTCTATAACATCTGTGTTCATCATTACCATGGATTTTTCAGCAGGATTTGTAACCTGCGAATCGCTCAAAACCTCAGTCTCAGGGATTATTTTATCTGCAAGGTTTTTGCCTACGTTAGCGAAATAGCAATTAGCAGAATTTACCGCTTCACCAGCCGACTCACCTATGCCTAATAAATCTAGAGATAGTGCAGGGGTAGTTTTGTAATTAGTAATGTCATTTATTACTTTCCATGTTATTTTAATATTTTTGCTTTTACTCGCATCAGCTAACCTCTCTTTATCATATTTAGATTTCATAATTAATACGTTCCCACTGTTGGAACACGGGCCTTCTCTCACAGGGAAAGAGTGTGAGCCGTAATCCACCACTCTGGCCTAATGCAGAGTGCCTAATCCGAGTTTGCTCTTGAAAAGTGTCGACACACGACCGAGCTGCTCACCGGAAACTGTGTCATTTGCGTCAGTTTTTTGTAATGAATATAATTATAAATCATCTGTGATTCTCAATTTGGTCGCTTTTCGTGAAATCATACAAAAACATCAGAATATTTATTGCGAAATGTTGACATGGCAAAACTTGGACTAAGCCTTCTGGTTGTGGAAGATACACCTCGAATAATTTTGTCATTCTAGGTACAGCATACAGATTTCCTGATGATATTTTCCTTCACTGATATAATTATAAAAGCCCCCAGGTCTTTCGCGCTCAGACGGTAAGCGACCGGACGGTCTCACGCTGGTTCCATGGCAGAAAGGGCGCTGCCTCGTATGGTATGTTACTTGTGTTAGCACGTTTGCATCCTGCCACCTCCCCGCTACCCAGCAGGCAGCGGGGGCGGGAGCGGAGGCAGCAGCTAGAGGCCAACGTCTCAAATACGCCTGCTTGGAGTCAGCGTACGACTTTGTTCCGTTTGCGGTTGAGACTGCGGGACCATGGGGCTCCGAAGCATCGAGGTTTGTGCTGGACCTAGGCCGTCACTTGAGGGAGAAAGAACGGGATCCCCGGTCGGGGTAGTTTGTGGTCCAGCAAAAATCTTTGGCCATCCAGCGAGGTAATGCCGCGAGTGTTCTAGGGACATTTGGGCAAAGGCAAGGAACAGTGCGAGGTGGACATTTTTTTTTTAATTAGATTTTGGCTCCTCACGTCGTGTATTTAGCCAGTGTCAAGTATTGTAATTTTTATCGTTAAAGAATATATCACGTAAAGTCAAGTCTTAGTCATAGTCATAGTCCAGTCTAAGTCAGGTAGTCGTAGTTCAGTCTAAGTCATGCTCCAGTAAAGTGGTGGCAACTTTACTAGAAGTTTCTATGGAATTCTGGAAGCAACACAAAAATCACGTTTCACCACATTTTATCACTTGCCCACATGCTCGTAATTCAGCACTTAATACGTAAAACGCTACCAATTTTAAACATTAATAATGGAAAAAGCACAAGTTTTGAGAAATAATACAATGCAACGACGTGAACATTTCCGCGTTCCCGCCAAAACTCCGAGGTGGACTTTTTGGTTAGTTTTAGTTAAGTGTTATTTAAGTGTGTTTTACGTGGTTTCTGAATTGTGACGTTACATAAATTTTATAATGTAATAATAAAAAAACAAAGCTATTATAAAAGTAAGTGCAAACGCACATATCTAATTCAACAACATAACACCGTACAACTCCGAGCCGGACTTGAACCAGGGTGCGTCGGCTTGAAAGTCAGGCTACCACTGAGCCACGCTTGTTCTCAGCCGAATATAAATAAAGCAGAAAACACTTCCGAAGTACCTATACCATCGTACTTGAATCGTTTCAGTTGTCATGACCAGTCTTGTTGAACGCGTAATCATGTTTGGGTATGTTGGGGAACGGTGCGGTAACGTACGAGGATGTATTATTTAAGTTATTTACACGTGAGGGTCTTGGATATGATTATATATTAATAGACCTAAAAGCCAATAAGCGATAGACCATAACAAGGGCAAAGGGGCTGATTTACGATCTTTAAGTCGCGAGATCAAAACCCAACTCCAAATGATCAATCGATCGACGTGAACTCGTACTTTGTTGAAGAGCTTTGATGTGATCATGAAACTCGTTGGAACATAGCTAAGAGGTAGTTAGGGTAACTGAGGTTACTCATGTCTAGTTACCACTATAATTATTTTTAATGATCATAGTAGCAATAGGCATGATGACTAAAATTTTTTGTAAAAACAAAACTAAAATATCTCAAAAAATGACAAAGTTACAAGCATTTTAAAAACTGGAATAGAAAGAGATAGCTCCAACGGCCAGTGACGTCAGAGCAATATCGTCATAGTACCTCATTACTAAGCTGTGGTAGCTTTACATACAATATCTTTGGCATGTGACGTCACAGGTGGATTTTTCATAGTAACTATGGAGGCGATCTGTTTCGCGAGAAAGGGACAGGAGATGCCCCCTATAGAAAGTTTAAAAGCTCCGTGATTTATTTACCGATTTTACTTATTTTTTTAATTATTGCATTCATTTTTAATCTTCTTTATGAAAGTAATATTTACTTGTTCATTTTTAATAGTAGTCATCATGCCTATTGACTTTCGAATATATGTTACGTAAGTACCTAATTAACTTTAGCTATGGGAGCTTAATTAAAAAGTTTCAACAAAAGCTTACAAAATTTTTCATTTTAAGAGTTGATCGATCGTGTGGCTTAGACAGCCACACGATCGATCAACTCTTAAAATTAGAGATTATATATTCAATGAGCTATTAAAATAGAACGGTGAAACTTTCATTAATCCGTTTTGTCATAACGGATGCTTCTGTGCATTCATAAAGACTGGTTTAATAATGTGTGTGTACGTACGAATACCTTTTTTATATCCATATCTTGGAAAGTGATCTTAAAAGATAAAGACCACTGAGTAGAGTATGCCTATGTAGGGAAAGTTTTCGAAAGATCTTACATAAGACTATGATAAAACTATTCACTCACCTTCTTCATAAAAGACATAACGTTAGTAGGCAGCATGGTGGCGGTTTATCTGTTGACGCAGCACTTCACAATCACATCATCACACTACACTGCACGGGAACACTGATGCATGGCCTCAGTCCGGAATCAGCACACTGGCTCGGAAACACGACATGCTCATAATAATATATAGCGCTGTCCCAAAACCACTAGTTATGTACAGTCCTCTTGACAAACACCTGAAACAAAAAATAAATACTGTTACTACACATTCTGAATAAGTTGATTTGTTCACCAGCCGCGCGAATCAGTGGAATAAACATCTCGGTGAAACTTTACATAGATATAAAATGTAAAGTGCGCCTACCTAAGGAAAGCCGTATATTGACTTGTTCGCGAATCCTCAACCGCCCTCCGCGGCGGAGATGCGGAGAGAGATTGAGACGATGTTCGTATAACCATAGCACAGTATTCAACAGGTAAGTAGGTAAGTATAGGAATATATGCAGGCCTATGTTCAATTTTATCCTTCTTTCCTCTTTTCTTTAGGACGATCTGTATCTGTGTGTGTGTGTGTGTGTGTGTGTGTGTATATGTATATATGTGTTTTGTATATGCTCTAGCTTAGCGCTCTTGTAAGTGTTTGATAAACAATAGATAGGTGCCACTGCCAGCGCTATCATGTCATCACATGCATGGGAGACCACCAGGGGGTCAAGCAAAGATACCAACCACTAACGCTAACGCCTCACGCTAACTCCAAAATGTATTGAAATGACATTCGCTGACGAAAACTTAGCGATTTCCGAAATGTCATTTCAGTACATTTTCGAGTTAGCGTGAGGCGTTAGCATTAGTGGTTGGTATCTTTGCTAGACCCCCAGGGCATGAAATCTGCTATTTAAATTGTGTCATAATGGTCCATAATTCGTGCCATATTGACAGATTTTGACACTAATGGTAGTCTAAAAACCATAAGTAGACTACCATTAGTGTCAAAATCTGTCATTATATGGTACCATTCATGAAACATTATGTCAATTGAAATAGCAGACATCGGGCCCTGAGCTCCTTCATATCACCACGTTTGGGAGGCGGCTGGCCCCGAAGTCTGCTACTTTGCATCATGTGTAATTGTATCTTATTGGTTCAATGAATGGTACCATAATGACAGATTTTGACACTAATGTTAGTCTACAAACCATAAGTAAACTACCATTAGTGTCAAAATCTATCATGACAGATTTTGACACTAATAGTAGTCTACAAACCATAAGTAGACTACCCTTAGTGTCTAAATCTGTCATTATGGCACCATTCATGAACCATTATGACACAATCGAAATAGCAGACTTCAGGCCCTGGTGTTCGCACTAGATTGTGATTATGAACAAAATGGAGGAGACCTACCTATAGGAATTATAGGTACCTATAGGTACGCTATGTTCAGCAGTGAACGCAAAGAAAGCTCGTTCTCGGGTTCTTTTTCTATTTGTTAAGGTGTCTGTAGGTATAAATAAATATGCCATCCCAATGATGGTATGAATGGTGATAATTATATGCACAGATACATCATGTGAGTATACCTACAGAATAGAGATACTTAGGTAGGTAAGTATCATAGGTAGGTACCTACTTATAGAGGTAGGTAGAGACTGGGTAAGTAGTATAATTATAGGTAACCTACCTAGCTATAGCATATTCAGTAATCTGTGGCTATAGTAGGTAACTACATCAGTACCTACGTTATCCGAAATTCCGAATGGAGTTGACTTCCGAAAGCGAGATTGCATCGCAACGCAACGGCCGTTTAATCGATTATATCTTTGGATGGCTCTGTCCCGAATATCGAATGTCAAACGGAACGGATAAGCTTGAATTATTTTTATTTGGGGCTTTGTACCTGCTTGCTTTACGTAGTTCTAGACTATTCGGTTTTAGGGGCATATACATAAATTGGCACAAGACCGGACACACGACAGATGGCATATAATAAAAGTGAGACCTAAGTATACTTATGTTATCCAGCAGTGGGATAATAAAGGCTGTGGACGATGATGATGATGATTATGAAATAAATTAATTCCTATGTAGGTAGGTACTGCAGTGCATTTTTCAACCGAATCTGTCAAATGAATGGCACAATCATCATAAAAATACTTTTATAACTAAATCAATTCAAGTCAAGCCCAAGTTTAATCAACGTACGCACTAGTATATACGCAGTACGTAGCTCATGCAACAGCGCAACTAATTTACCAAAAATTGGCAAACCGATTATACCGGTATTGATACCGGAACCGGTAAGTGCGAAATGACGCTGGATCCGCCGGATTACAGATCCGGTTTTTCGGATTGCAATCCCTAGTCTCAACCGACCTTTACAGCGTCACCGGGAGGGAGGGCAGGTGCTTAAGGCACCCAAGCCCAGCCGACAAAAGTTGGGGGCAACTAGCTCAAGGGCACCCCTGGGGTGCGAGCCTTGGCTTGGGCTGTTGCCGGGATAAGAAGATTGAGAAGGATACGTCCGCTGGAGGAGTGGACTCTATGGAAAGTCGCGACCATTCTAGCTAACCTACGGGGGGTACGTCGACCTCGCCGTCTCTTTGTGAAGCCCGAAATCATGGGTACCTACTTAGGTAGATATCTACTTACAGAAAGCTGAGGCTCATCCTCACATTGCTTATTCAAAAACCGTCTCGGATTTCACTCATCTTGCCCCTACCTAAAAATCGCCGGTTGGTGAGTAAGTAATAGTACCACGTAGATGGTAGTTACCTAGTACCTACCTAACCTACCACGGCGACACAGTTTAGTATCAACTTATTATAATCAATGGGTTTAAGAATGTTACCAAAAACAAGCTAAAGCTGCCCGCATCGTCGCTCACATGAGCGGCCATCTAGGTACTTATCGAAAAAGTATCTACGATCATAATACATTAATTGGAGCCATCGTGAATAAAATATACCTATTGTCGTGGCCCCCATGAGGTAAAATTGGTGGAGCCCAGTGGAGCCCTATGGGGGCGAAGAAGTTTACCTCTGGGAATAAGGGTGCTATACCCAGTAGTCCAATTTATTATTAGTTCCATTTACTACTAGAGGGACTTTTGTGTTTTGTTTCATTATATTTTAGCTAATTGAGGAATGATTGAGGATAATTGTCTATTTCTTGTATCAAAATTGTACCTACTTGGGTACAGAACAGTAGGCCTAGCACGAATATTTACGCGCGCGTAAGTGTAACGTTAACGTAAAACACCCCTATTACGACTGCGTCTGCCGCTTAACTGCTGTCAAACTTCATACAATTTTGACAGGAGGTGAGCGGCACACGCGCGTCAGCAGAGCTGCTAGCTCAATCGTAATAGGGGGGTAGATCAAATGCCATACAACTGGTTTACGTTAACGTTACACTTACGCGCGCGTAAATATTCGTGCTAGGCCCCCAGATGGTAAGACAGTTAGGCCAGCCCCCCACTAGGTAGACCGACGATCTGGTGAAAGCCGTGGAGAGGCGAGCAGCCGCTCAAAGTAGAGGACTCTGGGGGAGGCCAATGTTCAGCAGTGGACGTCTTCAGGCTGATTAAGATGATGACAGGTAGGTACCTACATAATTAGCATTGATTTGAATGGGGAAGAAAGTGATTAAATTCCGTTTTTATTAAAAGACATTGTGGTTTTCAAATACCTTTATTCAATATTTTCACACATATATGTATAGCTGTGTATCATTCTCCTTCATGTGCCATTTTTGTGCCCAGTCCCAGTCATTGAATAGTGGTCTAAAAAGTGGAAGTTGCTTAACCCAACACTTAAATGTTGCGTGTTGTGTGGCGATCATTGGCATAAATAGCTTTATCAGTATCTTAAAATATTTATTATTACTTCAGAGATTATTACAAATAGAAGGTAGGTAACATGTGGGAATTTCTGATGTGTGTGAATATAACATTTTTATAAAGAAATGGCCACAACATTTTGACTTTTTAAAATACAGGTATAGATAAGTGATACATATAGAATATGATAAGTAGTAAATACAGAGCTCTTATGCTTTTTGAGCCTAACCGAACTTAATTACAATTAGAACAACTAAAATAAACTGATATGCCCAATATACATGTTTTTGATTTCAGAAATTTAATTAGTAGGTAAATATTTACCACTGTAAGGAAAACTTTGCAGATGATGATTTGGAACATGTAGTTGAGCTCATAACATTTTAACTATGTAAGGAATCTATCCATACACTCATGTACATGTACAATACAAGAGAATTACAAGATTAGACTTACTTATATCACCATTATAACATAATTAACTACTTAGCTTCACGAAATATATTCCTGTTTTGAATTCTTCAGATAGTACTAACAATATAGGTTTGATAAGTAGTATTCAGGTTTTGGTTTTTCAAGGTACAAGTATCTAGCCGACTGCAGACAGCAGCAGCAGGAGTCGCACTACAACAATTTATGTATTCCCTACAGGCGACAACAAGCTACAAAAGATATTTCATAGAATTTCATAGTAACCAGTAGTGTCACGGCGACACATCGCCTGCCGCTGCTGCGTGGAGTCAGTTGTACATTTAGAGACAGCATTTTTGAGAAGCCAAACTAAACAAGAATAATAATATTATACTAAATATTTGTACCATTTTCAGTTTGGTATGGCACAACACAAAATGTATAATGGATTAGTAGATTGAAAGACATTTGGCTTTAATTAAGTTAAATAGTGGTATTAATATAATTATAATAATATTAGAATATTTGTCCATCAATAACTTGCGCCCTAAATCAAGGATAATTTAGTGGTATTTACAAATTTCATGTTTATATTTAGTGAAGCTAAAATAGAACAAACATCAATGCATTTATTTTATTACATTATGATTTATAATACACCTAATTTTTAAATGTACAACTATTGTAGAAGCTCCTTCATTCTAAACCTTCATCTCACAATCATTTGGTACATTTTTATGAGCATTCAAATACCAACCTTGGTGACAAGTCTTGGTTGAATACACACCTATTAAATCAAGATAAACATAGCAGTTATACATTTGCAAAGTGACCTAACATCATCACATTTCAGACTTACTACAGAAGAATTACTCTGAACGGGGAACTCAATGTATCTTACACATAAAGGGACATGTGTCACAAGCACCATCCATGTCAGTTACATTGTCATAACCTGCTGCAGAGTATTAAGGAAAATTACAGAGCAAATTGGAATTTCCCCATTACACAACATGTTACCATCAAAACTACGTAAGTACACTCAACATAGGCTATTTTATGGATTTATTATCAATTAAATCAATTAAATATTACAATAAGTAGAAGTTCAGTATTGAAAGGGTTGAGTAAACAGGTCAACAGTGTCTTTTTCTAATTACATCTACTGAGATATAACAAGTTTAAACAAACTATAAAATACACCGCTCTTTCTGTACATTGCATTTTCACCATTCTGCATCACCATTTGCTTTTTGAAAAACATAATCTTTGCCCGCTAAGTTCATAATTCCATCTTTAAGGTAGAACTTCCACTTGTTGCGACTGCGAGTAATTTTATCATATTGGCAGACAACAACATTGTCAGTATCAAACATATCACCGGGTTCTTCATCTGAGACATCATCTTCAGAATTTAGAGGCTCCTCTTCTGCACCTCCACTCTCATCTCTCTCTTCTTCCTCTTCCTCAGCCCGTTCTTCCGCTGACTCTTCTTCATCATCATCATCTCCAGCAGCATCATCTGACCCGTCACCTACATTGGAACCCTCATCATCAGATGAGTCAAGTGCTCCATCCAGAGAAAAGGGAGCAGCACCACTGCGCCCTCCTCCACCACCATCAAATTCATTTTGCTGCCCTGCCAATGCGGAGTTAATATGTTGCTGCAAGAGAGTTGCAGCCAATGGTTGAGGTAAACTTATTGTGGCACTAATGATGGGACCTGTTAAGACTTGATGGAGCTTATTACCATTTAAAGCTGATGCAGGTATTTGGATGGTAAAGCACCTTGGCTGTGATCCCGGCACACCAGGTTGAGCTGGCAATGTTAGTTGTACAGGCACTTTGTTGTTTGGATCTAGAATGTGATGTGGATGTGTGCCAGCTATATTTGAAGACTGGCCACCATGCTCTACATTTGAGTTTTGTTGACTGGAGCCTTGAGCCATATGCGCCTGCTTGGACAAAGCATTGCTACCATTGGCTTTTTGAAAGTGTTGAAGGACCGGAGGTGGCGCCATAGCAGGCTGCGGTGGCGGCGGGTCCATGGCACCGCTGGCTTGCAGTTTAGTTTTCCACAACTGCTTCAGCTCTTGGAGAACTTGCTCATCAACGCCGTCGTCCAGGAACACGTCCCGCACCCCAGCTATCACATCGTCGACCACTGCATTGTAAAGTTTTAGGACTGTCGACTGACTCGACGTCATCTTGGATGGCTCCGGGTCTGCCCTTCTGATCGATATCTAAGGGCGACACACCTGTTTGATTGGGGTTAGAAACTTCCGTAGTAATAGTAAGTACAGTGACGAGTGCGTATCGACTTTCGTGTTTTACATTTCAACTGTTCAATGTCAAGTCATAATCATCGACACTTACGCGATCGTTAGCGATCAACGGTAGAAATGGACACGTTCAGTAACTCTTTAGAAGTTATTTACACTTTTCACTTCAAATAATGAGAATACAAATCATATCGACACAAAATCCAAGAAATAAAATTTTTGACAATCCATTTTTATTTTAAAATATAACCTACAAACAAAAAGACATTTACGTTTCTTGACAGACAGACTTCACAGACCAGAAATTGATTTTAATAGACTATACACGCATGCGCGGCTGGCAAGCATGCGCGGCGCGACGCGACGCCACGGCCCAGCCCCAGTTGGCTATATTATATATAATCACAGTCCAGCGCAAGAAAAAAAATTTGACGCTGTCATATTATTCATAGCTCTGTGTTTATACCTTTGATGAAAGAAGTAAGAGGATGTGAAACATGGTCACGTGACGTGCGGCACTTTTTCACTACTTTACTGCGTTTGATAGTTGACGCTAGTTGACGACTGACGTATTAGCTCAAAATACCACCAGAACTTGGCGGATTTTTTGCCGCAGGGCGGTCTCAAGTGACGTCAGGGACAAATTATTATCAAAAATGAAAGTTTAAACGGAATACTTGTCTCTTTTTAGCACGTTCAAAATGAAATGCGACTTTTTGTCCTTTCTTTAACGAAGTTGACCTTAGGACTATAACATATTCTGTGTAGTTAGCTTTATGCCACGTCCTCTTACTTTCCTCATCAAAGGTTTATACTCAAAAAAGTAGCCGACAGCCGTAACGTTGTATGAAGTTTTTGGAGTCAAGTCAGGTAGTCATAGACCAGTCTAAATCATGCTCCAGCAAAGTGGTGGCAACTTTACTAGAAGCTTCTATGGAGTTTTGGAAGCAACACGAAAAATCACGTTTTACCACATTATATCACTTGCCCTCACTCATGCTCGTAATTCAGCACTTAATGCGTAAAATGCCACCAATTTTAAACATTAACACTGGAAAAAGCACAAGTTTTGAGAAATAATACAATGCAACGATGTGAAATTTTTCGCGTTCCCGCCAAAACTCCGTGTTAAAGTTTTGTATTTCAAAAATATGAGGCGTTTTATTAAAAAAAAAGCTGTGATTTTATATAGATCCAATAGATGGCGTTAAAATGTGGGTTGTACGTTCTGTCATTGTTAAGATAATTATGTATCGAGTTTAGTATTCTATCCTTATTTTATGGAAGGGATTGTATTTTTTTAGAGTCTGGCTCAAGAGGTGGACGCAGGATGCGGTCGGTGGTGGGGAAAAGGCGTTGGCTGTGTCAGTTGACATAGCCAACGCCTTCAACAGCCTTCCGCATGGAACGATACAGGAGGCGCTCCGTTATCACGGAGTGCCCCTGTATCTGCGGAGGCTGTTGGCCGATTACCTCCAGGACCGCGAGGTCCTGGTGGAAGGGCGCGACGGTTTGAGGCACCGTCGCGTCTCCTGCGGGGTTCCACAGGGTCGGGTCTTGGGACCGCTCCTGTGTAACATTGGCTACGACTGGGTGCTGCGTGGCACGCTTCCTGCAAATATGCAGGTTGCGTGCTACGCGGACGACACCCTGGTCGTAGTCAAAGGGAGGGACCTCAGGGAGATGGTGCGGCTGGCCACGGTGGGTACAAATCTCGTGGTCGACCGCATTCGCTCCCTGGGACTGGAGGTTGCCCTCTCCAAGACTGAGGCCCTGTTGTTCCACGGGCCTCGGGGGGGACCCCCTCCAGGGACGCGGGTACTCCTGGATGGGATCCCGGTCCCGGTTGGGACCCAGATGAAATATCTGGGTCTCATCCTGGACGGGAGGTGGACTTTTGGGGCCCCTTTTACCCAACTGGCCCCAAGAGTCCTGGGTGCGGCTGCCGCACTGGGGAGGCTGCTGCCCAATGTGGATGGCCCGAACGCCACGTGCCGTCGGCTATACTCCGGAGTTATCCGGAGTATGGCCATGTACGGGGCACCGGTCTGGGTGGACGCCCTCGGTCGCAATAACAAGGCCCTGCTGCGACGTCCGCAGCGGGTCATTGCGACGAGGGCGATCCGCGGATATCGGACGGTGTCCTGGACGGCGGCGTGCGTGTTGGCCGGTGATCCCCCCTGGGAGCTCGAAGCGGAAACCCTCGCCGAAGTTTACCACTTTGTGTCGGCGAGGAGGTCCCGTGGAGAGCCCCCAGCGTGGGAGGAGGTCAGGCGCCTGCGGAGGCAGGCGCGGGCCGCCTTGTTGCGGCGGTGGACGGAGGACCTGGCTCCACCGGTGCCTGGGCAGAGGACGGTGGAGGCCATCCGCCCGGTCCTCCGGGAGTGGGTGCGGCGGCCATTCGGGTCGCTGACCTTCCGATTGGTGCAGGTGCTTTCCGGGCACGGATGTTTCGGAAAGTACCTGCACCAGATCGCGAGACGGGAGGCGACCTCAGCCTGCCACGAATGTGGGGCGCCGGAAGATACGGCGCCCCACACGCTGGAGGTGTGCGCTGCTTGGGAGTCTGAGCGGCGCACACTTTCAGCGGTCGTTGGCCGGGATCTCTCGTTGCCGTGCGTGGTGAACGCCATGCTCGACAGCGAGAGAGCGTGGCAGGCAACGGTCTCCTTTTGCGAGGTGTTGATGTCGCAAAAGGAGGCTGCGGAGCGGGTCAGGGAGGACGATGCCAACTCTGACCCCCTCCGGCGCAGACGGAGAGGGGGACGGAGGAGGCGCTTCGGGCGCCTTCTTCGTCCTCCGTAGTGGGGCCGGCGGCGGAGGGAAGGGGGAACTCCGCTGCGCTCACACGGCCCCACACGTATGGTGGGTAACTGAGGTGAAAGGTTACCCACCCACTGGCGCAGAGGCCCGGAAGGGCCTACCGCTGGGGCGAGATAGTGAATGCCAGCGCGACCCTATCTCGTCCCGTCCCGGCGGCGGACGGATCACGGGAGGTTTTAGTGGGTTCGAGTCCCACATACCCCCTGTCATCACCCCGGTGGTGGCAGGGAAGTGGGAAGGCATTTCCCCCCTCAAAAAGAAAAAAAGGTCATAAAACTAATAAACCCGTGCGAAACCGGGGCGGGTCAGCTAGTTTATTATAAATTTCATAACTCATATTGAAGCCAGACGACACTGGCCTACCTACTGTATTTTATAAAAGTAGGTTAGGTGCCTATTTTTAAATTGCCAGATTTGCACCTACTTTTACATTCTGTTTGCACTTTGATCTAAATCCATTCAGCCACTTTTAGGGAAAGAGATTTTCTACTTTTTAATCTCTCCAAAACCAAAGTAATTTAGTGCAAATATATGAAGATTTAACAAAATGTAATGGACAGTGTAGGTACATCACTATTCGAGAAGCGTAAAATCGCCCATACCAAAAATATCAATTAAAGCATTAAATCTTTCAGTAATTGCAATCGCACGGTAACTATACGATGGAAAAAACGTATATTCTTAATATGAAATGCATATTTACTTCGAAACTTCAATGTTTAACATAAAAATAGTCAGTAAACTTTAACGTATAAAATAATGATTCTGGTTTTCCTTCGACTCCTCGGGTTACTCTTGATGCACAAAACACAGCACAACACGACACAATTTCACTATTGACACAATATTTAGCCCTAATAACAATATAATCACTATATTTTCACGTTTTATGCTCTCGCATTTAATTTCTTGACACACCAAACTGTCAAGACATGACACGCGGTGTAAGGCGAGGTTGCCGTAGGTTAGTCGTAGTTTGAAAGCAAGATGTTATTTTGAAATGTCAGTATGAATATGTCATATTATGCTAGTCTGTGGTTTGACAAGATGTCATTTTGATAAGAGTATTTATGCGATTGAAATTAAAGGTAAGATTTCTACGGTTAAAATCTTGAAATTACCCTTCACCCTTGGTCTTCGGATATTTGTTCGGCTGTACCTTGTTTCAGAGAGAAGGAACCCAGGCTAACAAAACTAGTGCTGGAGGTGCTTTGGTGCCTTGATATGCGCCATACTGCCTTGGTGCTTTTATGGGTGCCATGCTGCTGGTACTGTTGCATTGGTGCCTTGATATGCGCCATGTGTCTGGTGAGGTCATACTGCTGGTGGCGCGTCTTGATGCACGTGCGCGCGCTTGGTGCGTCTGTGTAGTGGACGCTATGCTGCTGCTACTGGTGCTTTTATGCGCGCCATACTGCGTGCCTTGCTGCTGGTAGTGCGCTTTCATTACTGAAGCATTGGTGCAGTATGGTACTGCACCAGCAGGTGCCTTCGCGTCTTGGTGAGTATTATGCTGCTGATGATGCCGTTACGCCGTGATGTGCGTCATACTGCTGGTACTATTGCATTGGTGCCTTGATGTGCGCCATGTGTCTGGTGCGCTCATGCCTTGACGCGCCTCACTGCTGGTGGCGCCTTCGCGTCTTGATGCACGCGCACGCGCGCTTGGTGTGTCTGTGTGGTAGGACGCCATGCTGCTGCTAGTGGCGCTTTCGTGACTGATGAGTCATTGCTGCTGCTACTGGTGCATTGATGCGTGCAATGCTGTGCGCCTTGTTGCTGTTAGTGGTGCTTTTGCAACTGACGCGTCATACTGCTGGTGGTGCCTTCGCGCCTTGATGAGTACCATGCTGCTGGTGGTGCCTTCACGCCTAGATGAGCACCATGCTGCTGGTGGTACCTTGTGCCTTGATGAGTACCATGCTGCTGGTGGTGCCTTCGCGCCTAGATGAGCACCATGCTGCTGGTGGTACCTTGCGCCTTGATGAGTACCATGCTGCTGGTGGTGCCTTCGCGCCTAGATGAGCACCATGCTGCTGGTGGTACCTTGCGTCTTGATGAGTATCATGCTGCTGGTGGTACCTTGCGCTTTGATGCGTGCCATGCTGCTGATGGTGCCTTTGCACCGTGATGTGCGCCATGCGGCTGCTTCTGGTGGTGGTGCAGCGCCGGGCCTATATGCAGCCTGTGGTGCCAGGCGTGCGTGCAGCCTGTGGTGCCGAACGTGCCACCTGTGGTGGCGAGCGTGCAGCCGGGGGTGCCAGGCGTGTGTGCAGCCGTGGTGCTGGGCGCGGAAACTGCTGTGGTGCCGGGCGCGAAAACTGCTGCGGTGCTTGGCGTGAGAACAGCTGTGGTGCCGAGCGTAAGAGCGGCCGTGGTGCCAGGCGCGAGTGCAGCCTGTGGTGCCGGGCGTGTGTGCAGCCCATGGCGCTGGGCATTATTTATATTGAATTGGGTGCCATGAAAGGGCGAACGAGCGGCAAACGCCGAACGAGTGGGAGCGCTGATCGAGCGCCAGTTGCAGAGTGACGAGTGCCGCCTGACGGATACCTGACGGAGGGTGTTGAACGGGCGGCAAGAACAGCTGAGACCGCCAGGCGAGTGTCTTACGAGCAGTGAGCGTCGTACGAGCAATGGGTGTTGCCCATGATGAGCATCGTACGAGGGGAGTGGTGTAGTGGTGTGAGCGTCGTACGAGTGGTGCCTCCACGCGAGTGGTGGAGCGTCGTGTGAGCGTCGTACGAGTGGTGAAGCCCTGGAGGTAACATCTAGCGCAACACGGTGTAGACCCAGGCAGATATGAGATGTGAAGCCCTGGAGGTAACATCTAGCGCAACGCGGTGTAGACCCAGGCAAATATGATGTAGTGTATGAACACGCCTGACCTATATAGTTTAGCGGACGTAGCGTTAAGTTGGTGTAGTGTATGAACACGCCTAAACTATATAGGTCAGGCGTGTTCATACACTACAATGAGATGTGAAGCCCTGGAGGTAACATCTAGCGCAACGCGGTGTAGACCCAGACAGATATGAGATGTGAAGTCCTGGAGGTAACATCTAGCGCAACACGGTGTAGACCCAGGCATATATGAGATGTGAAGTCCTGGAGGTAACATATAGCGCAACGCGGTGTAGACCCAGGTAGATACGAGATGAGACGTTGCAGCCGCTAAGGTGCAACGGAGTGTAACTAATGTGGCTTCATACGAGTGGCGGAGCAGTTTTTGGCATCGTGCGAGCGGTAGCTCCACACGCGTGGTGGAGCGGTTGCGAGTGGTAGCTCCAAACGAGGGGTGGAGCGGTTATAAGCATCGTACGTGTGATAGCTCCACACAAGTGGTGAAGCGGTTATGAGCATCGTACGAGTGGTAGCCCCACACAAGTGGTGAAGCGGCTATTAGCATCGTTCGAGTGGTGGCTCCTAGTGAGTTGTCGAGCAGGTGCGAGCATCGTACTAGTGGTGAAGCAGCGGATTCCTTATAGGGGCCGAATGAGTTGTGGACGGTTGCCCATGATGAGAGTCCTATGATGGGTGGTTGCTCGTGGTTAAGCGTTAAGCGTCGTACGAGCAATGGGCAGCGGTTGGTGGCTGCAGACGAGTCGTGGAGCTGTATTCCGCATAAGGGTGGTACGAGCGATGAGTGGTTGCCCATGATCAGGCAAACGGGCAGTGTCGCAGCCGCGAGTGCACTGATGAGTACTACCGCTGCAAGCGCAAGCTGACATGAAAGAAGGAGTATCTTTTGAGATTGTGAGATGAAAGGGTGACCGCGATACTAATAATGCGGTTTTGATACATTGGGCCCTATCCAGTTTTCGCTTTGGATGTTCGCTTTCTAGATAGAGAAGGTCATAGCAGTCGAATGTCCTATACATTCCGAGATTCATATCTGAGTCGGGGGATGTATATAAATGAGAATAGATAATGCGTGTTCATTTCCAATTTATCGCTAGGGCGCGACAAATGTCAGGATGGACGAATGTAAACGATATAGAATTATTTTATCAAAACAAATATTAAACTAAATAGAAGTGTAATTGACTTATATACTCTTTGGACTATTGTGGAGGTTTGTCTGTAGAATCGCCGCTTGGTGGCGCTATTGGTGACTGTCATACTCTGGTAAATTATTATACTCTTTGGGTTGTCATTGTTCTGGGGCCTTTAAAAACGGCAGATGGCGCAAAGTTTGACTTTTACGAACAAGAATGCGTACTAGTTTTGGCGGGAACGCGGAAATGTCCACGTCGTTGCATTGTATTATTTCTCAAAACTTGTGCTTTTTCCAGTAATAATGTTTAAAATTGGTGGCGTTATACAAGTCTGTTTTTTTCCTCGCATACTGTGATGAAAAACGTCGTATGACACTCGTGTGGGTTGATCATTGCACTCTCGGCTCCCATATACCCCTATAATTGAATTGAACATGGTTTATTACTGGTTGACAAATATTTATTGACTCATCTGTTGTTAAAATCTCTCAAAAATTATATTGATTATGCGGAAAAGCTAAATGCCGTATGAATGTGTGTTTATGCATAAAGTCCGGTCTATACGGTTAAATAAGTTGCATTCTAACACAATAAATACTTAACACACATAGGGTACAACAGGTGCACACTTACTCATACTTTTTGGTAATTTGCAAGTTATTTCCAAAGTGGGCTGTGTGACCGCCCCTGAACCAAATCCTGGATCCGCGCCTGAACTGAGTCACCCACCCATAGTGAAGGTTTAATTCGGAGTTTCTCTCACCTTCAAGTAACATATTCAGTAATCTGTGGTCCAAGTTCAAAATTCCAAATCCATATGAGAGAAATTTATTGGGACTTATTCTTGAAAACATCCTTGGTTATTAGGTAGGTATCATTGACTTATATGTAATAGGGCGAATTCTGTGGTAGGTATATTATATACCTACTTCGAATACATGATTATTTTCTTGGCGTAAGTTTATACTATAGCTAGCCTAAAGAGATTTTATGGTCACATTCAAAAATAAAGAAATGAAACTAAATAGATAGGTATACTTACCTACCTACTTTATAAGTTATACGATCCAAGGATAACGGGAAAGAATTTAATTTATAAAGCTTTAAAAGGAATATAGAGACTATTATCGTACCTATCTAGACTCAATATCCACATTTTGCCGAACGTCAATAAAGAGTCAGCCTGAAATTCAGCGCATCTACGGTACGGTACGGTACGGTATACGCCCGCGCGGCTTCAGACTGTACAAACTTAATTAACTTTTCTACTGGGGATTAGAATATGAAGCCATGGTATTGATTTATGAGCGTGAAAGTTTTCGACTCGGCTCATTACTTTGAAATGAGTTTTTAAATGGTTATAGTTCCTTCTTACCTACCTTCCAGTCCCACCACCTGCAACTAATACTGGTTTGAATGGAAATGGGGGATATATGAACATACAGGAACAGATAGGACACAAGCTTTCTCTCATAAGGACATAGTCAGTAGGTACCTATACCAGCCAGCAATCACCCTCTCTTTTAATACCTAAAGCTTTATTTATAATCAATATTACTCTTCGAATAAATTCTTCCTGCGATATAGAGAAATCCTTCCCGGACTCTGTTTCACGAACTGACTATACGGTAAACTGAAAAATTTGCCTGTGCTGTGTATTTGTGGACATTTTACACAGCGCCATCTAGTCCCAAACTAAGTGAAGCTTGTAATATGGGAACCGGATAACAGTTACAATACTTGCATACTTTTTGTTTGTAAATGCATAAATACTTAGAATACAATATAACACCCAGACACAGAGCAAACATCGATGGTTCATCACACTAATGCTTGTTTGCCCTCGGTGGGAATCAAACCCACATCCTGCAGTTTAGAAGACAGGGTTACCAACCTACCACCTGAGCTATGGCCAATGGCCAGTCTATTATTTATTTATTTTATTTATTTATACTTTAGCACAAAACAATGTACAAAGAGGACTTAATGCTATGAAGCATTATCTACCAGTCAACCTGGGGTCTAAATCTAAGTAAGTATATAAGAAGCTATGTACCTATAAAATATGTTAAAAATTACATTGATAATATAATTTGGGGGTCACCACAAGGTCTTATAGCATTATTACTTCAATCATACTTTGAAAAATGACATAAAAGTAAGAATATTATAATGTTGTTGACGCAGAGCAGTTTTGATGACATTACGTTAAATCTTTCACTCAAATACAACTGTCATGTCATACCGTTAATCATGTTGACAGCGACGCGCGACTGTGATAACGCTTTATAAAAATGTAGACGTCTCGTTCTCGCGCAAGAATACTTTAGAAGTTCATGGTACGAATCATGGAACTATTAAAAAAAGAAGGAGATCCCGTCTGATCCGAAACTGAAGCACCCTTACGTACGTACGAGCTGAACACGCACACGCTCACATCATATCGGTCGCCCTACTTTCATCTGACACACATATGTAATGCCATACCGCCATTTTGGGCTTCAGTCCGATGTCAATCAAAACTCAATCCTTCTTTTTTTTATTTCATCCATGGTACGAATTCAAGCAATATTATTGTAACCTTGAAGCATTACTGTCACGAACCATGATGGTTTTGTATTACCTTGTGGTAGGGCTGCAGTACGTTTACAAAGCCTTTCGACAAAAATTATAAATGTGGCGCGGTTCAATGTTCTTTACCAAAAGGGTAATAGGTTCCCTCCCGCCTCATCACTCATTTTTATGTGTCACTTTCTTTTATAAATAAAAGGAAAAAAATGTGAGATCGTGATTTTCATTCCAATCTGAGACACCAATATAAAAGCAATGAGATATGTGGATAAGGTACATGTAGGTAGGTATAGCTACAGCTTCATTTTGTTTAAAAAAACTTCCTTTGAAAAGATCGGTAGGTAGATACCTAAGCAGGTACTTTACCAGGATTTCAGAGATGGATCTACTTATTACAATATTAAAAAGAGGAAAGGTTTCATTGTGTTTGTTTGCATTGTATAGGATCTGAAACTACTGAATCGATTTGAAAAATTCTTCACTGTTGGGAAGCTACACTATCCCCGGGTGACCGGGGTACACTTTTTTTTAAATACCCGTTCGAATCAGGGGCCGTCCGGAAGGTTTCAGTTCTATTAGGTAAGTACTTACGTATTATTAGCGTGTTATCTCTTAGGAGTTTCTATACCTAAACAACAGCAATAACCCATATATTATCTATACATATAATAAAACTGTAGAGATAAAAAAATCTGTAAATGCAATATATCGAAAAAAAAAGACACAGGTTGGCTTGAAATTTTTCGCTGATCACGTTAAGCTACTTTTTAGACATTTTGTCTGTTTGTTTGTTTGTTTGTTTGTTTGTTTGTTACGGCACAAGTCCGAAAATACTGAACGGATTTTCATGCGGTTTTCACTAATAAGCTTAGAAAAACCCGGCGCAAAACATAGGATATATTAAATTTTAAATATCGTTAATTTTTTTTTTTGGTAGAAATGATTAAGATTTCTTTATAAAACGGAACGGGATTTTAACAAGATGGCCGCTTCAAGGCCTCAAGGTAAGTTTTTTTTTCTTATATTTTGGCTCCACACATAGTGTAGGTATTTAGCCAGTGTCAAAGAGTAAGTTATATTTTGGCTACTAACCATAGATGAGAGAAAATAAAATGTTACTCTGCTACACTGCTACTGACGGTAATTTCATCTCGGGTTTATCCGGATGCACAGATTAAAGAAAGAAACTCTGTTACTATTATGGCGCGGCTACATATACGCCCGAACCTTTGCTGTTGAGTTGGCGCGGAAAAATATCTCTGTTGACTATCCTCGATGTTTTGGTAGCGCCCCAAACTGGACACATAGTCAATTTGTTTGCCTGCTGCGCGACCAACGTGGGCTAAATAAAATGGAGAAAGCAGTAGCGTTATATTGCATGTCGGCGAATAAATATGTTTTACAAACTGTGAGAGTATTATTTGCGACTACAAAAATAAATTTTAATAGTTTTAATTTATAATTCCTTATCAATATGAAGTAGAACCAATTTTTTTTATTTGTCTGTTTATCTGTCGTTTTAAATAGGGATCACGGTTGTAATAATGTCAACAGAAATATATCATCTGTGAAAAATTCAACAGTCTAACTATCACAATTCGTGAGTCCATCCTGGTGACTGATGGACAGACAGACAGACAGACAGACGGACAGCGGAGGTTTAGTAATAAGGATTTACCCTTTGAGTACGGAACCCCAGTCATTTTCATTTCATTCTAAACAATCCCCACTGCACTAAGCAATAAGGAAGTAATTTAATGCATGTTTTTATTTATAACTTAAAAGACAAATAACAGTAAATAACAATTGGCGCGCCTGCATTACCGGCAGTGTATCACACTTTTCGGGCAACGGCGAAATACATCGCGCGATAACTTCGTCTGCGCTCGATGCAATGCAGATTAGAGAAAAACAATGTGTTCATTATGTAAGTACCTACACCCAAGGAAGTCATATGTATTACATGTAGATAAGTTTTTTCGTTAATCTGTGGTCCAAACTAAAAAAGAGGATAGGTATGAGAACCTTTTTGAATATGAGCACGACACAGAGAATAAGGAATTTAGAAAACTAAAAACATCTTAGACTTTTTTATAAGTTTTAAGGCTTCACGCGATATCATATTTAGCCAATATTGAAACATAACTAAATTATTATTCATGTTTTCGATTTATTGGGATCTGGCGAAGGCAAAACTCTTTATTGGCGATCTGGTATTATGTATTAGTTTTCAAAAATCTACTAAGCGTATAGTATGTAGTACATATAGCTTAACCTATAGTAGTAACATATTCAGTAATCTGTGCACTTAATTTTTTTGACCCTTGCTTTTGCTATGCATTGTAAAACCTTTTTTATTTTGGCATTAGACAAAATTTGTATTTAGCCAATAGTAAGTATTTTATGAAAACTGTTTAAAAGGGTAGGTCATCAACATAGAAGTAGGTACTTAGACTTTTTATGATTATTCATAAGGCTTCACGCGATTATCATACTTAGCCAATATTGAAGCTTACATTTTTATTTATTTATTTATTTATTTTCGAAGACTACAGACTATTATAAACTAAAGTAAACACTGAATTTAAATAACAAAAAAGTCATTAAGTAATTTTTATTCAAGTTTTCGATTTATAGGGTTTTGGCAATGTTCTTTATTGGCGATCTGGTAAAATGTATTATTTAGATAAACTTCTACACGTTACCATTCTAATTAGGTAGATAAAATTATTTTTGCGCTACTGCTACATTCTTGATCGACCCCAAGGAAGTTTTACGGTACCTGGGGGTCTAGCAAAGATACCAATCACTAAAGCTGACGCCAAACGCTAACTCCAAAATGTACTAGGATGAAATTTCGGAAATCGCTTCCTTTTCCACAGCTAATGTCTGTTCAATACAGTTTGGAAGTTAGCGTTTGGCGTTAGCGTTAGTGGTTGGTATCTTTGATAGACCCCAGTAGTACTTATAGCTAATTAAGTTATAGACCCTTACCATTGCTACGCATTTTAAAACCTTTTTTATTTTGGCATTAAAGTAAGCCGGAGGTGCTATTATTTGTATTTAGCCAATGATACGAAATATTTGATGAAAAATGTTTAAAAAGGGTAGGCACCTACTTAGATATAATAATATGTAGGTATTCATTATGGCAATAAAATTGTATCCTCGAATTAACAACATAGCGCGTAACGTTCGTTTTTGACTTGTTCTTCTTCTTCTTCTTCTTGCATGTTGAAATAAGTTTTTAATAGTTAAAATATTTTAGATCTGTGGGCTTTTAAATAAAATAAGGGAGCAGAAAATGATTGATTACTCGGTTACTTCAAGAAGGTTATAGTTATAGTAGGTAAGTAACTATCTTATGTGTAGGTAGTTAAGTACTCAATTCGTATGGAACCAAACTTAAGAAGGTAAAAAAATGTGGTAAGTGGAACAAAAAGCGCGCGGATAATATGTAAAACTGAGCAAAACAGGATCATCGTGTGTGATTCTTCCATATTTTTCTAAACTGTACCTGCCTGCTTAGGTAATTACTACCTAAACAAAATTTACTGAAAGTTCTGTTAAAGGCCTGAGTGAAGTGATGTTGATTTCTTTTTGTTGTAATATGAAGAGGTACTTATATCATCATCATCATTAACAACCTGAAAACGTCCACTGCTGAACATAGGCCTCCCCCCGGGAGCGCCACTCAGAGCTTATATAATTGTTGTGTTTTGTTTGCAACTTCTTTTACTGTTATAAATTTATATTAGACTCAAACATTTAATTTTAGGTAATGGCTTAAATAGCTTCCACTCACGGCTATGCTTGCGTTATACCTATACCTATGCTAATACAGGTTACTGTGCTCAGCTTCGAAAAGATTTATTGGATGTTGTTGTTTGGTACGAAATGCATGATCTATTATTAGACTATAACGTAAAAATTACATAACACAAGCGTGCGAAGCCGCGGGCAAAAGCTAGTATAATATATATGTAAGGTTATTGCTGTTTAGGATTGCTTAGGTGGTACAAAAATCAATATCGTACTATCTATCTTAAATGTTGTCTGGAAGAGATCGCTCTTTAGCGATAAGACCTCCCATTGTAACGTACTTATAAGTTGTTGTTGTACCTCTGTTGTTGTTTTGTTTCCCTTTTTTTAAGTTTATTAAATACAATCAATTAACAAATAAAATAGACTAAAACTAAATTAATCTAAACTAAAATAAACTACTTATCTAAATCTAAAGTAATTAATCAATTAACACACCACATCGCCCACCAATCGGTTTACACACAAGAATTAGATTCCACGGAGATTCCCGTAGAACCTGTCAATATAGAGTTTGAATCTATCTGTCTATCTTAATACCTACTTGAAAGTTGAACCTGATTTCATTAATTTCATTTCATTACTGTAGAGTTATCGAGCTTGTGATTGGGATTTTGTGACCAAATTGCTAATGACTTCATCAAGCTCGTATCTAAAGTTCTATAGATAGGTAAGCCATAATAGGTAAGGTAGATACCTAAGTGCCTACAAGAACTACAATTCCGTTTAATAGGTACCCGGGTTGGGAGTATAGGCACCCGACCAACTATTCATTAGCAACTTCATGAATAACTTTACAAACACGAATAAAACTTTAAGGTTTACAACTTGATTACAGAGGCAAAAGCTACGGGCAGTAGTTTAAGTCCCCTATTAATGCAAATGTCCAATAGTTAGACGAACGATTCGATAAGCGCTTAACTCCAATACTGTTTTTCAATTTAAATTCACTGCTGGCTCTGCAACTGAGTAAAAAGTAAACTCTTACTGCCCGTTTATTGTCATGGAAAATTGCTTCCAGTCGATTTTTATCCAGAACCGGAGTACTTTAACGAATTCAACGACGTAATGCGCTCATGAAATGGTAGCATAGTTGACAGATATCGGCGCGTCTCTGAGTCGTGAAATGGAATTTGTGTTCTCGTGGGTAAAATTTACTCCATTTGTGGAATAGAGGGGACGAACAAAGGGAAGCCCAGTACCTACCTATATTCGTGCGCAACTCACCTCTTTTATCAAGTTTGTATTTAGTAATGATCTGGGCCTGACCTAGATTCAGAATTAGGTATAATAACAAACCATAGTTAATTCTTTGCAAGACCTACTTGTGCATTTTTGCTACTGGCGTCGGCATTGCAGGTCACGGTGCGTCTTGATTTACCTAATGTTGTACCAATACTTATAATTAAATACCGTCAAATGCGACTTATGCTAGCAGATGCTCATATGACCAATTACTAAATCTGCAACTAAGTATGATATAACTGTAAATAAGTAAGTAGGTATGAATTCCTACCGAAATATTTGAACAATAGAAATCGTTCACACTACTTATAATTGTTTAATAGTTCCACAATTTTACAATTCTACGTGATAGGCATAACGAATCACAAAACTCATGTGTATCGGTGCTTCATTAACTCTGAAGGAACACGGTAGAGTTTGATGATAAAGCACAGATTATAAGTGGATTGGCACCTCGAGACGGATATAGCTATCTCTAACAGCCAACTACTGGGTACTGGGTCATGCTACAGGTGGCCGATACCACTGTGGTACCCCACATAAACCCGAGTAGGCAACTTTACGACACTCATAAATTTTCAACTTTATTGTCCGTGAACGCAGTAGAAATTCACGCAAAAATTAACTTCCTTTGTCGACTTTAAAAGTAAGTGCCTAAGTAGTGTAAAACCCTTAAAATCGCTTTCGTTTTCTCATTTTTATTATTAAGCTTTATAATTCAATCAAAAATAAATGTACTTAATAACATACACACCTGAAAATTTCAAAACTGTGCACTGAACATAGGACTTCCTGAAAAGAAGGGAGTAGGGGAGAGGGTGATATAAAAAATATACAAAGCTACGTACAAGGATGCAACGTAGATTTGTGTATCTAGTAGATTGTAGATAGTACGTAATGCTTATAAGAAGCTGTAGTAGGTATATTATTATTACGAGTATAATCGCTAACATTTGCTATTGCAAATTTCTCGTTCTTCCGATTAAAAATAATAACATTCACAAGTGAGTTCTCCAAAAAACTAGGTACGGAAACAATAAACAGTCAAAAATTCTTATAGTAGGTGTAGGCTTTTTTAGTAGGTAAGTACTAGTTGCACCTGCAGTTTTCATCCGCGGATATAATGTATCATGTGTGTTCTTCTAGCGGAAGTATAAGATATATCTAGAATCCAAATTTCATTAAAATCGGTTCGGTAGTTACCGAGATAGGAGTTAGAAAACATTCACAAACACACTCGCATTTCTATACTATTAAAAACTAAAAAAGTAGTTTATGATCAGACTGCCAATCAAAGCAAAATTCCTAAAAGCAAATAGACCCTTTAATTTGCTCGTAGATAATACGTTCAACTTTTGTTAAAAAGTATTATCTTCATCATTATCAGCCCGTAGATGTCCACTGCTGAACATAAAAACATGTTAAAAGGTATAACAATGATCCGTATCTTCAGATTAATTTGTAAAGGAAAAATTAGAATCATCCCTCAAGCCGGGATATGCTTTACTTAAGCTACCGTGACAAGTGGTCAACATATACAACCAACTTACGGGGTTGGAATTAGGACATGAGACCTGTATCTTGTTAATAAAAGTTATGTTTATCTCTCTTAACTATTATTGAGCTTAGCAACTTATGATATAATAGATTGCGAAAATTCAAACCTTTTCTTAGAAGAAAATAGATCTTGATCTAGTTAGATGGGCGAAGAAAGTTAAGCTCCGTTATAATGTTTCAATTTAAGCCGTAAAGGGTCCGCAAAGAGCCAGAGACGAGTCGCAATTAACACGATAAAGACATTTCGCATCCCTCGGCCAGCGAGCAAACAGCGCCTAAACAATATTAATATTACAAAATTAACACCGAGACAGTGCCAAGGGTTTTTATCCTCGCGGCCTTGCAAAACTGACGGATCTATCCTCGTAAATCATTCAATCAAAGTATAGACTCAAGACAAAAATAGATAGATAGATGGATAAACTCTTTATTGAAACACACAAATTATAAACAAAGAGTACAAATTTAACGGAAGTGTTACAATTGGCGGTCTTATAGCTCAAAGCGATCTCTTCAAGACAATATTGCATGGAATAACACAAAAATATATGGACGGTAAAGCTAAAAAAAGCCAAAAAGCTGTCCATGAACGCAAAAACACTACTAGGAAAGCAAAACTACTAAGAGGAGAATGAAATAAAAAAACATAAACATAAACATCTTGGCCTTTTTTTTTAAATTATTTAATTGAAAGGGCTTTGTCGCAGAGCCATCTTGGCCTAAACATTGTTTATCTATACTTGCTTTTATTTGGGGAAAGAAGTAGTTTTTTTTTATTTTATTATTCATTCATCCTATTTTTATTTTGTCTAAGTATTGTTATACAAAAATCCTGAGACTTATGTGTAGGAAAAAGTAGCAATAGAATCTGTAAGTGTTTGAAATAACACTGAAACAATTGACTAATGACTATTGAAATCCTGGCTCCAACTTCGATGGTCATCATCAGACCACCACGTTGAAAGCTCATAACATCGGATATACAGCTCCATGCCAAATCACAGCTCGGGCGGATAGGTGCAAGGCGTTCTAAAATCACTTCCAAAATTGTTAAGGTTAACAAACAACAATTATATAAGTAGGTAACGAATAAATAAACAAAATCATCGTAAAGTTTAACCAAAATTTGTAAAAAGTATGGTACTTATAAACTTCATTTGGCGTCTTTGGAAACGTAGACCTACCATTCAGTTCCATGAAATTGTGTTTGAGCCGTTTTGTTAAAGCGCTCCTGTTCACGAACCAATTTTAAACCAGCAGTTTTACAAAGCTTTTAACACAGCAAGAAAATAAAGACGCTGTTGCAACGCAGTCTACTTTGAAGAGTAACTATATATGTTAGAAAATAACATCTCCGTTATAAAAACAAAAAACAATCGATTTTTATTCAATTTTTTAAAAAAGAGTTTGCCCACCGCTCTTGTGGATTTGCAACATATATTTTTGTGGTTAAGCATATATTTTTTGGTATTTTAGGGTACCGATGCTTTGGAACCTCTCTGCAACCTCGTATCTACCGAATAAAATTTACTTAATAAATAAGGAAATGAGAGGCTATGTATGCATGGGAGGAGCTAATTCCATCCTCCTTTCTTGTATACTGTACATTTTTTGGTGCTAAAGTATAAATAACTCCATCTTAATGTAATGTGTCATTACAGTGAATATCCCTTCCCAGTTTCCAATATGGTGCAACAAATAATGTTGCATTGCGTCATACAAGCAACGAACATGAAAATGAACGAAGGAAATGAAAGACGACTACGATAATTGCGCGCAAATCGGTCGTGCGCGAGTAATTGCTAATCTGCCGAGAGCTGCGCGGGGCACACTCGCGCGTAGGTAACACTAAACCGGGCAAATTCAAGCCATATCCATCCACTCAAGTCACACCCAATCGCGATTCAAACATAAATTGATCGAGATTGGCACCGCTATTTTGAAATAGAAGGTTAATTTTAGATCAGATTGAATAACTTGGAAACCAAGACGATTATCGTAATTAGATACATCACCTAATAACGAAAGAGCTCTTGCGTTACATCTATTAATTGATTGTAATCCAACCATGTCACAGAGCGTTTTAATATTTCTATTTTGTTTCTTCTTCTTCGTTTAATGGCTTTCTATCGCTTTTTATTTCATTTTCCGTGGTATAAATACATAAGTATACCTATTGCTAGCTTATTTTTCTACCAAATTGAAATTAAAATAGAACTTCAGATGAACTCATTATATGTTTTTTTTTGTCTATATACCAAGGAGAGAAGTTGAATGTATTTCTAATACAACCTATATACTTATAGGTTCGAATTATTTGTTACTCGTTGTCACCGCAGAGCAAAAAAAAAAAACGCTTCCCCTCTACATAGAGACGCCTTTTCGACACTTCTCATACAATTCAAGCGTGTCAGGTATTACAATGAAACCTCTATGGTTTACCTGCGCAGATGACATATATAGCAATTGTCTTGTCATTAGTGCCACTGCTGTCAGCAAAACGTGCTGTGGGTTGAGTCGATATATTTTTATCGATAGTTTGATATGAGTTAAGTACGCGGTAAGGTACCTCTTACCTGATTGTATCATTAGGTACACTTTAGTACCTACCTATATCTTTTGTGCCTTTTGTGCGTATTTCTATGTGTAATAGTGTTATTTTATTCTATTATACTCTATTCTGGGTCGACAATGGCCAGCCGATAAACATACCAGTATAAATCTAAAATAAATAAATTTGAATGTATTGGTATTGGTAGGTACGTCATGTTCGCGTCACGGCTATACAGTCCACCTCTCAACTATTTTATGGCAAATGTAATGTGTGTAAGTATAGAGGTAGTTTATCGTCAGTTTATGGTTATAAAGATTAAGTTTATAAGCAAATCCGATAGGCGTCCAAAGTGAGGATTTATGGGGGAGGCAGTGTTTAGCAGTGGACGTCTGCCGGCTGATGTGTGATAGTATAATTAGTAGTTAGTATAGTAAATAGAAGAAGCATAACAAGTTATAAAACGAAAAAATATATTAAAACTCCAAATACATAGGTAACACGTTTTGCTGATGATTCATCAGTATTGTTGCGTCATTTTTCTTTTTGATAGAATTCATCTGAAAATATAATTTTCAGATGAATTTTTAGGAAAAATAATAATAATATTGAGTATCATTGAGGTGTTGTAGGTAAACACTTATTTAATAGAAGGTAGGTCCTTAGTTTGGCAGTAAATAAAGGTAATTTTTCAGCTCACCATGCGATGTATATTTTAATTTACAGCTATTTACAAAATAAAAAGCAAGTGAATTTTTTCATTCAATATCGACTAAGACGTAGATTCTTACGTAGAATTAATGAGATCAGTTGTCCTTAGCAACCAAGAGCAATGATTTTCTATGAGGCTACCATGGATGAAATAAAAAAAAGAAGGATTGAGTTTTGATTGACATTGAACTGAAGCCCAAAATGGCGGACATATTACATATGTGTGTCAGCTGAAAGTAGGGCGACAGGCTGCATATGATGTGAGCGTGTGCGTGTTCCGCTCGTACGTACGAAGCGTTCCGGCTTCCTAAGGGAGCTTCAGTTTCGGATCAGACGGGATTCCCTCCTTCTTTTTTTAATAGCTCCATGGAGGCTACATGAAAACTCTTTCATGGGCGAGCACGCCACGGCATTATAGTACCTCGTTAAAAATAGGATAGAGTTTCAATGTAGGAATAGCGTCAAAATATAAACGTATATGGTTAGACATTTTCATAAAACATTCAGCTTCAAAATGCTGAGAGCAAACCGTATCATGTTTTTGAGGAAACTAATTGCACTGTCCAGTTGCGAATATCTATTTATCTTTTATATTAGGATCTGTAGGAAACCTAATAAACATAAAAGATATTAAAAGCTTAATTAGTAGAAGTCAATTTAACCACAAAATAAATTGAAAACATTTAAAACTTATTGTAACAAATTTCCGGATGGCATAATAGAAACTATCGATGTATCGATAATTATAAGGTTAACCAACGCATTACATCACTATCGGTACTTCTGCCATAGAGTAAGTTCGCCGGTTTTGCGACCACTTCCTATATCCGACCATTTAATGTACATTTGATGAAAAAATATAAAAAATAAAAAGTTTGCGGTGAACACATCTCTAAAATATATTATGCCTACACAATTATGTCCAAATAGGTTCAGTTTTGTAACAAATATTATACGAGAAATCCCCAATTCTATTTTAAAGCTTTGAAGCTTAAAAGCACATACATTTTAACTGCCAGTTTTCGACCACGTTTATCCACCATCTGGCATAAAAACTTCAGATACCCAAAATCGCACGTGGTCGAAAACTGATCCAGCTGCAGAAAAATGCTATTCGACCGCAAAAGCAAACTATATCAAAAACATTATAAATACGTATTTATTTACATATAAAATAATAATAATAATAATAAATCTTTATTCCAAAAAAGATACAGTGCTCCGCTTAATGCTTATGCTTAACTAAGGCCGCAAGATATACATTTAACATTTTTGTTGGGTATCTGCTGCCGAACTAGACTCATCGTCTGTGTTTCAGCGTACAGTGCCCTCCCCCAAGAAGTTGATACATAACTAGCCTTATTATTATAGATATAGGTACAGTTTACTTAATTACGTTATGGTAGAAACAAAGAAGAATATAAAATAATGTGAGTAGGTAAACAAAGTAGGCATAAAATAAAAACGATATAAAACTAAATAATATTGTGGTATAAGATGCTTGGGTATTGTTCCTCTCTGTGTGTATGGTGAGTATGAATGTGTGAGTGTGAGAGGGTGTGTTGTACGTATTTACGTTTATGTGTCTTTTTATGAAAAATGTGTATTTGCTGGTGAAATTTATTATTCACAAAAGTTATTATATATATAGGTCAAAGAAAAAACCAAAAAATAAGATTAAAATGCTATGCTAAAACTTTTAATAAATCCTCTGTCTTATCGTAGGTAAGTGTTTTTAGCCAACTGGTGACTTTTAATTTGACTTCCGTTCTTGATAACGAATATATATCTAGAGTTCTATTAAGTTTGTTGTAAAGGAAAGGACCCAAAAAATAGATGAATCTCTGAATAAAAGAGGTATGAATTTGCTGTGGTTGGTTACAAACATTATATTTACGGCGTTGGGTATGCATTTGGGGATCATAAACTAACATTGAATGTTGCTTTAAAATTATGCTTAGAATGAAAAGCTGCCGAACGGTAAGAACATTACAAGATTTATACAATAGGGAGGTTGGAAATAAAAAGGGTCGTCCCGTGCTCACCTTCAAAACAGCTCTCTGGGAGATTTCGAGGGGTAGTAAAGTGGTTTTTGCTGCACCCCCCCAAGATGATATACCATAAGTGATTATTGATTGGCCAAGGGCTAAGTATATTTGCATGACTAAATCTGTATTAGCTACAGGCCTAATCCTTTTAAAGACAAACAGTATTTTTCGAATTCGCCCACATAAATTTGATATGTGATTTTTGAAATTGAAATTATTATCTATCGTTATTCCTAAATATTTTGTTGAGAGAGTGGATTTTAAAGTTTTACAGCAACAATGAACTAAGTTTTCTGCGAGGCAAGAATAACTGTGTGCATAGATACCTGAGTGAAAATTTTGTGGTGGATTTCTAAGAGAGAAGGTAATATATTTAGTCTTATCTGTGTTAAGAGTCAAAATATTATTATGTAGCCATGTTGTAACTGTGTTAAAACCCTGTTGAGCGGCACTATAAACCTCATTCCATGTGTCAGCAGCAAACAAAAGCACTGTGTCATCCGCATAAGATATAAGTTTACCTTTTTGTGGCTTGAATTGGCAAAGCTCATTAATATAGATCAAGAAAAGGGTGGGGCCTAAGATGCTGCCTTGTGGAACGCCATGAGTAACCTGCAGTTTATCACTAGTGTATTCACCAACCTTTACACTTTGAAATCTGTCTGCCAGATAGTTTTTAAATAGCGCCAGTTGAATACCCCTGACACCAATGCATTCCAACTTAGAGAGGAGGATAGGGACAGAGACTGTATCAAATGCCTTTGCTAGGTCCAGAAAAATAGCAAGACATTTTTTTCTTTTGTCCAGGCTTGTTGAAATAAAGTCCGTAAGATCGTGAACTGCATCATTGGTGGATTTACCTGTACGGAAGCCGAATTGCTGATTTGACAGAATATTATACTTTTGCAAAAAATTTACTAATCTATTATTTATTAAGCGCTCTAAAAGTTTGGAGATAGAGGGAAGAATAGATATTGGCCTATAATTGTTGATACAGTCTCTGTCTCCATCCTTGTGTATTGGTACAACTATAGACTTTTTTAGGTCATTCGGAAAAATACCTGTAGCAAAGCAACGGTTAAAAATATAGGTAAGAGGTGGCACAAGAAAGTTTTTGCAATCTTTTAGAAATTTGTTAGAAATTTTATCCCATCCAACGGAGCATTCACTCTTTAGACCCACTATTAATCTCTCAACCTCTTGGGCATCAGTTTCAAAGAGCACAAAAGAGTTCAGTTCAGTGTGATTGAGTGAAGGATTGACAGATATGTTCTCGTCATGTGTATCAGAGGAAAAGCCTTTAGCGAGATTCTTACCAACATTTATGAAATAATCATTGATTTTATTAACTGAGGATTTAGGTGAATCGCAGAGAGTAAGCAACTCCTTGGGATTTTCGTGTGTTACCTTCGTACCAGATATTTCACGAATAGCAGACCAAATTTTCTTACTATTGTTCCCAGCTTTATCTATCTTATTTTTCTCATAAGCACTTTTAACCTTCTTTAGAAGAGAATTACAAAAATTTCTGTAACGCGTGTAGGTAAGTTTAAATATTTTGTTGTTCGGAGAGCAGTTGGATTTTTTATGTAACTGGTCTCTATTTCGGATACACTTAAGCAGTCCAGCTGTCATCCACGGTTTTATGATTTTTTTACGCCTAGGTAGGGTTACTGTTGTAGTGTTATTGTTTATCGCTGTTTGAAGTTGACAAATCAAATATGCCATAGTAAAGCGTGGATCACTTGATTCATAAATAGGACTAAGATCAATATTCAACACGTCTGAATTTAGTTTCTCATAGTTAACTTTGGCAAAAGTAGACTGTGAATAATTTCGAATAACCTTTTTTTCTAAACATAGTACCGTAGGCCTGTGGTCTGTCAGTGTCGCGAAAGGAACCAAAGTAAGAGCAGGTAAACTTGTCCTTAAGATGACATGATCTAAACAGGTACCGCTAGCTTCACGTGTTATGAAACAATGAGCTGGAAGGAGCCCATGAAAAGCCACTAAATTTAAATATTTATGAGAATTATCATCACATTTATCATTGTTGATGGGTATGTTTATATCTCCCGTAAGAACCATATTTGTAAAAGACGATAAACTATTTAGTACTTCATTCAGTGACACTAAAAACTTGTCGATGTTTTTAAAAGAAGGCGAGCGATATATTGCTAGAATTACAGTATTCTCATTTACCTTTATTATCATACAATTTCCTTCATCAAACTGTGGTTCTTGAAAAGTTACACTTAGTTCGTGTCTTACATAGACTACTACTCCATCACTTTTGTTTGTGTTGTGTCTAGTACCATGTGAACAATACCCCTCCAGAGTGGGAATTACAGGTGCACATCCAAGCCAGCACTCTGTCAGAACCATTACGTCGCATTGAACCCTAAGTCTAGTCATAAGGACTTCGAATTCCGCCATGTTACGTCCGATACTTCGTATGTTTTGTGCAAGTATCGTAAAACATTGTGATGCAACCGGAATATGTTGTAAACACTGCTCCACGTCACATTCAAGCGCTCTTGAAATTGTCAGGTTATCAATGTCTTGCGACAATTCACTGATGTTACCAAATTTTAAAGCAAGAATAGAGTGATCGTTTTGACTGCTCAACGGAGATCCGTGTTATGCTTAAGTTTGTTTCTGGTGGCTTATTTGCAGCGAAAAAGTATGTGAGACATATCCCAAAAATAAAGTGTAAGTTGTAAAAACATATTTTTAGAGTATCGTTAGTGTATTGGTGTGTAAGTTGTGAGTGTATTATTAAATAGCCACTATATAAATGTCTGGGACTAAATCTTAAATTACAATTTATCATATAAAAGACATCGCAAAAGACCAACATCAGTAGTGAAACATACGATGCTACATTAACCCATAAATGGTACTTAATAATAACCGAATGGCACCGTATATCGTTTGTGGGCAGGCTAGATAGTCATACTAGTTTCCTTAAGTTATCTAGATCCGCCTCACAGTCAACTCTCGTCTGAGGTAGGCTCTCCTCCTTGCGCAAGTAGACCGAGCCACGTGAGGTCCAACAGTACTTATAGCCGGATGTCTTTTGGAAGTTACGGGCTAGAAAGAAGAGTCTTTGCATTTTTTGTGTCAGTAATTCTGACACAAAAATTGGTTTTATCGGTTGTTTAAAGTTTAGATGAGAAGTATTAAGTTTTTCTGCCCTAGGTTTATTTTTATTGAAGATTTTTACAGCGGTCAATAGCTTCTCCTTTAATATTGTTGTGGTGAACTCAGTAACAACCGGCCTTTGCAAAGAGTCAGATGAGTGCGTTCTATAGACATCCTTTATGTCCGAGGTATGAATGTCGACATTCAAGGATATTCCTAGAGTCTTCACAACTTCAACCAGTTCGCTTTTTGATTCTGGTTTTTGATCAATCTTGGGGATATTGCGTATTTCAATACCCGACGATCGAGACCACTTTTCTGTCCTCTCTAATTTGTCCTCCAGTTGAAGAATGTACTTTTTGTCATTTCTTATCTCCCTCTCAAGTTCCTGAATTTTTTTGATAAAATCATCATTTTTTTGAGATAGCAGTTCAACCGTTTTGGTAAGTTCGCAGTTTTGGTCTTTTACTGAACACACAATAGATTTTAGCTCGGCAAATTGTTGATCTTGTTTTTTTGACAGGGCATCAAACGACTCCTTAATGGTAATAGCAACACTACTTTCTTCGCCTTCATGTTTCCTCTTTTTGCTGTGTGCCGCCATGCGCAGGTCTGGTTCAGAATCATAGTGCACGAAGTCACTGATTTTTGTGCGCGCGCCGTGGCGCGCGGCACGCCCAGAGGTTGCCTCGGTAGGTTGGGGTGACGTCACCGTGGGGGCAGAGGGCGAAGTAGGCTTTAAAGGCATTCTGGCTGGATGCTTGGTACTAGGCGAGCAGATTAGTGTTGGAGTTAGTTATGTCGTCTCTATCCGTAGAAAAAAGAAAGTGAAATAACCAATTTTTTTCCGTCCCGAGTACCAGGGGCTCAGATAGTTGAAGGAGTAGGTTGGACTGACCGTCGCTTGATTGGTCAAGCTTCTTCAATGATGGCGGCGTGTGCGCAGATGGGCGGGGCTAATCGCTGTCTATAGGTGTCTGGACACGCAGGTGGGCGGGGCCTAGTAGATCCAGGATGGCCGCCAACATTAACAAACGTCACTGATTTTACTCCTTCTAAATTTATGCACTCCTATTTTATTGATCTTGGACTTTTCTTTAAACTTTATTGTAAATTGTCTAAAATAAATTGGCACTAACTTTGTGCACGTCCGCTCGTCACCGAGGTCCAGAGGGGAGAGGATATTATACGAGAAATCCCCAATTCTATTTTAAAGCTTTGAAGCTTAAAAGCACATACATTTTAACTGCCAGTTTTCGACCACGTTTATCCACCATCTGGCATAAAAACTTCAGATACCCAAAATCGCACGTGGTCGAAAACTGATCCAGCTGCAGAAAAATGCTATTCGACCGCAAAAGCAAACTATATCAAAAACATTATAAATACGTATTTATTTACATATAAAAGTACATAAATAGTCGATTACTTTGTAAGGTTAACTAATTAGACCAGACACGATTAAAAAAAACGATTAATGCTGGTGGTCGCAAAATAGGCGTGACCAACTGATCGAACCATCATTGAATATTTCTCGCCCAGGGTGTAATGTGGGCTGGCTTTATTACAAAAAAAAGTAGCGTATTTAGTTTGTAAACATTACTATGTTTATAAACTACGTTAGCCAATATTTTTTTTGTTATAGCTGAATTTTTCAGCCATATCCTTAAATAAGTTTTGGCGGTCTTAGTAAGAAAAAAGATCATGCTTTTTTATATGAGTAAGTGCCTCAAAGCTGGAGTAATCATGAAAATACAAGACAGAGGATCTAAAGAAGCCTTTCTGATCATTGTTTCTATCATTTATTTACCACAGGCAGTCAGGCACCTACGTCTTTCAATTTATAGTGGTAGGAAACTAGCGAAAAAGTGGTCGTAAATATAATTTACTGATCGAAAACTAGCAAAATAGTCACTATTAGCCTTTGGTTTAGATATTATAAAAGGGTGGTATAAAAATATAGAGTATAATATTTGAAACGTAGCTTAGTAGCATCAAGTCAAAAAATGATACTGGTACATTTTATTATGCATCCTAAACTTGACAACTCCACTAAGTGGTCGGAAACTAGCGAAATTACCCTATAATATCAAACTGACACAGAAGAGTACCCCGTACCGAAGTTCGGCAGCAATAATATGATTAATTTCGTCTCTATATAGAGGCGAAGCGTCATTTGTTTCATAGCTCTGTGGTTGTCACAGAGCAAAAAAAAAACGCTTCCCTCTAGGTGCGAAGTGTCATTTGTTTCATAGCTCTGTGCTCGCTGTACCTATTCGTAGCTAAAAAAAGTCGTAAATATGTTATAAAGAGTCTTAAAACAATTATAAATATTTTGCAAAAGAGATGAATTGCATTCAAGCTTATATATCTTCCTATGCATGATAATTATGGCTGTATATTTAGGCACCGCTTAATGGTATCGCATTTAATTATTAACTTACATATAAGAAAAGGGTTGAAGAGTTTTGTTTTAATCTATGTTAAAAACTGAAGGAATAAACATATGAAAAAATCGGTACTATCTAGTAAAATTTACTTAATGTATTACTTCATGCAGTAGTTAGCTAAAGTAATATGGGCACGTTGTCCGTTTCAAAAAAAGCACTATCTTATTCGTATCCTATTGAATAGAATAAGTACCTTGAAAAGGTAAGTTACCAAACAAACTCCCTCTCAAAACGTATATAATAGGTTACTATTTTGTTATTTTGGACAATTTAAGCATTAAAACTAATAGCTTACCAGTGGAAAGCACACCAGAACCACAGATGCTGCTTTTCTGACTGGCTGTGGCACCGCGGAATTATCATTCAAAATTATCTTGGAGCTCTTCACGGAAATGACCACATGAACGTGAATGTTCGGTGCCATAAATGGCACCAAGAAACGGCTTCAATTTCGTGAATGTATTGGGATTCTATAGGTACTTATTCTATGCCCAATTGTTATTCTGTTTTCGTTTTCCACCATAGGGATGAAAATAGTAGGCAGTTAAAATGACGGAGAGAAAAAGAAGTAATTAAACCTTCTTTTATGAGCTGTCCTCATTTGTCCCTCCCAACCTCTCTCTAGGGTTCAATTTGCCAGAACGCGTCAGCCTTTTTGTTTATAACTAGCCATCTCCAACTCTATGATATTTCAGGCTCACTCCTAAAAGTTAATTAATTTAATAGTCGTGTTAACATCAACAGTTCCCTTACAAAGGATCCTAAAATAATATATAGCGGATGATTCTATACAAACATTATGCTGGGTCTTATGTATCTGATAGTTGTTGTCTGACAACGTGAATATGTATGTAATGCTTTTACATAGATTTGAAAGCGGTTATTAGCGAACATCAGAGCAAATTCCCTTCAAATCTCACTAGTAGAAGCGTGCTGAATAGCTAACGAACGTCCATTCTGACTATGTGGCTAGCACTCGTACATTGGGCGGGCATGGGTCAGACGTGTGTGTAATGAAGCGGACGTGGGGTAAGAAAGCTGAGCATTTCAAATAGGTTAGGGATGCCAAATGTTTACGTTTGAGAGTCAAACAAAAGTATACTTTCATCGTGAAATCAGTAGGCCTAGCACGAATATTTACGCGCAAGTAAGTGTAGTAACGTTAACGTAAGTCAGTTGTATGGGGCGCTGATCAAATGTCATACAACTGCCTTACGTTAACGTTACACTTACTTGCGCGTAAATATTCATGCTAGGGCTACAGAAGAGGTTTTTGTCTTATGTATTTACCAACAGTTTTGGAAGTAACTTTGTGAAGAAGACGCGAAACGGCATGGCGCAAAAGTTTTAAGTGTTGGCAACATCACCCGCGTTAAACTTATTCAATAACATCATTTTGTGGACACTTACTGAGCTGCCGATAAACTGTTTTAGAAGTATACACCTAACTGTATCTTTGTATGACTAGTGTTTTTGTGTAGAAGTAGAAAATTATAAACACCCTATTCCGGGTAATTTCCGGGTAAAAGCAATGCTGGAAGCACTCGTGTCCGTGAGTTACACCGAAATTTACAAGCTATGAGCGCAAACACAATACGTGAGTTCCTGTTAGTTGTTGGATATCGCATGGCTTTCGTCAAATCTGGGTCAGAAATAAGAATATAATACATTTTCAGGTACTTACATGCTTATCTTTTGTTTGTAAAGATGTACTTATGTTTTCCCAACTGAACGGCCCGCGGTGTTAATACTATTGAATTTATTTCTTGAAAATCTACAAACCAGCTCCACAGATAAAATCCAATGCTTTCCATAATTCAAAAAGGGTAGTGTTAAGAACTATTGGTCTTGTAGACCAAAACTCTACATACTATACATACGTATAGGTATTGAGAAGTGGAATTATTAATGCTAAAATTGGTTTCCATCGGACCTGATGGAAAGGGAAGACATGGTCAGTTTAATCAATCTCCAAACTTATACTAGGTACTATTGTCATGATTTGTTAACGTAATGCGTTATATGTATTTATAACTTGTAACCGCCTCATATCACGACTCACAAACATAACCTCGGTTCGCTATTAATCTCTCATTAGTTAGAAAATAACAACGCCATGGCGAGTTATTTTGAATAAAACATACCTGCTTGGCTGCTTACCTACAACATCATTTGTTTACTAATCCAAGTGAATATGTTCGTAACAGCAATAAGAGGTAAAGATAGAACCATTATAAGATAATATCTGGTGTTACACTGATTTTTCACTAAAAATAGGCTTTTTCCTTAGAATAAGTACCTACTTATTCGTTTTCTTTGCAAAACTCAGAGCGCTGATAGAGAATAAACGCAAATATCTGTGGCACTAAATTTTCCTATCTTCCTACGTGATGAGTAAGCTGGATTTTGAAAAGGATTCACTTATTGGTGAAACTCCGAAAGTTGCGCGCAATATATTTTGTCAGATTTACCCAGAAGGGTCGCCTAGCGCAGGTAAATTTTCTTTTAGGTATGTATGTTTCCATTGTGTGAATGTGGAGATATGTTTATAGAGTTGTCAGCTAGTGAAGCCATGGAGAGGTCACGTTAATATATAAAGAGAAAGTGCGAACCAAACTCGTGCCCGCATATAAATACAACACTCCCACTTCCAAAATGTTTGTACACTTTCAAATTTCTACGCCCACGTATACATACTATCGGTTACGCTTGATAGATAGAATTGGCCTGACCGCATATCGTGCCGAGCCCGTATTTATTAAATACCTATGTGAATAAAGATACACTGGTCGTGTTTCACAACATGATGAACAATGAAATAAGTAAATAGCATATCACAAACGTTTAACATTAATAGGAAAATGTCACAAAAATAATCTTATTAATTTATAAATTCACGAAAGTCCTTGTATCCTTAGGGGATTACTTCCAAATTGTGGGTCGAAGAGATGTTTTTACACAAACGGATCCAGGTTTTCACATTATCTAGTTGTAGACACCGTGGTGTAAATGTTTATTCTCTCTGCCCTTTGGCATCTTAATTTGATTTTATTTTGTGTGGTTGTTCAAATTTCAGTAACTTGTAAATTTGCTTAAATCTATTTATATCTAAAACCAAGAGGTCGAGGGAAACAGGTCTTTAGCCGTGAGGAGGAGATTGATTGGTATGAAGGGGAAGACTAACAAGTTAATTAAAGAAGATCTGTTCAAGTCGGTGGTAATCTGCGCAACAGATGTGAGACGAGCGCGAGATGACACGGGCCGAGAGCGACCACAGATGGCGGCGTGTATCATCTTGACATGTCCCAGAACCGAGCCCGAAACTTGAAAATCACGAAATCTCTGTTTAAACGCAATTTACCGCTGCGCGTATCCACGTCTGACATCCGCAACGCCTCAAGCGATTTCGGAAATTAGATTATGAAGCCGGCTGATATTTAGCCCCAATTTTAGGCAGGTCTTCCCGTAAGCGCAAACTTTTAATGTTGATGTAGTAATTGCCAACTTGCGTTCAGCAGTTTTACAACTGGGGCTTTCCACAGCTCTTATAGCAATATTACGTCAAACATACTTTGAAAAACGACATAAAAGTATTCTGTAATGTTGTTGACGCAGAGAAGTTTTGATGACGTCACGTTAAATCGTTCACTCAAATACATCATGTTGACACCGACGTGCGACAGAGATAACGCTATATATAAATGTATACGTCTCGTTCTCACACAGGAATACTTTATAAGTTCATGGTACGAATTCGGACAATATTATTGTAACCTTGAAACATTACTATCACGAACCATGATGGTTTTGTATTAGTTTGTGGTAAGGCCCCGCTCGGAATAAGTTAGTTTCGAAAAATTATGTAAGTCTAGTACAAACAATCAATTATTATAATGAAAATGACAAGGCATTTCGGAGGAAGTAAGGACGGTTAGATAATTAAAACATCATGGCGTGGGTCCTCGTGTGTAATTGTTAGATTGGAGGGTGGAGCCGAGGTGTCGTGACTGAGCGAAATGGAGAATGCTATATTCGTCGCTATGAACAAGCACTATTTTCAATAGATCTTTTATCGAAGATGACCTTTTAAAGATTAATCATTTATAGCAGTTTCTGCTGCTTAGTGTAATCAACAAGTAATGTGTGTGTAATGTTTAAGAGAAAATATTTAGAATCTGTAGTATTGCTCGACGTGAGAATACTTTTTGCAGTATTAAAGGGACGGATGGGTTCAAGTTTAAATTCCACCGTGAACTCATCTTCATGGAAAGGTGAAACGATGAAAATATCCCTTCATCGAATTGTCTACTCTGCTAAATTTATAAAAAGGTAATAAAGCCTTTGTTTGTTTTATTGTAAATTATTACATCAAAGAAATAAGTGTTTATTTATTTACACTCAGAATAGTGTCACAGTAGAACTCCAGTAATTGGCGATGTGTATTTGTATGGGATATAAGAGTAAAAGCAGTTGTGGATTTAAAAATGTATCATCATTGGATTCTATCTGCCCGACATATTTATGGCGCGTGCTGGTTATAGTAGCGTAGTAGCGCCTACAGCTCTAATCTCACTCAGTTTCCGTCAGAGATAAGTTTATTTGGGTTAATAATGGGTTAATATTTAAATACATGCGTAATCTACTTGATCCTTACGGTGGCGTCTGCTAATGCACACTATTAACATTTCGAAATTTTCTCTCGTGATCTCTCAAAGATTATGAATGATTCTACGTTTATAATGGGTATTAGACATTAGGCTGAGGGGAGCCTCAGGAATTCAATGGTGCCCAATGACTAACCTATTTATGTCAGATCTCTGTCGCTGCTTACGATATTTCCGGAAAGTTAACAAAACTCCGACGTAGACGTCCGGAAGACGCTATAGAATAGAAGAGCAAGAAATTTCGTAGCACGGCTACGAGCTACGATGCCGCTACGACGACTCGTAGCCTCGTTTTATTTCGAGCACAACATAACAGCCTCGACCGCGTTTCGTGTTGCGGCTGTGAAAAAATATCAAAGGCTTTAGAGTCACAAAACAAACGCTATTAGTTATTAATACTTAATATACATAGCGAAATTCAAAATACAATTCAACACAAAACTATTCTCGCGTTGTGATTACTGAAATTAATTGTTTCAGCCATGCAGACTTCTGGCTTAGAGAATAGGACTACAACAATGATCTTGGGGCCGTACTGTGAGCTCTTAGCGCGATTAAAAACAGAGCCTATATTGGACCGCTATGTTTTTTTTTTTTTGTATGGAAATATTGACAAGCGATCCAATATAGTCTCGGTTTTGAATCCCTTAACATACATTATACTCGAGTATCGTAAAATATCTGTATGAAAATTACTTGCAACTATCATCGCTGTGCTTTATTTCATAAAAATTCTACCATCCCCTCGAAAACAAGTACAGTAATGTAGGTATATTGAAAGAATTGTACCCAATTCTACAGATTCCCATTTCTACAGACTTCCAATTCTACAGACTTTCATTTCTACAGATTCCCATGTCTACAGACTTCCATTTCTACAGAGTCCGATTTCCACAAGTTCCCATGTCGACAGGCTTCCATTTCTACAGACTCCCATTTCTACAAATTCCCATGTCTACAGACTTCCATTTTTACAAACTCCCATTTCTACAAATTCCCATGTCTACAGCCTTCCATTTCTACAGACTTCCATTCCTACAGACTCCTATTTCTACAAATTCCCATGTCGACAGACTTCCATTTCTACAGACTTCCATTCCTACAGACTCCTATTTCTACAAATTCCCATGTCGACAGACTTCCATATCTACAGACTTCCATTTCTACAGACTCTCATTTCTACAGATTCCCATGTCTACAGACTTCCATATCTACAGACTTCCATTTCTACAGACTCTCATTTCTACAGATTCCCAAGTCTACAGACTTCCCATATTTACAGTCAGTAAACTCGTACTAGGGGTACTGTATTTACCCAAGAGATATATCAGTGCGTTAATCACTCATACGGAATAAGACTGGTTATTATATATGTAGTACTTCCATTGTGCGCGCGCTTTTTGGTTTATCTCAGAATTTCTACGTAATCGCTCAAGTCTCCGCTTTTCTGCAACATAAGATGCCGTTTCCTCTCCGGATTAGCATAAGCATCGCCATTTTCTGTACATCACTGAATCTTTGTAACGCTCATGTTTAATAACCTTATTTGTTTAATAAGCTGCTCAAAACGACATAAATGAAATAATAACCGGCCAAGTGCCAGTCGCACTTGCGCTCGAAGGGTTCCGTACTATTGTCTATAAAAAGTTTTGTTAGTATTTGTTGTTATAGCGACAACAAAAATACATCTTGGTAAAAATTTCAACTAACTATCTAGTCTAACTATCTCTCAGAACCCTGAGACTGACGGACAGACGGACAGTCAGACAGACAGGCAGACAGCGGAGCATTAGTAATAGAGTCCGTTTTACCCTTTGGGTACAAACCCTAAAATTGAGCATTTGTAATACAAATAAAACTTTGATACCGTTACGTTATCCTGTAAACGTTCTGAAATAATTAATGTCTGGTGCAGACGATACCAATATTTATTATTCAAACGCTCATATACAATTTATGATATCATAAACTTTGTCAAGGTCGGCCATCGACCGCATCTTACTAAGCCATTAATTATTTCGTTTCGTGCTTAAAATTACAAAACGTGTAATGAGTTCAAACCGAAGACATCGCGCCGTTTCCATTAACTAAACAAACCTGCGTCAGATACGAATCGCATTTATCTCTCTATACTATACCTACATGTAAAACACTTTAGATGTTTAATTGAGTACGTTCGTACTCAGAATCACAGTTTTAGACGTTGCCATTGTTACAGCTGTCTACATGAAATATAATACGTGTGTACGCATAATACCTATATATTGCTCGCTGTTTGTACAACGCCCAAAATATTGTTGAAAATGTTTCCAGCTGATAACTTGAACAAAACTGTCAACACACTGTGTTGAAACCGGCAGTGTGTCACCTCTCATCGCATGTCACGACATTATTTAGTGGAGACAGCATCTGTGAAATGGCCCTCGTGCATTGAACCGATGGTCGAGAGTGAGCCACTTTTGTAGCTCGCGCTAGTCGCCGTCGAGTGCGCTGGCTGCCAACAAACGAGCAAAACGAAACAGTAACTAACTTTTGTACTCGTATTTACAGCCACTTACAAAAACCTGCAGAAAATACGCCATAGCCAAGCCATATTATTCTCTACTTCATATTTGTTTTGTACAAGTTTTAAGTTTACGGTTGTGATAAATTGTGATTTTACTTTTTAAATAGGCATTGAAAGTATAAAAGGATTGAAGTAATTAGAAAAGTTCCGCTGCAAGGACTGCCATTAGATATAGATAAGCGTAGCGTTTGTTTAATTGCCTAAGGGCTATTAGTAATAAAAGCGTCCCTAATCGAGCTAATAAACCGCAGGCACACACGCGCCGGAAAGCCCGTAAGTGTCAAATCATTCGCTGAAATTACTTTTCCGCTTGTATCCCCGCAGCGCTACATCAATGGACGCTCGGTGATCACCTTTAAATTTTATTACATGGTTGTATAAGGCAATGTTAGGGCAATGAAGTAATATTTACATTTACCAACATGCAGTATTTTGTAAAACACCACCATTCGTAAATCCGTGAGTTGAACAGCTGGGTTATTTGTATTTTCAGAAACCAAATAACGGGACCACTTATTAATTTACTAAAAAAAATGCGTTAGATAGCTTACCTCATTACATATTTTATTTTAATTTTTCATCACTTTTGCTCGTAGGAAAATGAATCTTTTTCCAGTTCTGGTTCCTAATTAAATATGTTAAGCACTTGTACCTACTTTTTACTTTACATTACCGTACTTATATTTCATGATAATGTATATATCTCTAAGTTGAAGATAAAACATTCTTAATATAACCGGATAACACGTTTTGAGTATTTTCAATGTTCATCAAAAAGATTATAGGTACCTAAGTACATGCGGCTAAAACAGTATTACCCACACATTTTTTCCATAATAAACAATTCATTTAAATAAGTCATGTTCTTAATACGAAAGTTTCACTTGTCAATTTTTTTCGCGCCCTCTGTCGCAGCATTCGAAGCATAACGATTGGCATGCCATTTTCCACAAAAACTAATAACAATACAAGTCTATTTTTTCCTCGCAAGCAAACGTCATATGAAACGCGTGTACATTGATTATTGCACTCTCGGCTTCCATATTGCCCTCGTCTACAGGTCACGCGCATTACCACCTCGAGCGCACATAGCGCACTTGTATCATACCGTAGGTATACTAGGTACTATGTTTTTGTCCTTAAGTATAATACATAAGTAAATAGGTCTAACAAACGGAACTAAGCCACAACACAACTAACCATTTACTATAATCTAATGTGCTAAAAAAATGTTGGTTATAATGGAAATCCCTACTAATAATACTAGTGGTGAAAAGTTAAACGTGGTAGTTAGCTTTAGCGATTTAATACCTACCCTCTGAAAGCCTAGGTTCATAGGTAACTTTGATCAAAGCACTTAGTGGAACACTGTAAATTTCACTGGTATGGTAGACCAACGTCCATTAACGTACATAGTCATTGTTCTGTCCAAATAATCGCATTAAAGTTAAATTGAAACTGCGGGTATTGTCCGTCTATTGATCACTTTCAAACAATAGGCTCCTATACCTACGTTATTCTTTCCTATCTGCTAGGAATAAAATCGTTTGAGAACATATATATACTGGATGTAATTTAATTCATTAGCATAAATTGAGCCCATGATAGTACATCATTTATAGATGATTATTAAAGAGTAAAGAGTGTAAAAGAAAATATTTTTATTGAAAATTATGAATATTTTCGCGGCGCCTAACGCAGTTGGCACGGATGATTTTGATACATTTAAACGTTTTTATACCTTGTATGTTCTAATTAAAAACAGTACTTCTATATTTTAATTAAATTTTGTATTGTAGCATTTGATTAAGTAAGTTATTCCATATTTTGGAGTTATTATTATTACCAAACCAATGTGTTAGAATTCAAACATTTGGGTCTACATGTGACCGGTACTAGGAGTTCTAAAGATGCTAATAAATTCAATTATTATACCCAGTATATTCTCAAAAGATTTTTGAACTTGTGTCAAGTTTATATTTATAATGATTTTAAACTGTTTACTAATATACTTGTACGCATAGTACCTATGTATCATGGGCATAGCCTTTGCGAGTCTAGTGCTCTCAACTTAAATTTTAACTCTACTTTTGCAGTTCAAGCCGAACAGTTACATTTACTTCTATATTCCTTTGCTAGCGTTAAAGTTTTAACCCAATAAGTGGTAGCTGTTTGAATATGTGCAACAAACACCAAATTAATAATGACATCTATACTATAGGTAGATTTAGATTCAAAGCTTACTGTTAGTTTATAATTATTTTGTGAAACACCTGAAACAGATGATGCTTCTCGAAAAGATTGACTTAGTTTATAAATAACTGCTATTATGAAGGTCTTTCGACCCTTGAATCCAAAATGAGCATCAATTAGGCAACGTCGGGCACCATCCATACTAAATCATGTTTTAAGCTGCCGAGTATCCGTATCACTTTGTACATGTTTATCAAGGCAGAAAACAAAAATAAAAATGTAAGCTTATTATAATTCACGTCGTCTTATTATAATTAATTGAGTCGATTTCGAATCAATTATGATTTTCATTTCATCAAACCAGCTGCCTAGCTAACCGTGGCGTCCAATTCATTATTGGCGAATTCATTCTCATGATTTAACCATTCCTTGCCCTTGATGAGTCCGATCGGCCGTTTCAACCTCATTGAAATTAAATAAATCCTCGTTTAATTAATTTATATTTTTTCACCGACAATCTGAATCTACCTAAGTAAGAGATTGTAATAGTAACCCACAATTAATTTTTATGGTTTAAGTTCAAATTAAAAACCTTGAATTTAATTTAATATTGATGCATATAGAAAAATAAAACAAGGCAGAAAGTTTCCAATAGCATTTTTAAATTGTATTATTTGAAAAAAACGTTCTTTTGAAGTTGAATACACACAAGTTACTTTTCTGAAATTGAAAATACGATAATGTTTCTATAATCAAAGCTACAGTTAGCAAGCTAATTTCAACTCGGTGAATGTGGGAAATCACCTTCGTAATAATACAAAAGTATAATTACGAGAACTTCCATGGCTGTGTAAATTTTCGCAGAGATAAAATTAAAATGGTCTCAGGCTGCCCAAAGAGAGTTGTAAAATTTTACCGAGTATGTACCTACGCGTGATTTGAGATCTGTGTGGTGCCTGTCTCTCTTTATTGCTGGATCGCTGATATTCTTTAAGCATTTCTCATTTTTCTTCTATATTTTTAAAGTACTCAAAGTAATCATGAACTTATTTTATATTAAAATAAAATAATATAATCTAACCATATAGTTGCTTGCGTGTTATACATCATGTATAATTTTAATTTTCTCTACACTCTTGTATAAGCAACTCAATTATAAAATAACAAGTCTATCTGATAAACATTTTTGTTTGTCTCTATGAGTAAAATGTTTATTTGTTGTTTATGAAAGTACTCGTATTGTGCTAATAATATTATAGAAACAAAACATTTTTTTTTTTCAAATTATGTTTGTTTTCAGGTTCTTGAATAAACAGATAAACTCTTTATTAAATACACATCATAAAAACATTACAATAAGAGAGCCAGTCAGTGTGATAATGGAGTTCTTATCGCGCATGGAGGTGAATAATGGAAAAATCATAGTCATAAATTATAGTACATAGGAAATAAACAGCTCGCTCAACTACAAAACTTAAAAATGTGTACAATATGTACATACTTAATGTTAAATTAATTATTATTATTTTTACAGGCTGCCCAAAAAGAAAATCTTAAAACATAAATTCATACTTCATTAGAGTGGTTTCAAACTTTGAAACAGAAATAAAATCATAGCTCCTGTGAAGCATGAACAAAGACTTTCTCTTGTTAAATTTATTCGTTCGGACTTTTAAGCCACAATTTGTTCGTATGGAACGAATCATAAGAAACTCAAAACCCACTTCATAACTTCATTAAAATGATGACTACTCATTAAATATTTTACAAAGTAATTACTTAACCGGCTGCGTTCGAAAAGACACGCTATTTATAACGTTAAATATGACAAGTTGTATTAGAGAAGACAAAGCGTAATCCTAAGACTTAGAAACTTTTAATGAAACACTTGTATAACAGAAGGTTGTCGTAAAGTCGACCACAACCTGGAAAATCTTAGGTAAAAGAAATTGAGGCGAGGGCCACCAGGTTGGCAGAGCTAATTAACTTACGTACTGAACTCTGTTAATAATTTATCTCTAATTACTTTTCACACAGTCTACGATAAACTTCAATGCACTAAGGTTTTTTTTGTTTCTGTTCCATAGAATAAGTACCTATTTTATTATTACCTGTACCTAGGTAATTATTCTAGGTAATTGTTCTTATTTTATTTATATTTATACGAGATAAGTAAAAATGTTCTAGTTTTGTGATTATAACTGATTGAATTGATGTTATGTATGTGTTTTGATTGAATATTAATGTTATAGTATCGGTGTACGTACAAAGTTCTCTTGATAGCAAATTAATTTTGTATATTTGCTTTGGCAACAAAACCAATAACGTCAGCAGTAAACAAATTAAACATTCAAGTAAGCAAAAGTATACGAAACATGAAATAGGTATTTACTAATAGAAGAAACAGTTATTATTTTACTACAATTATGATTATGGTGCTTGCAACAGCATCAAAATATCGGCCACTCGTAACAAATAAATTCCTGTCATGTCAATAAACAATATTTTAGTATTGTTAGTGACCATGGAAGTTTAATATTTAATATCAGTTCAAACTTTTTAAAATATAATAAGTAATTTTATCTATTTTAATTTTATTATTTTTTGTTTTTTTTTTATTTCTTGCGATAAGTCCTATGAAATAGGGCGAATTTTGCGTGATAAGTACATTAGTCTCGTTAACTGCGGCACATAAATAAAAACGTTTTATAAGTAGCTACTCTTACTTGATTGCCAATGGAGACATGTTTTTTGATTCAAATGAAGTTTACATAAAAGGAATGCTGGGAATTCTTTTAGGCTTGACATCTATTCTTAAAAGGGTTGAACGTCCCCTTGTCCTGTCCCTGTTTTAACATCAAAATAATCCAGCGGCGAGACAAGGTGAGTTAATGGAAGATGAGGTACCCTGCCCATTAATCACGAGGTTCACAGGTGACACGCCATCTCTTCTAAATCATGGCTATACTAAAGCTGCTAGAAAGGTCTAGATAGTCTTGTATTTTTGGGTAAACTACAACGGAAGTAATATAAAGTACAGTGTAAGAAATCAGCCGCGGTCACTTCTATTTTGTAAGTTAGGAACTACGGGATTTTCAAATTTCGTAAATATCCCTGAAATAAATTTAGTTTCTGTGTGTCGTGCCGTTTGGCATAGTGATCGGCAAGGAAGTTTTAAGTATACTAATACTTAAAACTTCCTTGGTAATCGGTTAATAATGAAAAAATAAGAAAAGTGTCATATCTTTTTGTTATTTTTTTACCACAATCATTATTTCAGTAGGAGGTAAGACTTTTCTACAAAGTTCATTTCGGTAGGTACCGCCGATTTGCCCGTTATTCTGCCGCCAAGCAGTAATTTGCAAGCACTGTGTTCCAGTTTGAAGCACACAGTAGCTAGCAAAATTACTGGACAAATCAGATTTATCTAACAGTAAACAGACTAATGTCCCAGGATGACGTGCGCAGTGCTGTGTCACGCGAAATTTTAATATTTTAGAGTTCCAAGTGACTATAACTGATATGGGCAAGCGTATCACCGCGAATGGATCAATAGATCGATTAGTTCATTATAATATAGTATAATATTTCTTGATATTACATTTAGTGTTAGTTATAATGTTTGGTAGTTGGTCGCGTTTTGGTAAAAATAGCAGTGATAGTAAAACTCTTAGAAACTGAAATTATTTAACTAATGGCAAATAAAAAGCAAACGAGGAGAACAACACGATTCATCAGTATCAAGCGATAAAGCCGCTTGATGGAGATAAATTTCCGCGTATTACTCACTATTTTAAACTCGCCCCATGCTTGGTTAAGTTTAACGAAAAGACAAACCGATGTCATCAAAATTATAACGATAAACCCCTTTTGTAAACAACTTTTATCCCCGAAGAATGTTATATAATAATGTCGCACCGTCCGCCATTTTCTCTGCCTTAGTCTCTTTATTATTTTATAACTTTTGGCGATGATTTTACTTCTGTATTCTCGAGAATATTGTATCATAATAAACCACAGTCCAAATTGAAAACCTAATCCCGATACTGTTTGAAACAGTTTGCGACCTTTCATCGTTAATTAAACATGGGGTCAGAGCAACACTATCCTCGAACGCTATTACGCCTTTGTTCTCACGTGACACACGTTGGCGCTCATGGTATAAGCATATCGATTGGAATCTCCGACCGAGGGATAGGTATTTACGGTTCATTAGGGATTCGGAAGGCACCACGCTATGATAAGATATCGCTGAAACAACTTGGGCCGTGAGTATCGCTGATTCAACGCTGTATATGGCACATATAAATTGATTACCTAAACCTGCCTTAATGAAATAAATTGTCTTACAATAAACACACGAGTTTTATTATTACTACTCCTGGGATACAATTAGACGTGAAACCCACCTCCATCACGTGAATAGAACACTGGCAACGTTTCTACTCTACTTTTATGAGGGGACCAAGGTAATAAAGACCTACATAAATAGATCAATGACAAAATTGGAGCACTCGCTTTCGGGAATTTCATAAAGAAAGAAGAAATTCGCCTGACGTCGTATACTAAGTTGTACGTAAGCTTTGAGAGCACACAATAAGAGGAAAGTCGAATATGGACCATTAGATTAGGGTCGTTAGGGAGGCTCGGAGCCACCCACGTTACTCAGCCACGTTGCCCCTGGTACATAATCACTTTGATTGAGCGATACTGATACACTTTCTTATAAAACTCTCTCATTATAAATGTTTCTAGTAATGATCTTAATTAGTCGACGAGGTTATATTCAAGCGCTCTCTACAATAGAGCTGTATTGTGTTGTGCTGGCATCTCTCTAATATCGTGGTGATTGTAACTACAAGTACCCATCTCGTTTGTATTCAAGACCTTATGCTTGAGCTACTTTATTCACTTGGGCGTCGTTTTGAAATATTAGACTCGATAGAAATATTAGATTAGATAGAATAAATTATTGAATGAATCAGCTAATTTAAATGACGAAATTGTGTTCCATTTACTAAAATACGGCTATTAGTAGGTAAAAAAAACTGCTTTGAAAAGCCTCAAAAGTATGAGATGCCATTATTTTAAAGTTAAGAAACATGCCACAGAAGAGTATACATAATTGAAGTTATTGAAACGCTTACCAAAATGATAGCAGTTATAATTTAGAGCTAAAAACTGTATTTATCTTGAAGAAAGCTAAAGTGTTTCGACATCAGCCCAAAATGCTCCCGCTTGGGACACAGTCCTTCTCTCACAGAAAGAAGCTTAAGCCATAATCGACCACGTCGGTCAAGTGTAGGTTGGTTAAGGCCAACGCTAAAGTATTAAAGATGCTGCTTTACATGACTTCTGTTGTGGTCACTCAGTCACTACATTCGTAAACTAGCAATCTAAACTAGAAACAACAATATTATCTAAGTAATTTAACCCATTTATTCTAACAATATAAAGGACAATATTCCATTTCCGACAAACGCCTTAGTTCACCGTGCGTTGTTCAAAGAAACCACGTAATTAAATTGAGTGTAGCTACCTCAATTCTGAACGATATTAGGCCTCGAAGCAGTCGGCTCCGCTAAATGTTTGTCGACTACAAACTTACTGATATGTGTGTAAATATTGAATGTGACTTTATGCCATTTGTAGCCACAAGTAACTAAATATATAATGTTACAGCTCCAGACCTTAAAAACGTTTATCTTGAACTAAGTTACCAGATATAAGAAGAATAACAGTTCAATATTATTAAATATAATAATACGGTGTGTGCGACCTCATTTAAACCACACCTTTATTTAAATATTGTGAAAATTGTGAAATCACGCCGTTGCACTGTGATGAATCCGCTAGTGATATAATATCCTAGTAAGATAAAGGAAACCTTTAGTTATTATAAATTGGTAAAACCAGTCTTTATTTTAAGTGCTTATTACTTCACTAGCGGATACATCACCGTGCAACGGCGTGATTTCTCAATTTTCACAAGACTTAAACAAAGGTGTGGTTTAAATGAGGTCGCACACACGTACCGGTTTATTAATAATAATGAATGAGTGTATGTATGTATATGTAATATATATACATACATACACTCTTTCAAGACCCCCCCCCCCTTTTTAATGCAAAGGGGTCCGTATTCCGTAATCTGCGGTAAGTACGCGCAGGTGTTACGAGTGCTACGAGAGCGCTACGAGTGTGCTACGAGCCTACGACATCGTACATCGACACGGTAAGCCGTTTTAAAAAGAGCAAATATACAATTTTTTTGATCAATTTATTAGAAAATGGCAAAATAATGTTTATGAGTGGAGAATAATATGTGAGTTACTCTATATTAAATTTTAGTATCTGCGCATCTACATAATTGGTTCCATCAGACAAAAATATCATACAGACAGACATTGTGACTAAATTAACGAATTGAGGTAGAATTTAACCTTTTGGGCTGCCACAACCGAAGCAACGAGAATAAACCTAGTAAATAATAAATATCTCGCTCGTAACCTTTATCGGAACCCTGCTACATAAGTATACACCTATATCAAGTTAAAACTTATTTCATTGGATACCAATAGAATCTAAAACCAAACCGAAATCAGACCCATTTTATCTCTATTTTAGGATCGGTTTCGAGAGAACTTTCTGTGTTGTATTTTATATCACCAATTGTTTAAGTAACATCAAATTTAACTGTTACGCATAATACGCCATATGCTGATTTTGAAGGCTTTAGTTGACAGTCCTTAAAAAAAAGTATTAGGTTCTTACGTTGAAAAATCGTATAGAATGCTTAGAATAATTTCCAAATTAATAGTTTGCTCAGCAATGTTTTTTTTAATAAGGCTTCTAAAAATGTTTCCTTTTCGACTAAACCTTAAATGATATGTATACAAAAGTCTGACACAGCGGCACTCAAAGGAATAAACCGAGTAAACCTCTCCCTTCACGCAGTGTGCATAATAGAGGGAAGGATGCGTAGTTAAATTCACATTAGGAACCCGTATATCTCGCAAAGATCCAACGGGTAAAATATGAATTCACTTCATTTACGGCAAGCGAGTCCGGCGAATACGGGCACCACGCGCTGGCAACAGCCTACCTACAAGCTTTTACGCTATAATTCATGTTACAATTTCATCCTAACACCCAGCCGTATTAGATTTCCTGGCAGGCTGTTAGTATAGAGTTATTATTAGCTAGAAGGATGTTTTATTACCTTCTCGCTGGCGGTATATCAGGTTGTTACTCAACCACCTCGCGTCATTATGTAGGCACAGGGCTTTGGATCTCTGGACTCGGCTTGGTCCATTAACAGGACCACACTTTCTCTAATTGGCTACTTTAATTAATTCGCTACTTTAGGTTACTCGGTAGACATTTTGTTTTTCAGTATACAACATTGAGGCACAATCCTGTTCAAAATGTATAAGTACCTATTATAATATTTTGTTTAAGGCACCGACTGTTATTAGTATTATATATCACACTTCACACTAATATTATAAAGGCGAAAGTTAGTAGGTGTGTGCCGTGCCTATGTTTGTTACTCTTTTATACTCAAACGGCTGGACAGATGTGTTTTAAATTTGGAATTCTAGAAACCTGGCTGTTTATTATTCACGGATGAAACCACGGGGCTGCCCATAAATAAATAGATAAAAAATAACTTCACCGCAAATAATGACACAACGAAAACTCAACATTTGAGATGAATAGTGTCATGTGATGCTACTTTCGTTTTTACGTGTTAACGTGCTTAAAGTTACGAGGGTTATTATCTCTGTGAATCAAGATAGCGAGCGAATTAAATAATTATTACGGGCGGTACCAGCCAGCCTCGTCTTTAAATATTACAATGTTTTAATGAACATAATTACCTCAAAAGATGTTTACGTATTCACAAAACTTAAACGCTACAAATCTATAAAGTTGAACATTGTTAATTTTGCTGTGCTTTCATAGTTTACCTACCTATCTTATTAGTACCTTTTATTAGTCCTAAAACATAGCAAAATTGAATTATTCAGACATTATATTTTATAATGGAATTGTTTTTTATTTCAATTTACATACAAATTGCTTTTTAATTACATTAAAAAGTATAGTATTATACTTTACGTCAATAATAACGGTAACTAACTTGGCTCAGCAAACTAAAATCATGTTATGCTAGGGAGTTGGGAATATCATTGTGTTGTATTATGTCATCGTCTTTTTGTAAAACCTGTTTGTTTACAAAAAAACGCGGTTATTTATAAACTGTCGACTTATTGCAAACGGGCAATGTGTCTCTCAATAATACGGTCGATATTTCGGTTATTTATAATTAATCGGCATCACTTCGTTTTTTCGTAATTGTGTACTTTTAGTGTGGTCAAAACTAACCTAACACTCCTCCTTGCTTCGCTCGTCGTTGTAACCTACTGGTGGTTAACCACTAGTGACTCTAAAAAAATAATAAATTACAGCAAAAATTGGTGCATTGTTCACAATTAAACGCTACTAAAACCTGTTTTTTATAAACTCACCACTGGTCACCGATTGTTTATAAATAGTGGAAAAATCATCCGGTTTATTGTAAGACAGTGTCAGTTTGCAATAAATCGACAGTTTATAAATAACCGGTTTTATTTTAGTTTTTTTATAAACAACGGTTTTTACAATAAGACGGTGACATATATACTATTACGGCATTGTCCGTACTCCATATCCTTTCCGTCATCCATGTTTGAAACGATGAAAAGAGTGCATTGTCACATTGTCACAGTAACCCAGGCCAGGGATCAAGACTACGTAGAGAAGAAGGTATTTAAATGGTAGGTTATGTTCTAGTATTTAAGTTACCTAAGTTAAAAGCTGTGCTCGATTATGTACCTAGTATCCAGCTAGAATGCAGCTAGATGTACTGTGGCTATGCTAAAGGAGGCCCGTCCCTGACCGACTTCTGTGACCGATATCCGTGCAGCGAGCCCGCGCCTGCCGCCAGGCACAGGGCTGACACACTACATTCAGATTCGATCTGAAAACGAGCCACGCCCTGTATACAGTCAAACGTTAATTACACTGGACATGTGAATTTACCAATACAGGTATATGGCAAACAAATTTTGAAAGGCTAAAATATGCAATAAACTTTCTTTTATCAGAGCAAAGTAGTTTTAGGTAAAAATATTTCTTAATCAGTTTGTGTCAGCTATTACTAAAACACAATAGTTTTAAAATGAAAAAGCGAGCTCATACGCAAACAAGCAAACAGAAGGGGTTTACATGCGGTTTGTGGCAACCCTGCTGGGAACATTGCAATGCAATTCGCTAACCGCAAACGTACCTGGTCGTCCCCAGCTCCCGCAACACTATCACAAAACAGGCTCGAAGCTTCGAAGCCCGTCCGCCCTATTCACTGCCACGGCCTTGTGTTACACAAACGCTTCTCACATTATTGTCACGAAAATTCTGTCTTTGATCCACTATCATCACAGCGAGACATCAAAGCTTTAGTCCTACAATAGCAACTTCTTTTATTTAAGTGAAAAACACCTGCTGCTTAAAGTAGACTAATCAGAGTAGAGTAGTAATTTAGCAAATTAAATAAATACCTAGTTAGACTGTAACTTGTGTTTACCTATATAGGTAAGTTTGTTACGTTGCCGCATGACGTCAGTCCACGGCTCACCGCGACTGGTGCCATCCAGGCATGCGCCGACGCAGCAGACAGTGTCTTGTGTCATTTCACGTGTTTTGGAATGGCATAAGGTACTCCGGTTCCGACCTTGGGGCCGGAAGCACCACCTTAGATTGTAGGACTAGTAAAATATGTACATCGTGTAATATTTGAAAGTCAAAATATAGATTAATTTAACATAGACAACATCTTAGTTTCTCTTCTGCATCCTCCACCTGCAGCCTCCGTAACTAGTTAATAAACTAATTTACGCCTTCTGTTGGGGTGTTGTTTTAAATTTTCATGTTTATTAACAGTGTAAAAAGTGGCAAGTCTGTCGGGGTCGACGGCGCGTTAGATTTTAATGACGAGAGAGACGAATATACGGTTAGCATTTGCATAATTTGTAAAGTCCCTCTCTAAGTGAGCCCTGGCCGAGCAGATCCTGAAGCACAGAATAAATTAAAAATTCTTACTAATGCCTCTATATATGAATGCATTTTGTAATATAAATAGCTTAACACACACTAACAAACGAAGGCTTTTCATATCAATCGACCAGTTAACAACTTGTTTAGTTAAAATGCTGATATGAAAAGTATTACCTACCTAGATAAAACAATAATTAATGTTCAATAATCTTCGATGTGTTTTTGCGAATGTTTTTCATTATTATTTAAAAAGTAATGATGGTTAAAAACGGCCATAGACCTAAATTAAATTACGTAAATACATAATTCCATAATACTCAGTACTATTCGAGCAAGAAGTAAGTACGTCAATAAATTGCTGTTGGCAGTACTACATTAGCTGAACAATTGCTCTCGACTTTGTTTAATAATCGAATAATGTTATTAAGTATAAATTCTTGTCTTATATACCTACCAGAAACCGTATGAAAGCAATAAAGCCTATGCTTTTGTAGAAGATACCCCCTTGTTCTTTTAATTTATATAATCTGCTAATTAAATACAGGATAGTTATTTCTTTATAAGAAATTATTGCGCTAAAATATATGCTATTTTATTATTCTAGTATGTTTCATGCAATGTTAAGTACATGTGTTTTGGTTATTATTTAACTATGTGTTCAAATTGCGAGTGGTCAAGGAAATATTACAAAATAATTAATATTCGGAGAATATGTAAACAGTAATAAAACCAACGAATTTAACCAAAGATAAATAGAGTAAGGTATCTTATCGTCGTAAATTGAATTTCACATTGCATCGTCAAAACAGTCAATTACAGAGAAAGGGCGAGAGCCTGTCTATTACTTAGAAATTACAATTATACAAACTATTAATTACTGCAACCGTACAATAATACAACGTCGAATTATTTCACAATTAACTTGAAACCGTTTACGGTGTATTTAATTAAGTGTTAGACGAAAGCTTTTTTCCACAGTGGGATATTTAATGGAAAAACTTTTAATGGCATTTGATGAACGAAACGTAAGGCCTTTGGTACGGACAACATTTTTGGAAAGCAATTTTCTTTTCAAATATTTCCATTGCTACATGGGCACCGTTATTTCATTGTGTAAAACACGGAACGGTACCTATTTACATGAAAAATCTTGTAGGAATACTTAAAATGTAATGTAAAAAAAAACAACTACCTACACAAGATTATCAGCCACCATTGACAATTTTCAGTCATTTTTACTCTTGATTGAGGCTCTAAAAACTTGTTGCTATTAGGTACCTACTTATATTCAAATAAATGAAATGTTAATAACGATATGCTAAATATGTTCTTAAAATAATATTTGAAGTGAAATCTGACTCGCGGCTTAAAGTTAGTCAAAGGAATAAAAACGTTTGAGGCAAGTTAAGTTGTTTTATTCTTTCATTTCTTTGGATCTTTTTACGCATATTTTATTTTGTTTCTAATATTAAAAGTAAGATAAGTAAAGTCCTATACATAAAGTATACACACACACACATACACATTACATTACCCGGCTAACTTAAGTAACGTAGAAACATATTACATAATATAGTAATCTGTGACCTAAGCCTAGTCAGTTTTAACAACTACCTCAGTCCGCAGAGAACGAAGCTCGGTAAAACGATGCTAACATAAATTAAGAAAGAATGGCGTAACTTGTGACTCTAATGGCACATTGAACAGATTAAACGTATATATAAGAGGAAAACGAGAGAGCCGATTAAATTTTTTCCATCCTAAGATAAGCTCTTTCATACAACTTAAATAACATTAGAGAAAGCTGCCAAAGTAACCATCACCCAGGTGAATAAAAAACCATACACATTACTAAAAGAAAATATCTTTATCTAACCACCTTTCTTTCATGTCTTTTCTTTCTTTCCCCTTTCCTGGTCCCTTTAACTTCCTTTTTTTATTCGACTATATGGCAAAGAAAAAAGGAAGATTATTTTTTTATAGATAGATAGATGAAGTCTTTGACACACAAATTATAAACAAAAGTACAAATTTAACGAAAGTGTTACAATTAGCGGTCTTATTGCTCAAAGCGACATCTTCCAGACAACCATGCATGGAAAGGAATAACGCAAAAATATATGGACGGTGGTTTCCCCAAACAGCTGTTCATAAACGTACTATACACACTATACATACTATACAATAAACATCATAATAAAAACTGCATAAACGTAATACATATTACATACTATACTTATATCAATAAAAATAAATAGATATATTCCTAAGTAAATAGCAGATAATTATTATGGGATATTATTTATGTATGTGTTTTGATATATTTACGTAGTAACGTTTACCGTAGCGCCTGAACTACTTAGGTATATTAGGTACTCATCCAATTTTGATTTGATGGGGTGTCGGTTAATTCAATTATTATCGTCTGAATGACATATAGTTTTGATACCTTCAATAATAACCTTCAATAATGAGTCAGTCAGACAATTGAGGGTGGGAAATCGAAGAAACTGCTATGATATTAGTAATTTTATCTCATGCTCGCTACCATTTCCCTTGCTTATTTGAATATTTAGGTAAGCCATCCTTTTATTTAACAATTAATTTTATTTTTTCAGTTAAGTATTTGTCAGTAGTGTACGTAATTTATTTAGCTACTGTTTTTATAAATAAATAAAAATAAATATGTGTGGACATTTCACACAGCGCCATCTAGCCCCAAACTAAGCTTAGCTTGTACTATGGGAACCAGATAACTGATACAATAATTATATACTTTTTTGTTTGTAAATACATACATAGAATACAATATAACACCCAGACGCAGAACAAACATCTATGTTCATCACACAAATGTTTGTCCCGGGCAGGAATCGAACCCACAGCCCTCAGTTCAGAAGGCAGGGATACTACCAACTGAGCTATCGAGCGCGTCGCCAAGTTATAAATGTATTTGATTCCGAGGAAGATGGACGTACATTTTCTTTTATGTAAACGAATTATTAGTCGATCGGCTGGTGTTAAGCGTCACGGGTGCTACCCATGCATTTCTAAAATATTCCTCGCAATGTGTTAGAAATGGAAATGAAATTTCTTAGGACCCTGCCCACTCGAAACATCCACTCGGCGCCGCAGCTGTGGGACAGGACCGTTTTAGTTTCGTATTAATAAAACTCCACAAAACGAGAAAATTAATGAAACGATGAAACGAAACTGCCTCCGCCAATAAAATATGATAATGAGAGCCTCTTCGAACGTGCGAGGATAATGTTATCTAAACGATTTAAAACAATTCCAAGTTTAATAATTATATAGTCATGTGCATTGATCAATTTACAATACAAGATTATCTATACATATAATAAAACTGTAGAGATAAAAAAATCTGTAAATGCAAGATATCGAAAAAAAAATTACACAGGTTAGCTTGAAATTTTTTGCTGATCACGTTAAGCTACTTTTTAGACATTTTGTCTGTTTGTTTGTTTGTTTGTTTGTTTGTTTGTTTGTTTGTTTGTTTGTTTGTTACGGCACAACTCCGAAAATACTGAACGGATTTTCATGCGGTTTTCACTAATAAGCTTAGAAAAACCCGGCGCACAACATAGGATATATTAAATTTTAAATATTGTAAATTTTTTTTGGTGAAAATAATAAAGATTTCATTATGAAACGGAACGGGATTTTCACAAAATGGCCGCTTCAAGACTTCAAGGTAAGTTTTTTTTTCTTATATTTTGGTCCACACATAGTGTAGGTATTTAGCCAGTGTCAAAAAGTAAGTTTTGTTTTTGGCTACTAATCATAGATGAGAGAAAAAAAATGTGCTCTGTGCTACTGACGGTAATATTATCTCGGGTTTATCCGGATGCACAGATTAAAGAAAAAAAACTCTGTTACTATTATGGCTTCATATACGCCCGAACTTTCGCTGTTGAGTTGGCGCGCAAAAACATCTGTGTTGACTCGATGTTTTTGTAGCGCCCCAACCCAGACACATAGTCAATTTGTTTGCCTGTTGCGCGACCGACGTGGGCTAAATAAAATGGAGGAAGCAGTAGCGTTATATTGCATGTCGGCGAATAAATATGTTTTAAAAACTGTGAGAGTATTATTTGCGATTACAAAAATTTATTTTATTAGTTTTAATTTATAATTCCTTATCAATATGAAGTAAAACCAATTTTTTTTTATTGCCTGTTTATCTGTCCCTTTGAATACAGATCACGGTTGTTATAGTGGCAACAGAAATATATCATCTGTGAAAAATTCAACTGTCTAACTACCACGATTCATGATACATCCTGGTGTCTGATGGACAGACAGACGGAGAGCGGAGGTTTAGTAATAAGGATTTACCTTTTGAGTACGGAAAAATCCCCACTGCATTAAGCAATAAGGAAGTAATTTAATGCATGTTTTTACTTATAACTTAAAAAACAAAAAACAGTAAACAACAATTGGCGTGCCTGCATTACCGGCAGCGTATTACACTTTTTGGGCTACGGCGAAATACATCGCGCGATTACTCCATGCAGTGCAGATTAGAGAAAAACAATCAAGGAAGTCATATGTATTTTTTTCTCTAATCTGTGGTATTACTAAAGATAAGTTTTTTCGTTAATCTGTGGTCCAAACTAAAAAAGAGGATAGGTATGAGAACCTTCTTGAATATGAGCACGACAAAGAGAACAAGGAATTTCGAAAACTAAGAACTTCTTAGGCTTTTTATTATAAGTTTTAAGGCTTCACGCGATATCATATTTAGCCAATATTAAAACATAACTAAAATTAGTATTCGATTTATTGGGTTCTGGGGGGGGGGAATTCTTTATTGGCAATCTGGTATTATGTATTAGTCTACTACGCGTTACCATTCGAAATAAGTATTTAAATTGTATTTATAGTACCTATAGCTTACCCTATAGTAGTAAGTTATTCAGTAATCTGTGCCTATAGGTACTTAATTAATTGACCCTTGCTTTTGCTATGCATTGTATAACATTTTTTATTATGGCATTAGACAAAATTTGTATTTAGCCAATGATAGGAAATATTTTATGAAAACTGTTTAAAAGGGTAGGTTCTTAGACTTTATATAATCATTCATAAGGCTTCACGCGATTATCATACTTAGCCAATATTGAAGCTTACTTAGTTAACATTTATATTCCAGTTTTTGATTTATAGGGTTTTGGCGGGAAAAATGTTCTTTATTGGCGATCTGGTCAAATGTATTATTTACATAAACTTACTACACGTTACGATTATAATTAGGTAGATAAAATTAATTTTGCGCTACTGCTAAATTCTTGATCAACCCCAAAGAAGTTTTAAGGTACCTGGGGGTCTAGCAAAGATACTAACCACTAACGCTAACGCCTCACGCTAACTCCAAAAATGTACTGAAATGACATTCGCTGCGGAAAAGTAAGCGATTTCAGAAATGTCATTTCAGTACATTTTGGAGTTAGCGTTTGGCGTTAGCGTTAGTGGTAGGTATTGTATAGTGATACCAACCACTAACGCTAACTCCAAAATGTACTAGGATGACATTTTGGAAATCGCTTACTTTTCCACAGCTAATGTCATTTCAATACAGTTTTGGAGTTAGCGTTAGGCGTTAGCGTTAGTGGTTGGTATCTTTGCTAGACCCCCTGTAGTACTTATAGCTACTTAAGTTATAGACCCTTACCATTGCTACGCATTTTAAAACCTTTTTTATTTTGGCATTAAAGTAAGACGGAGTGCTTGCTATTATTTGTAAGCCAATGATATGAAATATTTTATGAAAAATGTTTAAAAAGGGTATGTACTTAGATATAATAATATGTAGGTATTCATTATGGCAATTGTATCCTCGAATTAACATCAACATGGCGCGTAAAGTTCGTTTTTGACTGTTTTGATTTGTTCTTCTTCTTCTTCTTGCATGTTGATATATGTTTATTTTTTTTTTATGTAATGAGTGGCAAACAAGCAAGCGGCCCACCTGATGGTAAGTGGTCACCGCCGCCTATGGACATCTGCAACACCAAGGGCATTGCCGGTGCGTTGCCTACCCTTAGAGAGGACTCTATGTTTTTAATAGTTAAAATATTTTAGATCTGTGGGCTTTTAAAAAAACCACGGGAGCAAAAAATGATTGATTACTCGGTTACTTCAAGAAGGTTATAGTTATAGTAGGTAATTAACTATCTTTGGATGTAAGTAATAATTATGTAATGACGATTTAACCTATTTCCTCACTTTCATCACTAGGTAGGTATGTTGAAAGTGCAGTGGGAATGAGACAGCGTGAAAAATAGTGGACATAATAATAATTATAACTGTCGATTCTTTAAGGAGTGGTGGTTTAGTATTAGTAATTCCTAATTAGTATTAAGAAAATTAATTATGTACGCATTGTACAGGTAAATGCATATCTCCAGCAATTTATAAACTTATTATTGACACTGGCTAAGTGTAGGTACTCAATTCGTATGGAGCCAAACTTAAGAAGGTAAAAAAATGTGGTAAATGGTACAAATGTCGTACAAAAAGCGCGCGGATAATATGTAAAACTGAGCAAAACAGCATCATCGTGTATGATTCTTCCATATTTTCTAAACTGTACCTGCCTGCTTAGGTAACTACTACCTAAACCAAAACTTACTGAAACTTCTGTTAAAGACCTGAGTGAAGTGATGATGATTTCTTTTTGTTGTAATATGAAGAGGTACTTATAAAATTGTAGTTTTTTTTAAACTTCTTTTACTGTTATAAATCTATATTAAACTCAAAATATTTAATTTTAGGTAATGGCTTAAATAGCTTCCACTCACGGCTATACTTGCGTTATACCTATACCTATGCTAACTAATACAGGTTACTGTACTCATGTACTGTGCTCAGCTTCAAAAAGATTTAGTGGATTTTGTTGTTTGGTACGAAATGCATGATCTATTATTAGACTATAACGTAAAAATAACATAAGACAAGCGTGCGAAGCCGCGGGCAAAAGCTAGTCTTATAGATAAAATTGATGAATCCAGTTACCTATTATAACTGAGTCGTTTCTTTCTGTAATTTATGTTTTCATGTCGTGTACATGTACATCACAAGGTTAAAAAAATGTGCTTACGACACGTACCTACTAATTTGATACAACGTGTTGGAAGTAAAAAATGATTTATAAATACTTAAATAACACTAATATTATAAAGGCGAAATAAATAAATGAATATGTGTGGACATTTCACATAGCGCTATCTAGCCCCAAACTAAGCATAGCTTGTACTATGGGAACCAGATAACTGATACAATACTTATTGTTTGTAAATACATACATACATATCAGAATACAATATTACTCCCAGACACTGAACAAAATAAAAATAAATTAATTTAATTTAACGCGTTGAACGTGTGTCATTAAGAAAAGTTACCCAATTTCGCTCACACCACGTTCGAATCGACCGATATAGGTTTTTTCAATGTTTTATTATGAATTTGATTATTGTTTTTAAACCCACCAATGTTTAATTTAAGTAACCACCATAGTGATTAGAATAAAGATGAAAGAAGCTCATCTATATATAGTAATATTTTTATATCAAATATTTTTCATCCACTATACTCAGCATTTTAATTAAAAATTGTATATGCCTCGGTCATAAAACACCTAGCTATAACAGAGATTAAAGAACAAAATGAACCGCAAAGTTTCATCTACATCAAACAAAAGGTAAGCTGGCCAAAGTTGTTAGTAAGTTCATTATTATATTGATGAGATGTTCAATTGAGTCAATTAACCGGTGGCTGCAGTAATCTGTGGGGTGAAAACCTAGAGATAGTGATGAGATGAGGCTGCCGATAGAATGGTTGTTCTGTGAAACAACTCGAATGGAACTAAAGAGCTTAGCAGTAATGGTCAGCTCTACACAACAATAAATACCTCTATGCGTTAACCAGATGTGATATATCAACCTACTTTCTTGACGAAGTTAAGAAAAAGAAATAAAATAGGCAGCGTATTGTGTAGTGTGTACCCATCTGAATTATCTGTATACAGGATGTAATTTAATTCATTAGCATAAATTAAGCCCATGATAGTACATCATTTATAGATGATTATTAAAGAGTAAAGAGTGTAAATGAAATAGTTATTGCCGCGGCGCCTAACGCAGTTGGCACGGATGATTTTGATACATTAATTTTACATAATTTTAATTAAATTTTGTATTGTAGCATTTGATAAAGTAAGTTATTCCATTTTTTGGAGTTATTATTATTACCAAATAATTGTGTTAGAATTCAAAAATTTTGGTCCACACGTGACTGGTATCAGGAGTACGTATCTAGTTTCAAAGGGTGCTAATGAATTCATTACACCCAGTCATAGATTTATGTCTATGCACCAGTATATAGGTCTGTACAGTGATCTCGATCTCACCGTTATTTTGTATGTTCTGTGGTGGCCGCTACTTTGTTACTTCGCTTTGCGAGCTTATTGCTTGACTTTTAAACATGTTTAATATTTCATTTCATTCATTCATTCATTTATTTTTATCATTTGATTATATGTATGCATATGTCAGTGCCTATACTCATCGACAGCATATGAATTTATATTGTTTAATATGCGCGTCTTTGCCGGCACGCACTAAAAGCTCAGTAACCACTTAATTGATAAGCTCAGCTGAGTTAATATTCTAATTCTCTATCCACTCTTGTTTTCAATATCAATATTTATAAACGATCGTGTTGGACCATCATAAGGCATCGCTTCATGGCGGGAATGAATTACCATAAAAACAGATGGTTGTAGCGTTTTCTCGCCATAAGACACGGTAGTAACAGCCGATAAAGATAAAGCTAAGCCGTCATGGAAAACACCATTAATTTGTTATATCGTGTACAAACTTAGCTAACTTCTAACTACCTATGCGCAAGGTATTTTTGAGACATGTTTTTGTGAGTTCCCTTTGATTTTCATTTAACGGAGAAAGTTAAAAGGGATTAATTAACCATTAAAACTAGCCCATTTATTATTTCTTCAAATAACTTATTTAGTAAGTGAACTGTTTTCCCTTTAGGTCTTATAAACAACATCGGCGGGAAAATCATTTCATAAGTCAAATCAAAACTGAACAAAATATTTCAGGACAATGGACCTAAGTACTTAATAAAATAAATCACATTATAATATTTATGGATTGTATGTGTAATTTTCTCTCCATCTTCAAAAGTTGCAAGTTGACTGGAAGAGATCTTTTTAAACGATTGCCGCACTCAAAGCTTTTTTGTACTTTTAATTGACATCCCCCATATGCATTATTAACTCATTATTAAATGTGTGTGTAAATGTATGTATGTTAGGTATGTGCTTTCCGATTTTTCAACGATTAGAAACAAAGAAGGTGGTGCCAACTGAGGAAATATGCAAAACTTTACCTGTTTATCACAATATATTGTGAGCGAAATGTCAATCTTGGCCTCTGGCAGTGAGCCTCATGGGAGAGCCCAGCTAGTAGCTGATCCAGTGCAGAAGCAGCACAATTCAACGCGGCGCGAGGGCGGCCCAGCCGGACGACAAGCACTCGCGTTCAGCCCGGTGCCACTGCCGCATGGAACGGACGCAAATAACTCTACCTGCAGTACCTAGCTCTAATAGAAATTTACTCTTCCCAGTGCAATATCTATTATTATTGCCTGTTACCTTTGCTAGCTTTATTTGCCACCCACGAGTGATATTTCCAGAGAGAGAACAGCCGTTGTTCTATTATTTATAAGAATATAAAGTATATAATACCTAACCTATAAATATTATGAATTTTATTTTGTTTAGCTAACTGATGACTCCACACTGACATAGCATCTGAATAGTTACTAAACATAATCTACTACTCACATTGAGTCAATGACTTCTTGTAAAGGAATAGGTAGGTTTAGAATTTTAGTTCATGAAACATTAGGATGAAACACAACATTTTTTTACATCAACGATGGTATAATGTAACCACAATTTGAATAATTAATTAATTAGTGAACTTGGATTTAGGCCACCTTTATATAAATAAACCTCGGTATTCTACCAGTACCGATGGGGAAGAAAGGTTCTGGAGTGGCGATCACGAACCGGAAGACGCAGCGTAGGCCGGCCCCCCACTCGGTGGCCCGACGATCTGGTGAAAACCACAGGGAGCCGATGGATGCAGAAGGTGAGTTGCCGCTCAAGGTGGCGCTCTTTGGACCTATGTTCTGCAGTGGATGTCTTCGGGCTGTTGATGATGATGATGATGATGATGATGATTCTATCAGTTCAAGTTTCAGGAGTTCACCTTTATAGGCGATATTTAAACAATATGCATACGTATACGTAATTATATACAAACAAACCATACGGCAACTGAACTCCAAGACTATGTAAATTGCAATGTTGAGTCCCTTTTCAATAGCGGGTTTGCGAAAAGGACAGAAGTCATGCGCCATGATGGATGATTACGAAACGTAGAGCTGGAAATTGAAGGGATCAAATATTTTCCTCCAACTACTCAGAATATTAAAATACCGTTTAGATTCGCATATGAAGGCAGCAGCTATTAGAAAGGCATACATGGCATGAGTATAAGTGGTTTTACTTACCTTGCGTATAATTTGGATTTCAACTACTGATGGGTTTAATGTGTCTGTCATCCTTGCCAAAGTGGAATTGGGATTATTTGAAAGGGATCGGAGAAAATGCTTTGATCATTACGTGTGTAAGAGTCTGTACAGCCTACAGTTAAAGTTCTCTTCGAGAATATAATGTGGTTCTGCCCTCGCGGTCTTTCACTTACTTAATTACCGTAGGGTTTTTAACTAAATAAGTTCTTTAGTAAATGAAAAAACGAGTAGATACAAATATCAGCGCAGGAGGCCTATAGTCAGGTATCGGTCGCTGTACCTACTTCAATAACCGTAAAAATGACAATTCTCCGTTATGCCGAAATGCGATAAGTTTGTTAAGACGATGAATAGGAGATAAAACCCTATCCTTCAAAATAACTCTAGAGTAAATTGGAAATCTTGATGACGTCACTGGGCTTAAGAGCCCGGGGGCTCTTGAGATGTGTCGTTGGTTTTCGCTTCGCACTTGAGTGAGTTTGAAGTCAGATTAAAGAAACACTGCCGAAGGTATTATCTTCAGATACGCATTATGTTTGTTTTGATGTAGGTACTGCCCATCTGAGTCTATAGATAGCATAACAATACTAAGTAGGTATAATATTTATAAATAATACATCAGCCTACACACTTCTTCGCAGGAATAGTAGATAATAATGTGTTAATAATAAGCCATAATCCACCGCGCCGGCTAAGTGCGGGTATTGCTAAAGTTCTATTAGATACCAGTTTTCATTCTGAAGCGACTACGGTGTATAAACCGCCTAAAGTACAACATTAACGTTAAAAACCAATTTATATGCAATAAACACTCAACAAATCACTCAGTCGTATATCTGTTTTTATGTGTTCAGTTATTGAGGAGCAAAAACGACAGTTAGCCAGTTATGAGGCAACAGCTGCTTTCACCGATATTGCCTCGTTCCGCGCGAAACGCTCAATGCTTACAAAATACTGTGCGTTCGACAAATCGATACCTGCCGCCAGCCATCATAGAACTGTTATATTCGCAGCATGTAGGTACATTTAGGGCATGAATCTGCGTATTAGGTACCTAGGTATTATAGCATACAAGACTTGCTAGCTGAATGCATAGACTAATAAAGTTATGCTCGTGTTACGGCACGTAGGTATTTTAGGGAATGTGTGGGCAGCTTAATCAAATGTACATGTTCTTCATTAGTCTATTTCACATCAGTAGTGGGTGGGACACAAAACCAATTTTCAAACATAATTTATAAAGATTAATTTGTAAAGGAAAAATTAGAATCACGAGCGGGGATTGAACGGCAGCCAAAATTCGGACATGAGACTACTTTGTCACGATAGCTTAAGTACTGTAGGTATTATATTATCAGTGGCTAAAGTAAAGCATATCCCGGCTGGCTAAAGGATGAATGGATGCGGGATCAATCCCCCCGCTCGTGATTCTAATTTTTCCTTTACAAATTAATCTGTAAATTACGCTGAGCAAGCGATACTGCTATAAAAATCATAAATATAGAATTTATAAAATTGTATTTTACTTCAACAGTATAAAAAGTGTAATTAATGTATTATGGCATGTTTTTACGCTTGTTTCATGAAAATAAGTTTATTGAATTTTTTTTAAATAAAGAAACCCGTCATTCATTTCATATATCTTAGTTTAGATATTTACCAAGCCTTATAAAGATCGAAATCCACGAAAGTTACGTTGGTATTGAGTCGAACATTTTGTAGAAACTTAAACAAAACTTCATCATCATTATTAACAGCCCGAAGACGTCCACTGCTGAACCTTCCTCATAGAGCGCCACCTTGAGCGGCCACTCACCTCCGACATCCATCGGGTTCCTCGCGATTTTCACCAGATCGTCAGTCCACCGAGTGGGGTTCTTCTCAAATCTATTGTGGTCGAAATACCACATTAGATTTTTTTCTCTAACCTGTGATTTCAACCTTTCGGCCTCATCATCATCATTAACAGCCTGAAGACGTCCACTGCTGAACATAGGCCTCTCCCAGGGAACGCCACTTAGAGCGGCTGCTCGCCTCCTGCATCCATCGGCTTCCCGTGGCTTTCACCAGGTCATCGGTCCACCTAGTGGGGGACCTGCCTACGCTGCGTCTTCCAGTTCGTGATCGCCACTCGAGAACCTTTCTTCCCCATCGGTTGTCAGTTCTACGAGCGATGTGGCCTGCCCATTGCCATTTCAACTTGCTAATCCTAAGAGCTACATCGGTCACTTTAGTTCTCCTGCGGATCTCCTCATTTCGGATCTTATCTCGCAGGGAAACACCGAGCATTGCTCTCTCCATAGTTTGTTGCGCGACTTTGAGCTTAGTAATGAGCCGGAATACCTTTCTCGCCTATCTGCTGACATTTTTAACCTGTCAAATTAAATTTTAAAGATTTTACTCACCATTGGTGTAGGTATCTATAGCAGTAGGTAGTTAGATATTATTTATTTAAATTACCCATGAATTATAAAGTATGCCAATTCACGAAATCACTAGTTTTTTCCGACTTTTCCTATCCCAAAAGAGAATGTGGTTGCCATAAAGTTAATCACTTCAATATATATGATAATGACTTCAGCAGGCAAAAGTTTGAACTTATCAACCCGTACAAATAACCTATACCTATTGATGTTAAGTAATTTGAACAATGTTGAATCCAGTCCAGCCGACAGAATTTCAATCAAAATTATTGTGTTTATGGTCACCGCTATCGGCCATCACGGTTTTCATGATATCGACCTCTGATACTATCAGCACCATTGGGAGATTAACGTTCATTGTAATGTCATAAAGTTTGATTTTATGGAGCAACATTGAAATGATTGATTTGTGTGGTAACAATAATAATACCTCTAATATATGGATTGTAGTAAAGTTAGGATGCCAATTTCCCTTTATTTCTATCGTGCAGCCCGGGCGCTCTCATTTACATATACTTTGCTGACCCAACACCGATAAAACCCTTTTTATCACACTAAAAAGGATTTCTGAGGTTCAACGAAGAATTCTTTACTATTTAATAGAAATCGGTGGGTACGCAGATGGACCATCCCACGGGATCCGTCACATAAATTGCTGTCATTAGTTTAACACAGAAGGATAATAAGCGCTATATAGCTTTGTTTATTTACCAGAAACTTATAAGAAAAGATACTGAGCCTGTATTTGTTTGTTTTTTGCGGCCTTCGGGCTATTATTACTATAAACGTAAATGACGTAAAAGCAACCTTGTTTTTGTATAAATATTATACGACCGCATAATAAAATAGAAGTCATAAAAAATGTTTTAAGTTAGGTTTCTTTGAATAAAGATATGATAAAAATATCTCAGTCCCTCTTGTTCATAAAGTTTAACACAACAAGAAAGAATTGAAGGAGTTTAAAAAAATAAGTAGATACTAAAAGCAATGACTACGGACGGAGTTAAGGAAGTGATTTGCATACTAAGCATTGTGAAGCCGAACTAACGGGGGTGGCCCCTCCAGGTCTGGTGGCAAAGTAACCCGCGGCTGAGCCTTTCGGGTGAAGGGTGGGATAAAGGCGTCTTCAACTCGAATAAATCTTGTAATTTACCTTTAAGTTACAATAACTTTGTAATTATAAAGTCAAGTTTTGGTAGTTAATTTTAACTCAGTTTCCATAAGTAACAAGACAAAAGAATGTTTAAAATTTTAAACTACCGTCCTGCCGTTATCACGTTTACTAGTGCTTATAGGTACCTATCTGCGCGTCAGACGTAGGTATATCATACAAAATGGCAAAATTATCTATATGTATATGAAAAATCAATGATAAATTAATTATTTACTTGTATAGTTAATTCCTTTTATTGCCCTCGTGCGCCAATGGATAATATCACACGTATATAATGCGTAGGTACTTACTTAACGAAGGTAAATGGTTGTAAAAGCTTATGGGGCTTCGGTTGTTACGTGAAAATTAATAGGTTAACCACTATATATACCTATTATTTATACGTAGTAGTCGATGGGGAAGAAAGGTTCTCGAGTGGCGACCACGAACCGGAAGAAGCAGCGTAGGCAGACCCCTCACTAGGTGGACCGACGATCTGGTGAAATCCGCGGGGCGCCGATTAATGCAGAAGGCAAGCAGCCACTCAGAGTGGCGCTCCCGGGGGGAGGCCTATGTTCAGCAGGACATCTTCAGGCTGTTAATGATGATGACGTAGCAGTAGGTAAACGTAGATTCAGGTATGATTCAGGTAGGTTATTTTATATATATTTTAAATCCAAAAAGAACCACAAAACTGGTTTTTCCTATCGGTGTTTGAATCTTATAAGATACAATAAAAAATATATTGTCAAAGGAATATGCCAAGTATAACTATATAATAATACCTATAAAATTATAAATTTTACATGCAACAAAACAGATACAATAATAAAAACACTTCAAGTCACTAATGAACTACTTAATCGTCAAAATTAAGGAGCTTATCCCTAAAGGACATGAAAGACAGCATGAAAGCTTAAGTAAATGTAGATACGGGCGTTAAAGGACGTTTGTAAATACACTTGGACCCGCTTAACTTAAGGTTTTCCGCCTTACTCTGTAAGTAAGTAATTTCCCTCAGTGTAGCTATGCGATGCGTACCAATAATAGGTATACATGAGAGTAGCTACTACCTGTCGAATGCTTTAACCAACAACAATAAAATATAATCAAATTGAACACCTACATTCTCTGTATATATACGCGTTTTGTTTCCGTTCTAGTCATATATATAGTCGTATATATTTCACGTATTTATAAAAATATATATATGTATATGTTGCTAATTCTCAAGTCGAGATGTAGCCATCATAACCTTTTAATTTTCTTAACGATCATTGCCTAATTGCAAATCCACTTGAATCATGAGCCATGCTCCAAAAGCTTATCAAGCTAATCATACACATTTTCTAATAATTAATATTTAAGTACCTACTCGACCCATATAATAAGAAAGTATCTTATAATTACAAAATCAAAATGGTTTATCATGCTGATAGTGTTGACAATAGGCACCTACATACCTACATATAAGTATCTTCCTAAAAGCTCTACTGTTTTTCGAATCTCCCATTTTGTGATAAAAAATCGCTGATCATCGACCGTGGGTCGCACTGGGTTAACAGCGACACTCACCCTAGGGTAGCCAATTGTTTTTAACAAACCTTTTTCACTTTACGTAGTTTATACATAAGCACACAGTTTATTGGGGGATTTGTCATAGTCCCCGCGTTTGGCAGACGTCTTGGTGATCGCCGTAGATTATAATTATAATGTAGACTGCGGAGAATGCTGCTCCCCTACCTGGATATTCCGTAATCCATTAGCCAGCTTTTACGCCACTCGAGGGAATACAAGGGTGGTGCAATTCTAACGGCCGGGACCACACACACAGCGCTAACTTTGTGGAAATAGCTTATAGCAAAAATAGGTATAAGCAAAAGGCAAAGCAATTTTTTTCAGCACGTTGCACTCTAATATTAAATAGTGTTTGTGTACTACATAATATGCTTATATTCAATGTTCAATTATGTTTTAAAAATGCACGATCATCATTGGCGTTTGAGTCTCCCCTCTGTTAAGGCTAAGGCTGAGTTCTAAGTGATGAGGCGTGTCCGAATAACCATTTGTTTCCGTTGAATTATATCTACTGAAGTATTTAACTTTGACAAACATGGCTTCACCCTGATAGCGGCCCAATAAGTTGCATGCCATATGACAAACATGGAAGGGTTTTTAGGGGTTAAGTTCGTAGATTGACACTTTCAGCAACTAGCCGAGTTCTTGTGGCTATATTGGAAAAGAAACATCGCGCTTATCGCTACATCCATAAATAAGAATACGATTGTATGTTATCAAAATATGGATTCTCTATAAAACAATGGTAACCTACGTAAGGGGAAAAAGGTTTAAACAAACACGTACATAATACACATAAGACTTTTTTTTATGTTCCCAGTACGAGTGGATACGTTACGATCTACGTTAAAAACTGCTAGCTAAGAATGGGAGCCATTGTTTATTAAATTCCACATTATAAAATAGAGAGCTAAAGCACATAACTTACAATAGCATATCTCGAAAGTTAATATCATGCTGTACTGCGAAAGCTTAATAGAAAAATAGAAAATGCATATCTGTATTCTAATAAGTGGTAGGTAGGTAGGTACTTACTACTTATTATAACACAGATATGAATACCCACAGCGCCGACGCAGTTCGATCGCAACGTTAGCTAACTTTCAAACAGGTTAAATAGGGCGTTAAAGATGAGATAGGGTAGCGTAACCTTGGAAAGGCATAATCTAAGCGGTACGGTATAAATGTGTCAGTGTCTCGGCAGTAACTGGAAATCTAGCAATTAAATCAGATGGAAGCAGGTACGTAGGTACAAAGAGCGTTTCAGGTGGAGTACAGCCCTCTGGAACGATAAGCCCATTTTATTGTCTCCGTTCGTCGCTGCCGGCCCCTTTATCTTTTTATTGTCGGTGCGGACCGGCATTAGCAATATGCTCCACAAGTTATGGCCTAAACGAAAACTGGAAGGGAGCAATTACTTTTTTTACTGGCTTAGAGATCGATATTATACGGTCAAGGTATATTGATGTCGCCTTGAATGAAGCAACCCCACGTTCAACTTTCTAATGATATTCTGGGAACATGGCCCAAGTTATCACTAAAGCTAATCTAAAGTAGGTCCCTCTGCCTTTAACGGACAGAGACTATGTTAATGAAGAAGGAAAACTAACTTTCATAAACAACCAGGTTCGAAGCTCCGAGTTATTAAATTTTCGGCCTTTAAAATTATGATGGTTGCAACGTTTTTAAGCAAAAACTGATTTCAAATTATACTAATTAACTTAAAGAATATTCAATATTAATTAAACAAAACGTTTTTACCTTTCATATATTAATAATTATAAATGTGCTAGACTAGAGTAACGGATAAATTGCAATTACTCCGTTTCTTTAGAAGCAACAAACTTGACTCGAGTTTTCCTCTTACAATATTGCCTTTCAAATGTTCCAATTTATTATTGAAACCTTGTCAATAAAAACGTTCCAATAATTAATTAATTGGAACGTGAAACGAATTTCAAATCACGTTGTCGTTTGCGACGTAAGTAGTAGGTAGGTATAGGCCCACACAATACAATACCTACAGTAGGTAGGTAAGTCTATACCCCTGGAACAAGCTGCAAAAGTTTAGTGTAAGCCGAATTATTAAGAACTTGAGCATATGCCCGGAATTCTGATTTACGTGCTCTCCAATGTACTAAATTCAACCCAAGCTAGGCATAATAACATTCATAATAAAATATGTCCCTATGATACGCCACGATAAAGCCACGTCATATGGGTACGTCTACATTGAAGATTTTATTAACCTTCTTCTCAGCATTTACACGCTTGTGAAATAATGCAAAGCCACAGATTAGAGAAAAAACTACTGATTATAAAAAATCAAGTGTGAGGCACTTTCTTTGCGGGTAATTTCTCAATTAACTTAAAACCCACCATCACAAAAATTGAAGACAAAAATATGTAGTCCAGATAATACACGTTGTCATTGCAGTCTGGCATTGAGATAAAAAAAACTGTAGGTTGTTTAAATTATTATTATTACAAGTGTACGAAAAACTAAAGAAACTTGAGTTTTGTATGATTCTCAGAAATTCTATGATAACCTGCTTTAAGTGCGTCCAATTACTGGGGATGTTTCCTATTTAAGAAAAAATCGAGACTAGCCAACATCGTTATCGTATCTAGTGAACCCATGTCATTCTTCTGTAATTACGTAAGTACCTTTTACACCGAATCTTTTGACAAAATTACATGCGAATTCTCATGGGGGAGGGGCTATGTTCAGTAGTGGACGTCTTCGAGCTGTTGACGATGATGACGAATCAATAAAATTAAAAATTGAATTAAAAAAATACTGCCGTATACATATTCAATTCATTCATCATACATCAATACACTTATGATCGACTTACAATAAGTAGGTTAGGTAATTTTAAATAAAAGATCAGCTAGGTTACATAAAATCGCTGAGAAATAACCTGATACCTACTTGTAAGATTTCCTGTTTTAATTTTCAGAGATTTATACTTATAGGTACACCATGCTGTGTTGGAACTCTACTTATCCTACCATACAACTAAGCTGTGATAAAACAAAATAAAGATATTTAAACTAAAAGGTGCTGCTTTCTCGCTTTCTCACTACATAAAAGGACCCCAAAAAAGGAAGGAATGTACCTAAAAAGGGACTTGCGTGATGTTGGATAGCTAGCGGAACCGTGTATATAAAAGTTTTCAATAAACACTGGCTCAATATCGTTACAAGCGATCTCTTAAATTCCAAACAACTTTTGATCGATCGCGAGAGTTCATCAAATTGATAACTCATGTGCTCGGTCCCCTGACCTACTTGATCCATAGACATACCCTAAATTCAGCTTTAAAATATAATAAGTTTAATCACGCGGACCTCGAGCGGCGGGTGGTGCGCTTCTGGTGGAACAATGGGCTCCACCTCATCGGACACACTCACACGCTTATCACTAAGGCTACTCAGCACCAAATCCAATATTCTACCGTACATATTAGTCTTATTATTTTATTGCTTCAGCTTGCAGTACGAAAGCATGCAATTGTGTTGTAAATTGACATCATAATTCATGCAGGAGCGAGCAGCCTTTCAAGGTGGCGCTCTCTGCACCATAATCGGCAGTGGACGCTTATAGGCATAGTTTATGATCGTACTACATCTACATCGAACTGCCGGATCATAAAATTCAAGGACTTGATTGTGTCATTCACCAACTCGCACTTGGCCATCGTAGTGGCTTATGATCTCTCCCTATGAGAGAAGGCTTAAGCCTTCTGACTTCTGACGTAGGTATCTACGCCCAACTCCAAGACCTCCCAATCTTCAAGAAAATGTAGTTTCTAGGCCGTTAATCTCATTTATCCCTTTGTGCATCCACTAATGTGCCTACTTCACTTCAAAGACAGAGCTTCCAATTACAGAAAATGTTTGCTGAACATTCATTGTTGTCTTATCTCTCTGACTCTAAAATCACTCTTATTTAGTATGGGCTTTGAAAGACGAGCGTTTTAAAGTAATTTCAACGCAAAAGCTAAACATTTTTATTTGATATAGAATTAAATTAAGTGTAATTTGTTTTAGGACTTTTTATTAGGGTATTAAGGTACCTACCTGATTACACCTGTCCAATTTCATTACACATTTTTCAACTCTATGGACAGTATTTGATTGGACGCACTATGTCCAATTACTTATTAATGAAACGGTAATGGAGCTTTTTAAAACTGTGTGTTAATTAACAATTTCATGTTAAAACAGTGTCCCTGTACAAAGCCAAAAGATCTATTGTAGCGTCTGACATTGGAAGGTTAGATGAACGCCATGACAGCCCAGATATCTAGCTAGTGTAGACCTATATACCCACTTAAGTAGCATATAGCCCGAACCAAATTAAGAGAATAGGGCGTAAACCTAAACTCTCGGTAAACCATTTCATTACTTATTTGGCCGTAGTAAAGACAGTTAACACATATCGTTACAGTAAACAAGATTAAGATGCGCCGTTACAAGCTGCAAACCTGTCATTGTTCAAATATCAACAATTATTTATCAAAATAATTAATTAGGTTGCGTTAATCCCTAATTTATGTCTTGTCATGCATTCAACAGGTAAAGAACGAAAATGGCCATAACGAGTTCAGGTAAGCACACTAGGTGGGAACGTATATAGAGCCCTCTGTTCGCGCACGAGAGGGGACACGATGTATGGTGTCTGAACTTTGACTGGCCGGTGCGATGAGAAGTTATGAGGCGTCATTAGGTGCTAGTGATGTTTTTGGTGTGAGAAAATATTGGTGAAGGTTACTTACGCGGGGTGCGCGGTGAGGGTCGAAGCACGGCGCGGATGGTAATTGTGAGAGGCCGCGTGGCCGGGCTACGGCAGACTGTTGCTCCCGGGCCCGCTTCACTTGTTACGTGCCGCCCGCCCGCCCTGCGCGGCCGAGGCGCCCCCTGCGCGCCGCCCGCCCATGCCCGTGCTTCCCCGTCCCGTACTCCCCCGCGCCGCATCCACACACCAATATCATGGGTCCTTCAATTTGCAGCATCCCTGGCCGAGGTGAGCGAGCGAGTTATGTTGCAAGCAAAATGTGCACACATAAATTTAATTTACAATCCAAACAATACTTTTCCTTTAACTAATGGTATGCTTAAGTTCTCTTTTCAGGAGGTTTCTTTATCTAAAACAAACCAAACCTACATATAACGAGTCAGGAAGACGCATTGCCCGAGGTATGGTAGGCCTGTTGACCACACAACGGTGTACCAAAATATCTGTACTGCGTAATAGTCTTCAACACAGGTTTTAAGGCTAATATGGTTTATTGTATCGTATCATCATACATAACTAACATAATTAATCGAACATTAAATAAATACGGTAGCTCAATTCACCGTTCGTAAATAAACTTATAAGCAATCGCCGCTGAAATTAATTGGTTAGGGTCTAGGGTTAGGGTTAGTATAGATAATTACAATAGTGCGCTACATTACATGTGCTTTAGAAGACGACGTTGTCGAGCAAACAGTTCTTGCACCAGAAACTTGGTGTTTATCACCACACCAGCTCCGATGTCATGTCAGCTCAGACCAACCAACCGGAATAATAGCCCTGGGCCATTATTCCGTATCGATTCCTTACTTCGAAACCACGCGAGTTCCTTGTCTTACATAAGAAATCTGCAAAACTGTATTCTCTATGAAACGAAAACAAAACCGCGCGTAATGAATTTGGAATTGGCGCGATTTGAACTGTCAAAAATCGTATGTTTTACCGAGACGCGTTCCGAAACATCAACACATCAAAAGATATGACCACTTATATCAATATATTTTATTCAAAATAAAGATAACTTTAATGTAAAGTGAAGGTATATCTGACACTGTGACACGATTTGAACAAGACACGATAACGACGTGGTTTCGTATCGTGTGGAATCTGTGTTTCCATAGAGAATAACCACCCAGCAGTAAAACAAGCCTGGGACGACAGATTTCTGAATTTCTCTCCAAAATAAGCTGCCACGCAGTGATAGGGGGGAATCATAGGGAGGATCTCTGTGCTCTGGGCTCTCCCTTCCAAAACAAACTATAGATAAGGTACCTACAGACAGATGTAACAGCCTCATCATATTTTTCACAGGCCTCTATTCTAAAGACCACCAACTAACCAACTTATAACGATACCAACCACTACTAAATGGCAAATCTGATAATATTAACTAGATAATAAAGTCATATTCATTTTTTCGTTTCAATCACCATAATAATTATTACCTGTGTTTTTTCACGATAGGTGAGTGACATCACATCACCGGTCTAAAACTGATCACAATAACAGAAAACTTGGATACATATGAAGTACCTACCAATTTTCATTTGGGTCATGACCATCAGTCTTAGAGCATTTAAAAAAAGAGGTGCCCAGGCAAGGCGTTCCCCTCTGCCTTTATAGATGCTCTATATGCCATCAGTAGTTAGGTGTCTGATAGGTACATGTGTTTTATTATTTTTTGCAGGTCAGGACTCTTCATTACAAGAATAGCGCCGGTAACATAATTAAGTATATAAATACCTATATGTTAGATACACCTATACAGGTATAGGTTCACGCGGCGTATTTATTTGCTGTGACTAACTAAACTACATTTTTAAGCTTATTATTTATACTACCTAATCACTTATTCATTGAAAGTTGAAAATGAAGTGATTTGATGACCTAGTTTATTCTGAAAACGTGTTCGGTTGGGTTGGTAACTTATCCAAACACGGTTCGGGTTAGGTAATCCTAATTGACCTAATTTCAATTCGGGTAACTAACTAAACCTACATTTCTACTTTGCGTTGTCTACTTATACATAGGTACCCATTCTGTTTCCATTATGTAAGTAGGTACGTGGGTTTTTAAAGTTTTTACCAATTATTCGTTACTCATCATTATTAGATATAGCCTGGCTACTGAAAGTAGAGACTGAAAAAGCGCGGCAAATATAAAAAATATCGGCATGGCAGCCCAAACGAAGAAGAAAACTTAAAACAACTCACTTTGAAACCTTAATAAAGTTTATGTTTTACCGTTTTGCATAAATATTTTCAAGTTTTCTTCTTAGTTTGGGGCTGCCATGCTGCTGTTTTTAAATTTGCTGCGCGTTTTTCAGTCTCTATTTTCATTAGCCAGACTCTTATCGTTGTCACTTCCAAAGAGGAAAAGATGATAAATTAAGCTTTTAGGGTTCCATACCCAAAGTGTAAAGCGAACCCTATTACTAAAGCTCCGCTGTCCGTCTGTCTGTCTATCTGTGTCTGTCTGTCTGTCTGTCTGTCTGTCTGTCTGTCTGTCTGTCTGTCTGTCTGTCTGTCTGTCTGTCTGTCTGTCTGTCTGTCTGTGTCCGCTTGTCACCAGGTTTTATTTCATGAATCGTGATAGTTCGACAGTTGAAATTTTCACAGATGATAAGTATTTCTGTTGCCACTATATCAATACTTAAGTACCTACTAAAACAGAATATTTAAGGGGGCTCCCATACAACAAACGTAATTTTTTTGCTCGTTTTTATAGATAATGGTACAAAACCCTTCAAAGGAACGAATTCGAGCTCTGTGGGTTGGCCGGTTTAAGTAGAAAACCTATTTCTTTTATGGTTCTTCTATTAAGTATATTATTTATTATTATTAAGTACATAATTAGGTGCTTAAAAATCCGCGTAATTTTGGAATAATATTGAGGAGTAGTGAGTTGGATTTTTTATCTCACTTTACAGTCTCTACACACAAAAACAAAGACCTAATACATGGATATGTCACGTCTTTTTGTAAGAACCGTTTGTTTATAAAAAATCGCGGTTATTTATAAACTGTCGATTTATTGCAAACGGGCATTCACACTAAAACGGTCGATATTTCGGTTATTTATAATTAATCGGCATCACTTCGTTTTTCGTAATTGTGTACTTCTAGTGTGGTCAAAACTAACCTAACACTCCTCCTTGCTTTGCTCGTCGTCGGAACCTACTGGTTAGCCACTAGTGACTCTAAAAAAACAATAAATTACAGCAAAAATTGATGCATTAAAACGGGTTTGTTGACAATTAAACGCTACTAAAACCCGTTTTTTATAAACTCACCGCTAGGCAGCGACGATAATCCAAATATCATCCGTATTTGTAAGATATATATTTATAATATATTGTATATCTGTAAGACAGATTGTCAGTTTGCAATAAATCGACAGTTTATAAATAACCGGTTTTATTTTCGTTTTTTATAAACAACGGTTTTACAATAAGACGGTGACTGATATAATGCGGTGTGTTCCGTCTCAAACTTTAGTCAAATAATTTTCAAGATATTTTAGTTGGGTTTGGTATTTAAGTGCTATAAATCATAGCAGTGTGCCGATATGTAGGTAGGTACTATTTCCCAGGAATATTCGAATAGTTATAGAACGAACACAAACATTATAGACTGAATACAAAGAACGCGTGTCGGTGTCGCCGGGAACCATCCGAGACAGTTGCGATAATCTTTACAATCAACCGACGGGCACGTAGGTACTGTCTCATCATGGCTAAGTACACATTCTAATAATTACATATAACTAAAATGACAATGCCGTTTCAGAATTATTTACATGATAGACATTATAGATACCTACAAGTAATAATATATTGCATGTTCATCATGGACAAACTGTTGACCCTATTGTGCTAATATTAGTTATTTTTAAGACCTAAATGTACACAGTTTCTGCAATAATAAATCATCCATTCATTCATTCATTCATTCATTCATACGATAAGATTTGATTGGAAAATGCACCGTCCATAAGCTATATACACTGCACTGTTCACTGTTCAGAAGTACAAGACACACCTACAAAAAAATAAAAAAATGAACATAATGAAACATTAATAAATAGGTAGAAGTAGATAGGTATACGTATACCTACCTATTGTGACTCTTATACTAAATATACTTATATTTCTGAAGTCAAACCACGCGGAGCATATACCTGATATGGATGCAAGAGCCAAGCAGCCGCTCAAAGTGGTGCTCAATGAGCGAGGATATGTTCAGCAGCGGATGTTTTGAATAGCTTTCTAAAATAGTAACCTAGTAAAAAAGCGCAAGTGGTCTCTAGGGGCATACCTAATATGTGCTGAACATGTTAGGTATGCCCGTATGCCCCTAAAGAGTGGACGTCTTCAGGCTGTTTATGATTACGTAGTAAATAAATAATGCCTACAATATTATTGAAAATGAACTCACGCCACAAATATTGTATGTAGATATTTTTGGTTAGATCCGGGATCTGGGATTTAAAGGACTGGCTAGTAGGTATATAGGTATCTACGGCAGGGCCGACGACGCCCGCGAGAGCGTTTAGGACGCTCCGGAGGTTGCCGCACGACGTCGTTCTCTACAAATTGTTTTATATTTCACTCATGGACACATTTTGGATCCAAAATAGGCTAAGACCCAAGTTTTTTATTCTATTCCAAAAATGAGAATGTGAGGAATGTAGAAATGTGAGGAGCTTCAGACCTAACCAAAAAATGTTGTTTTTACATTTAAATGACATGTTTTTGTTGAACAAAAGACAAGATACGATATTTGATTAAAATTCCAAAGTGTATACATATTTATGAAAAAGGTGTAAAGAAAACATGAATAAAACCAGTTTGGCTGCTTGGCTACCCATCTTATTGCAATGTTTACGTGTTTATCTATTTTTCACTCTGTATAATTTTTTTCTGGTAGTCTTATTTGCATTTTTAGGTATTGGTCATGAAGATAATTCATCCAAATAATTGATGGCTGTGTATTAGCTGTTTAGTAAGTAGTGAGAACATTCCTATGAGAGCATGCGTCTATATTCTATTGGAACTCTCGCAGTATGCATATTATTGCAGCCGCGTGTGGTTACTAATTATTGAAGATCATACTGAAACTATTTTTCTGAAAAATAAGTTCGGTTACATTCTTTTTCTTTTTTTTATACATAGTGGCACAAAATGATGGTTACATAATTTTTCAGTTTTAGCTGAGTAGGTACATTTTTGAGCAATTCAATACGGTGACAATATTTTGAAAATTATAAAATGTATTAGTGGTTATTAGTGCAGGCGACTGTACCTAATCTTTACCTACCTACCAACTTTGATTATTTATTAAGAAAATAATCGAAGTACAGAACCTACATTTCCTACAAAATACATAAAATGAGTTCACTTTACTAGTCGGAATCAAAATTTGGATTAGGTAGGTACCTAGGGAGGACCTAGTTATTAAATGATTTTATGAAAAAAACTAAAAGTAATAACAGGGCGTAAAGCCAAGCTCAGCTAGCCGTACTAGGTAGTCATTACTTCGATGGGTGACTGCAATAAAATAGTGATAGGTATTATCCCAGTAGACGAGGAAAAGAATTTCTCCGAGTAGGTAGTCCTGTTTCCAGTCTTACCCCCCACAAACCACCAATATATTGCCAAGGTCACGGCGATACTTTCGACCTCGGCCAATATCCATGAAAATGCCTTTCTTAGCCGAAGCACAATACTTATTTCGTCCGGGCAGATTCCATGCGGGGGGAGTGTCTGTCCTCGCGCCATTAGTAAACACGCTACATGCATAATAACGACCCACTTTGAACTCGCCCTTATCTCAATAGTATTGGAAAACTTTTCCTTATGTAGAGAATAATAACGGCGATAACATCTGCATCATGTTCATTTAATTTAGAGGACATGTTTGCCGCACGCGTGCCAGTAAACACATTTGTTATTGTTGATAAGTCGTTATTTAGGTGTTTGGTGCGTAAAAACACGATTTGTTTGGGACGATATAATTGTGACGCGGGGTCTGTTATTCCCAATTCCCACCAAAGCAAAAAACATCGTTGTTATTTCCTTAATATTATCATCGAACCCAATTCGAAAACGCACAAACAATGATTATTTAATATTGCGACGTACCTATATGAAGTATGTATATACTTAGTAGGTACCATAATTAGGTACCTACTTATTTAATTATATCTATTATTATAATATCTGTGATTATATTATAAACCGTGTGGTCCCCAGAGCAAGTAGGTAAGAGTTACTTAATCGTTTTTACGCAAATTCACGTTCTAGTGGTTAAATTCTCTTTGACGTTATTTTATAGGTATTTATGTATTTATAGTAGGTTTTTAATTCTTTATTTATTCCGAGATTGTTTAATTTATGCGGAAAATATTTCAGATTTTTCGGAATTATAAAACAGCTAACGCCATCTAGTTCGTTTTCAGAAACTATTTATCATACCATAACTTATACCATGATAGCGTAGTTGGTAGTAATCACAGAGCATTTTTTTGCTCTGTGGTAGTAATTTTGCCTTCTGCAGTGGGTTTTAGGAAGCGACTATGTGATCTAAGGGGTCAAGTAAAATGTAGTGTAGTGCAGTAAATAGTAGTCATCATAACTCATACTCAATACTCACTTTCACGGAGTTTCCACTTTTTCAAATATTGAATCTGTAAAGGTAGCCGCACGGAGCGCTCCCGTAACGTTTTAAATATTGGACGTTATAAAAATGCTGATGACTTTAACACGTTATAGCCTAAATGCTAGTGTATTTTAACAGATTACCCTATCCAAGTGTCTGTCGACCTATTTTCCATCTCCTTGAATTAGTGAAAACCAATGATATTTTTAAACAATAACTTTAGTGCAATTACTATAACTAGAATTAGGTGAGATTGCGGTCAAATGCGGGCTATCCAGTTATAAAAAAAAAACTAACCTTGAAATTATATTTTCATATCTAATTTCACCATTAATCATTCCTTCCTCAATTACAACAATAAGTCAGTAACTAACAATATTAGCAATAGAGCGGCCGACTATACTTCATTAAGATGTGACGTGCATAATGCCAGTGTATCATGCATGCTGTCCTATTTATCAGCTTAGTTTAAGAAATAAAACGATAATTTCGCCGTCACATTCCTTATATTGTATGAAAACATAACAATTGCATTTCATAGACAAAACCTGTATAATAATATACAAATAAATCGATGGACATAAAAAATAAAGGTAATATATATTTTCATAACAATGAATGCAACCTATCCTCTAAATAAAAGAAAAGAAAGATGAATATTGGCGCCACCAGTTTTTCTTTGCGGATGTAATTTGCTTTCTTAACTACAGGGATATGGGGTACAATGCTGCTCGAACGATCTGCTTAACCAAAATACAAACAACTCGCAGGCTTAACTTAACGTAACGTAAAAATATATTAATCATCAAAAAAAATTATCTCCTTAAAAACTTCTTTTGGAAAAATCATTCAGCGCGCGTCACGATGCGCGGATCGACAGTATTCTTTCGCTGGAGACGGCGGCGGCGCATCTATTTGATGAGGCCCTTGGCCTTGAAGAGGTCGCGCATGAGGCCCTTCAGGTAGCGGATCTCGCGCTGCAGGTCGCAGCACTGCTCGCCGAGCGCCGAGTGCGTCTGGCGCAGCTTCTGTTCCTCGGTGAGCAGCACTTCCACCTCGGCCTTTTTCTTCTGGCGGTAGCGCGTGGCTGCGTTTTTGTTCTGCTCCTTCTTGCGAGAGCGGCGGTCGTCCCCGGAGCGCGCGTAGGGCTTGCGGCGCGCGGCGGTGGCCCACTCCTCGTCGGTGGAGCGCGGCGAGCTGGGCGGCGAGCTGGTCGCGGAGGGGCCCGGCGAGACGAGCTGCGCGGCGCGGTGCCGCACCAGCTCGTCCACGGTCGCCACGTCCGCGTCGTACACCGGCCACGGCTCCTGCGCCGCCGCCTGCTGCGCGTAGCTGAGCAGCAGCTGCGTGGCGGGGCCGGGCGGCGACTGCGGCGGCGTCAGGTGCGTCAGCTCCACCGCGTCGTACACGTGCTCGAACTCGCGCAGCAGCGCCTCCGTGTGCGCGCCGGGGAACAGCCCGGACACCGGCACGGCGGCCGGCGGCGCGGGCACCGACACCGGCACGGACACGGGCACGGGCGAGCCGCGCTCGGGGATGCTGTCGAAGATGGGCAGCTCCACCTTCTCCTCCAGCCAGTTGGGGAAGATGTTTTCTGTAACAGACACGTTTTCATTACAATGTGCAACTGCGTCGCTATGTACCTAATGTTTGGTATGTTTTTGATATTGATGTCTCGGTCGCTTATTTGTCGTATCATCGCAGAACATACAATCTATTCTGTGGTATCGTAAATACCGCCCGATGAATATTAAAGTAATATAATATCGTAATATTGAGTTCTAGAATCAGACTTATAAATTATGTATTCATTTATATCTATAAAGTACGATTGTAGGAAAAATTTCCTAGAAACTATTGAAATGAACAAATTATGCAATTAGGTTTATCGTTCGTTTGACATTGTTGTCCGGAGCTCGTGGCGTCAGTAAAGTAAGCGGAGTCGATAGGTCTCCTCCCTGAGCCCAATAAACAACATCTCATGTTGCACGCAGCCGTGCCAGTGCCACCGATACTCGGCCCCGCGGCTTGCTATCGACGGATACTTTAAAGTTTAATCTCAACAAACAACTCTACTGATATTTCACGTTTACATTGTAACTAATGATGTATTATTTGAATGAATGTAGTTATACAACTTTAAACAGACATAGAAATTCTGACGTCGTGTGACGATTTGACCGCGTTGAGGCGGCGGCGGACTTAATCAACGATCAATTGAATATAAATTGGTTAGACGGTCGTAATGGAGAAATTCTACGGTTAGCCGATGCGTCTAGAAATTGCAAGCCATAGCAGGGACGTACTTTTTATTTCCAGAAATTCAAACCCCAAGAGCCTTAACAAAACATACATAAATTATAAATAAAATGATTACTGAATTAATTATGTTTTTAAAGTTTTTGTTTGTCTCTTCCTCTTTGAACACGCATCACGCTGGAAATGCAGAACGGATTTTGCTGAGTATGGTCATATCCAATGTATAGGTGGAACATGGGCAAGGCAACCTGTTGCGAAAATCTACTGAGGTTGTTGAGGATGGTGCTAAGGTCCTCGAGCGATACCGCCATTATGACTATATCATCGGCAAAACGAAGGTTATTAATAGACATATGGTTCTCGACAATTATCATCGAAGCCAGATAGTGATGCCATTATGTTGACGCCAGACCCTTTCCACTCCAAGAGCTATGGACGGCGAAGGAAAGCAGGCCACGCCTGGCGCTTCTATTGCCATCCGATCCATTCATCCTTTTCCATTTTTGCTTCTCTCTTACCCATAAACAGGGTTAGTTCGTAAACCTAAATACCCGTGCGAAGCCAGGGCGGGTCAGCTAGTGATAAATAGAGACTCTACTGGTACTATTACTTGATTGTTAAACAAGTACTATTTTATAAATCTAATTGGCTAAACCACAGTCAAAAATGTGCCTATTTTAAACTACATTTACAGATTAAATTAGCAGCATTTATATGGGTTATTCGTATAATTATTATCAGCTTAGCGTGATTGGCTGCATGCAGCGCGGCGTGCGTGACCCCAGATAAACCTGCAATCAGAGTTCGGTGGCGCCCGTCCTCGATATTCACTCAGATAGCTAACGACGTAAATCTCTACAATATTATAATTAAGCCTGCTGGAGTCAACGACTCATAAATATTCGGAAAATTCCACTTTAAAATTCCAAGATAAAATCGAAGTAGATCTCATTTAGACGTTAACTTTAATTTTTTAGGGTTCCGTAAAACGTAATTTTGGTATTATTATTAAGACTATGGTGTATGCCTGTCTGTGCGACCTATAACATGCTGGTTGTGGAACTGTCCTGTTGAGGTAGCTAGCTGAAATTTTTGTTGCGGCGGATTAGTTATCTAACAAATGCTACAAACTAAAAAAGGAAAAATTAAATGGTAAGTACAGATTTGTCTATATCTCAACAACGGTAATACATATTATATTATACTTCACTCATTTACTTTCTTTTCTTAAGTTTAACTTTTTTATAATGTTGATATAAATATGTTACACAAATAATATAAAAAAAACTAAGCCTAGAGTGCCGCCGGCAGCGGGGCAGGGCCCAAGCTACCGGTGGTCAGGGCTGCAGAGTGAGGAACCTCCTGACAATACGTGCCGTGTCAAGGAGTACCGCCTTCTGAATCTGACCCTTGATCCAGCCGTCTAGCGAGAGCCTCTCGAGGTGTTGGTCGAGGCTCTTCGCTATAAGACCGTTGGCTGAAACGACTATCGGGACAATGCTTGTTCAGTCAACATTCCACATGGCGGTAACCTCGTGAGCCAAGTCAAGGTACATGCTGAGTTTGTCCTTCTCAGCCTTCACGAGGTTCTCGTCGTGCGGAATGATGATGTCAACGGGCACTGCCCGGCGTTGGGACCGGTCTACCAGCACGATATCAGGCTTATTGGCTACAATAGTCCTGTCCGTGATGACAGAGCGGTCCCAATAGAGCAACGCACGGTCATTTTCAAGAACCGGCCCCGGTGTGTACTTGTAGTGTGGCACCTCAGACTCGACAAGGCCGTATTGAAGGGCAAGTTGCTGATGAATGATTATTATATATTATTATTTATTCTGTCTGTATTATAACAACAAATACATCAAAAAGCGCCAATCGCGTCTTGGACTGACAGTAAAAGTACATGTGTACGGAACCCTAGATATGCGAGTCCGACTCGCACTCAGACGTTTTACTATAATAACAGTAAACACTACATTGGAATGATTTAATTATGTTCAGGTCAACTATGTTTGTATCTTTTAATCGAGGCCAAAAAGTGTTTATAAGACTTCCTGCTGCTAAGACGATATCATTGGCGTTGAAGGGTAACAAGCTCAAATAAAATCTAAGCTAAGACAATGAAACTTCATTGGACCAAGGTAATGAATATCATGTTAGGTATTGCTTGACGCGTTCACGAAACGTGGTGAGATGGTTACTAATTATAATTATCCTCCTTTCGAATGATTATACCTACCGGTAGGTCACAGTATATGTATCAATATATATAGAAATGAAAACAAGTGGTCAATATGTCGCTTTAATTATTGGGCGAGCTGCCACCGAGGCCACCTTGTCAGCGAACTGGTTTATCAAACTGTTGCGGTGCAAGTCACAAGAATGATGTTTTGTGCTCGACTGCATAGTGAAATGGGGAAAACATGAATTATATCTTCCATGCACCGGCGTTCGTCGAGCAGCCATTTATTTATCCGGAGGGAGCGTGGTCCCGCGGTCAACTAGACTTTAATCGCATTTATTTCATTTTACGTTATTGATTATTGAGAGACTCTAGGCCTAGAGATTTTCAACTCAAACAATAAACACAAAGCCCCAGAGGAGGCCTTGTGTAAGGTTGAAAATCGCATATAATTTTGAGGTCAAAATGGTTCTGCGCCTGAGATGGTGTTATTATTGCGGGGGTTTTTTGTAGATTACGTGAAATATTCATATCAAATAAATATATTAAAACTAGTTAATGCTTTATAAAAAACTATCGGGCTAAATAATTTGAAAAAAAGTGTTGTTATCGCTGAAAATTAGGAGCATAACTTTGACAAAGTATTTTTGGTGGCCATTAGTACGATTTTATTGTAGAAACACGTTGCAAAGTGGGCTTTCAATAATAGTACTTTTCGTTGATTGTATCCTTAAACCTCGTCTGTTACATCGCTGTACTGGTAAACCGCTACCTCTTTTTACTAACACCCCAAACCTAAGCACCGTATCCAAAACAAAACAAAACAGTAAGAATTCCACCTACTACTGCGATTTAATAAACGATAAATAAGCAATATTAATGCAACACTTGTCGTTTGCAGTTGTATGGCTAGCTACCAATATGCATATTTATCGAAATATGAGAATAAGTTACGTTCTAATGGAACACGTGATTTTTGTACGTTCACTGATAAATCTCATAACGCTAATGACGTTGCCGTTGCTTAGGTCCATTTTGTACAAAGGAACCAATATGTTGCGCAGTTAAATTATTGCTCCAAATAGTATCTACCTAACTATAAAATGCGCTCAGTTATAGACTAACGATCTTACAGTTGGATAAACAAGATAGTAAGTTTTAAGAGTACGTATCTATCATTTTAAGCGAATACTGAACGTGCAGCGAGTACATAAATCAAACTCGATTACACTAGTGAAGCGAAAAATGGAGCACGCGGGCCTTGATAGCCTTTCCGCCACAATGACTTTCAATAAGCCGACCAAAACAAACAATACCAAATACTGGGAATGTGGTAGAGACATACCAATATACATATCAGCCAATGCCATCACGAAGTCCAAATATTATGTTCTAGACAGACCGCTTCACAAATCCAACAAAATATCCTTAAGTTTCCTTACTGCTACAATATAGTTCTTAATTTTAGAGATTATAATGGCAGTGGTATCTATCATAAACTGAAATCCTCGTGGGGCGAGCGATGGTCGTCGTAGGAGATTCAGGGGTAGGCTTCGGGGCCTAACGTCTTTTGACAAGTTTCTGTGAGTTGAAAATGATTTCTTTATTCCAAATGCAAGTATAGTGGCACTTCATTCTAACGGCGTCCAGGAGGCGCATAGACGACGGCGGCGGTGGCAGACATAAGTTGCGATGCGAGCGCAAGCGCCCGGAACAAGCTCCTCGAATCGAATTTATTGTCACGGGTTAGGGCGAGAATCGATCACCAGTAAACGCGGCGCAACGCGGTTGGGGACTGAGCGCGCGCGCAACGCAATCTCGCAGCGGACCCGCGCCTTTCCCCCCTACCGCGGCCGCGGAATGTACACAAATACAGCCGCCGAAAGCCACAACATTCACATTTCCACATCATACAATTATATTATCCACTGCAAATTGCTCTATTATTTATATTTTGTGGCATTAAAATATGAGCGTTGGTAACTGTGGAAAAAGTTGTTATGTGCATGTCTCTTTCCTTGATAATTCCTGAAAGTAGTTTGTTACGACAATGTACATTTCCTTGCTTAAAATATAATGGCGTCTAAAGTCAAATAACAGGTAAAGTAAGTTAACACTTACCTACTGCACCGAATGCATTTACTATTACTTACTGTACAGATTTGATCACAGCCTTCACGGCAAATCGAATCACGCAAAGTGAATTCAAAAGCCGCGGACCATTAAGGTTGCTAAGAAAGAAACTACTTTGACTTTGAATTTTTATAATAATAATATTGCAACTTTTTGTTCATATTTTTTATTTAATATCGAACACAAATTTTATGTTTTCATTGTTTTCTGCATTGAGATGATCAAAATAAATGTACCTTGCTAATGAATAATTATTTCAAGCAAGAGGCAAGCAGCCGCTCAGGGTGGCGCTCTTTAGGGGAGGCCTATGTTCAGCAGCAGCAGCAGTGTTACTGTCAGAGAAACCAGAAGAACTACAGACAATGATAAAGTCCCTTAATCAGCAGAGTGAATCTATAGGTCTAGAAATAAACATAGAAAAAACAAAAATAATGACGAATAGTACAGAAATGCCTATCAAAGTAAACTTTCTACCAATGGAATATGTAGAAGACTATGTTTGCCCTAGCCACCTAATATCATTTAAGGCATGTACAGGAAAGGAAGTAGGTGGAAAGATTAATAATACGTGGAACAAGTACGGCAATGAAAGAAATTTTTGAAGGGTCTCTACCAATTATTAAGTAAAAAAAACATTAAAAACAAAACCGATGAATATTTGCCTAACACCATGCCTTACTTATGCTTGCCAGACTTGGCCTTTGACAAAAAAGCAAATGGAAAAGCTTAGAGTTTGCCAAAGAGTATAGAAAGGAGCTATGCAAACCTGAAGCTGAAAGATAGAGTTAAAAACTCGCAAATCAGGAAGAGAACAAAGACTAAAGATATTATAAAACAAATTTTAAAACTAAAGTGGAATCGGGCGGGTCACATTCAGAGACTAGAGAGAGATAGATGGGCTCAGATTGCAACAAATTGGATTCCCAGGGACACAAAGCGTAAGCGAGGCAGACCAATTCAAATATGGAACAGAGATACAAATCGCAGGAAAACTCTGGACCCGTACTGCTAAAAACAGTCAAGAGTGGAAACAGCTGGAGGAGGCTTTTACCGCCACAGGCGGTCCTTATACAATAGTTTAAAATCAATAAGAACACATTTTATTTTTGAATATTAGTTCTAATAGTGTCTAAAATAAATAAATAAGGTTAGGTTAAGTATACTAGTAGATTAAATTAGGAAAAAATTTTGTCGTTAAGATTGTGTGAGTAACAAATAAAAGCTATTTTATTTATTTTATTATGTTCAGCAGTAGACGTCTTCAGGATGATGATGATGACGAAGAACAATTTACTCTAAACCAATTTATTATTCAGCGCCATCTAGCGACAATACCAACAATTGTTACACGAGTTATTTAGCACCGCCACAGACCACACTTATAAACAAATTGTTCATAATCGCTCTATAAATTAAATGCTGTATAAAGAAACTGTCTCCTCGCTTGCACGCATGACGTTTTCCGTTAGGGAGAAGTAGAGATATCATTTTATGGCGTACTTTTAATACAATAATTTATAAAAAGTTTTTGACAAAAAGCTGGGGCAACTCTTTCATTGGGAGAACTCTAGTCACTAATATACTTTTCTCTGCTAAAAATATGGGTCAATCTCAGAAAAATGGAAAAATTCACGTATTGACAAATTTTGACCAAATAAGAATTATAATATACCAGAATTTATTACCTTCATACATCTAAAAATACTCTACTTTTATAATCCTAACTCACACGCAGCATAGAATTAACCGAAATAAACTATTTTCGCAATATTTGACCTTGAAAATCATATTCCTGACATGTAATGCCCCCATGTTGCAACTGTTTACTCTAAGAAGATTACTTAAAATTGGTAATACTGTTAGTTTTATTGTTTTAATTGATAGTGTAAACATTACAGGACTAAATATTTTTAATAGAGCACTACTATAACTTATAGATTTTGTGAAAATGTCGCAACTTTATGTGTAATCGGCTTCGCAACCATAACCCCGCCAAAACATTAAATTCAAAAAAAAAGGCGGGAACGCGTTATGCATTGAGTCTCAAGTATTTGTCTATAAAGCGGGCGTTTCACGCTCTTTTCTATGATCCATTCAATTCCACACTCCATTCTCTCAATTGTCCGTACAGTCTTGTTTAGAGCTGGAGGGTGTGTCTGGTCCAGAGAAATTATCATATAGTCTGGCTACATTTATTTACCGAATGCGTGATAATTAACTTGTGATAGTCTGTGCAGTAAATATACAACAATAGGTAAGTTCAATAATATATATCTCTTATACCTATGGGTTTTCTTTGTATTTTTATCAAGTGTTTTATTACGAAATCGTCATTATCCTGCCGTCATTAACCTGTGAAATCGAGTGAGAGGCAAATGACTGGGTACTAGGAAAATGGTTAAATTGTCTGGCCAAGGGTTTTAACAGTAGCCGCTTGTAGTAAATATGCTGTTCCACAATAATTTTACCAATTATGCAACAGATTTTTCAATAATTTTTTTCATGCCGATTTTGTCCATTTTTGGGAGATTTACCCATATACAAGTAACTGTAGAGTCGGGAGAACTCTACAGTAAGTAAGTAATACCTGCACAAGAGAACTTAGGCAAACCCCGTATCGAAATGATTTGATTCTGCGTATTAATATTATTATTAGAATAGTAGTAATAAATGCCATCAATCAAAGTAGATGTATATGCGTAATTATAAATTAATTAATTTAATAATATTACATTACAAGTTATAATGTTGTAAGATGCGTAGTAGTGTTCTGTTTGGTAGTGAGAAAATAGATAATAATAATTATAATTCTATGATAATAATACATACTTTAGTAAGTACTAAGTATTATTATCTGTTTTGTGGTAGAGGTCGAATGTTTAATCAAGTGACATGTGTACAACATTGTGGTGGTCGTCAAATAAACCTGTGCTTGCTTCTCTTCTATTGCCGTCCCATCCATTCATTCTTTTCCTCTATCTTTTTAAGTTTTCACCTTTCCCTTCTATCTTCCCATCGACAGGATGAGTATAAAAGAAATAAACCATACCATTAAGTTGATTCTGGGTGAAAATGTAGAACATGAGATAACGTACTACCAATATATATTAAATGACGTATGGGTAATAAAATTTCATTTCTTGTTTTTGACGTTTATAGAGCCACACCAAAATTCTATCAATGTAAAGTAGACACATTGTCCGTAGAGAAAAAGTGGATATTATTTTATAGTTTTACTTAACATTTGACGTTATCTCCACATTTCTGTGCTAATCGGAGGTCTTTACAATGGTTCGATATTTTGGGGCGATTGGCTGCCCTAAGTTCATCGCTATTATCGGCATGTGAAGCAATTACTGTATAATTCTAATTTAATATCAATGATTTACTCTCCGCCGGTATCTTAATAAATTGTGGAATAAATGTAAAAGATATTTAGATAAAGTAATGGCGTGCAATATTCTATGACATAATATGTAACGGTACAAAATTATACCTACTCTCTGTCAAGTTTATAACTACGTAGGTACTTGCAGAACAAATAAATAGTATAATACTAGCATATTCAAATTTTTTAGTTAAGGGCTTCATAAAACATTTGACTTTAGATACGCCAATACTTTAATAGCTCTACATTTAAATATCTATATTAAACACTCGTTAGACACATGTCTGTCATGTTTTCGTTATATTTTAAAAACGGTTTATTACGAAACAAATCTATGTGAGTAGATGATCACAAAAGGCATTTTATGTTTTCACAATAGCTAAATAAACTTCCGAACAGGATAATAACATTAGCCCGTAGTACACACATTCATCACCCATCAAATCAGATCTTTCTGGACGAATTCTCATCCCGAAGCGGATCTTATATGCCAATGGGCAGGCTACATCGCTCGCAGAACTGACGACCGATGGGGAAGAAAGGTTCTCGAGTGGCGACCACGAACGGTGGACTGACAACCTGGTTAAAGCCGACGGAGGCAGGAGGCCCCAGGCCAGCAGTCCCTCAAAGTGGGAGGCCTATGTTCAGCAGTGGACGTCTTCAGGCTGTTGATGATGATGATGATCCCGAATGAAATCGGTGTGTGCATAAAATAAACGAATAAATATGGCGATTTAGAAATATTAATTTAATGGAATAGTTAATTTTAATTTGAGAACATTTATGAATGGTTTTATTTTTATTTTGGAGCTACTTGTACCTTAAACAGGAAAGTAAAGGAAGGCATCTCAAGAAAACTATTTTTGAAGTTGAACACGTGCAACACAAACGGCAGTCTGATTGTGATTAAGGTTAATAGAAAGTATACGACATAATTCATGCGGCTGAGGAGCAGAATCATCCCCATTTAAATACATCTAGGTCTAAAAAAGTTGTTTATTTATCTCCACATAGGTAAATATAACTTCTGAGGTATAAGAGATAATGCAATTTTAATCCAAAGGGCATCCTGAGGGTATATTTATACTCCCGTGTCATTTTCACCCAATCAACATCCTTAAACAGCAATTTAAAGTCGGGTAATTAGTTCTATGAATAACCCAAAAAACTTTACAACCATTCCTGATTAGACAGTGAGAAGTGACCCATTAAAGGTCCATGTATCCAAAACATGTACGGAACCTAAAATTATCAAACACCCAATGGTTCACGTGGTTAATTAGTCGTTCGTGATAAATGGGTATCAACTTATCAAGTCACGCGGGCAAATAATGGATGACAGTAGGAAGAGGTGTGTCTTTTCATTATCTTGCGAATTTACATCCGTAACCGAATCTCTGAGTGGGTAACAAGACCATTCTTGTTTTGTCTGGTTTCGGCGCGGTTCGCCCATTCATTTTAATTGGCTTTCAGATTAGGGTCAAGTTATATCATTTTATCAGTTACCCACCTTGAACCATTTATGTGAGCAGAAGCCGTAGCAAGATTTATATTATAGATTTAACATAGATTTTATGTAATAAGTACCTATATTTTTTATAATATAACCAGTAGACAATTTTAAAAATAAAGGGCTAAAATAGAGTTTAGTCTGCATTTGTTACTATTATTAGAGATACCCCGGAAATTGGTTTAAATAATTTGTATTTATTTTTTCTAAACTGTAGGTTTAAAATACCAATAGGTAATTTACATATCACGACCTCGACAAGACAGCCCGTTAATGAAGATCAAAAATCATTATATATTTTTAAATTCCTTACTCATAAACTCTCTGAAGCAATGAAAGCTCAGTAAGCCTTAACGACGACTTCGGATCCGTAGGTCATGGGTTCTAATCCCGCAATACGTAATCACTAATCAGTCAAACATATTTATCTATGATAATAAAATAACGTAACGAGTCGAGTAACGTTAAGTGACACGGCCGCCCATAACAGCGGCAGGCAGCGTTACTCGCAGCTTTAAAATAATAATGTCTAGATGGTTGATAGGGTATTTTGTAGTATATCTCTTAAGCTGCGTGCCCCCCTAAAATGAACCTTACCTAAATTCCTCTAAAGTTGCCTAACCATTGGTGAAAACAAAACCACTGTCAGGATCTTAAATATTTTTAAGGGTCACAATTTAGGTATCTTGGAATCTTGGGTGAAAAGGGGCATAAAATATGTACCTAGTGGCGACACCTATGGTACCTATATTAGACAGGTAACTATTCATTAGTAGTAATTGCGATACTACTGAATGACGTGAGATGGCGCGCTTGCATGCTTGATAGGTGTCGCCACGACGGCTAAATCGGTGAAACACATAGTCCTAAAGATTTCCGCAAATAGCGGCCATGTGACCAGGGGCCGTACTGTGAGCTCTTAGCGTGATTCAAAACAGAGCCTATATTGAATCGTTTGTCAAAATATCCATACAAAAAAAACAAAGCCATCCAATATAGGCTCTGTTTTTAATCGCGATAAGAGCTCACAGTATGGCCTCAGAGCTCAGTTAGTATAGCGTCGAATCCAGTGAGTTGGAGGACGCGGGTTCAAATCCCGCTGGTTGCAAAAGTTTTAAGGACTATACTATAATATATCTTTGTAGGTACATTGATGCCCTTTTCACCCAAGATCCCTACATTTTAAGTGACCCTTAAAAATAAAGAACCTGATAGTGGTTTTGTTTTAACCAACGGTTAGGCAGCCTAAAGCTTTAAAAGAATTTAGGTAAGCTTAATTTTAAGGACTATAGCATATGTTTATAGATGTACTTTATTGTGGTTTACACTTTGAAAAATCAATTCTATGAAAAATGTAAGTAGATATTTGTATAAGTAACGTACCTTGTTTGCATTGGTTGTCTAGCTGCTGCAGGAGATCGTTGGCGAGCTCAGCGCGGCTGGGCTTGATCTCCGGCGGAGACGGCGGGTACATGCTGGCTGACACGTCATCCTGCAGGTGGAATGGTACCACCTCCGTCTTCGGCGCAGCGCTAGGGAAGCTCTTAAGCAGATCTGCGGACAAACGGATTATACTTTATACCTACCGTCTTTTCTATCTATTTTTAGTAAAGTGAAATACCTATGGCATGTGGTTGTACGACTTTTACTTAAAATTGGTTAAACTAATTCACACAAATAGTCTCGCTATCGAGTCCGAATGCTTTTTATACCAAAAAATTAAAGAAAACGTATAGATAGCGAGCGAGTGTTGGTAGCTAGGGTACCTATATTCTATAGCAGCCTGAACCTACCTTAGCAACAGGCATTGAATTAAAGTGACATTAATCATAAAGGTTTTTTATGTTAGCTTGTCACTAAGGCTTTTTTTAAATGCACTGAAAAATTTAGAAGCAATTGAAGGATAATTTAAAATAAGTGATATTACAAGACTTGTACATTTATTTAAATTATTATGTGTTTACGAGAGTATTTTTTTTATTTTAATTCAATAACACAGCTTTTATTAATAAACACATTGCTTAGCTATAATGTAGACCATTGTAAATTTGAATCCATTAAAACTTTCAACCCATAGTAATATGCTTGTCCAATAAAAGCACCAGGCATACTTTAATATTTAGAGTTAGACGTGCTGCCATTGATCTTATTAAATCACGCGACGGGAATATTTTTATTTATCACATATTATACGCCATTGTAGTAGTATTATTACGTTATAAATTATACATTTCATTTTATTTTACATATAATTTATTTTAAAAGTGCACCAAAAACGCGAGTCAGGTATATTATTTAATATTAATAATATCTTACTGTGCAGCAGAGAAATCTGGAACTGTCTACAGAGATCACACATTCCATTTGTTTTATAACAACACATTTTAATACAATTATCAATAATAATTAATCGAAGTCTTCACACGACAGTGCCAGTTGCTGGAATAATTAAAATAATAGTCGCAATTTGCTAGAATATCTCCGAGAAGCTTCAAGGTAAGGAGCTTAGATAAGTAATGGACAAAATACAGCGAGGAGTCTAAAGACGTCAATATATATAGGAACGATATCTGTCACACGATATTACGTCAAAGTAACGCCCAGAGACGCGATGAGTTAAATCTTATTTGATAGTGTCAACAATTATCATTTGTTATTATAAAAACATTTTCAATGTGATCCACGCGCGGTCTAATTATTAAGATTATGGAAGAAGTAACATTTCTCTACTAACATAAAATATCTAAGTACATCAATGATAATAAAGGTTGCTTATCACACCTGGTAGAATCCTTAAATGATAGAAAAAATGGCACTAATTACAATATTCATTCTTTATTAACTAAAAATTCGGTTCTAACCAACTAATAATGAGGAAACAGCAATAAAAATGTGTGCGATACAAATACACATATTTTCAAGGTAATTTTACTTCGCCAAATTTTCAGAAACACGCACGTTGTAAGTGAAATAAAATAACAACAGTCTTGGTATAACTCCGCCCATTAAACGAAACGACGAATCAAATCGATAATAACAAAAGTTGGGTGTTGGCTTGCGGTTAATCTTAATCGCCCTTTTTTCTGAACATACTATAAAATAGGCATAAAGCTACCGAATTTAAGTCAATCAAACGGCAAAAATACAACGCGCATGGCAAATTATTGGCAAACGATAGGAGTCCGGTAGCTGTCTTGTAGCTGGTATTTAACCGAACCATCCCAGAAATGGCTACAGCATTCCACACAGGATCTGACTTTATGCAACATAGAAGCCAAAGAGCCCTCTGATGAAATACTGCCCCAATTTTTCTAGGACTCCTAGCTTTCCTAGGACTTACTCCGTATGTGGGGTAAGTGAAACGATCGTCATAATATCTGCATGGTTGAGTCTACAGAACTGTTTAAAGACCAAAATGACTTGTCCAACTTCTTCTGTCTGTTATGAGTCGAATTCCTTCATAATAAAAATCTACGTTAAAAAATTTGTAAAAAAAAAAACTGGAATTTGGGGTACTCCAAAGAATACTGCAAACAGCAACTAAATACTGGATGGATGTATATTGCTTTTGCGACACAAACAGTTCTTATTCACAACAATTTTTTTTAAATAATTCTATGTTTAGACGTACTTTTATGAGTTCTATGTATAGACTTTACCTTCGTTACAGTTTTATTGTAAGTAAAAGATAAGCAAGATGAATGGAAAATTTCGATTTGATATAATAGATAGGTCTATTTAATACCCTTGTGTTTAATGCAATTGGCGACAAACAAGATGTTATAATATTAAATGTCAAAACAATATTATTTTCATTGGATACAAGATAAATAGTGGAAAATAGCGAACCGATATGCAATTGAAAACATGAGCAGAGGCCAGTAACTTGAAACAAATATGTTTTTAGAAGAGCACCAACTCGTTGACGTCATCATTATCATTTAAAAGCAACCAGTCACTTGTTGATCAAGTGATTATCAAGACACACCCACGTTCTCGCTCGACATGGCAACATAACTTTTTGTTGATAACTCGGCCATTTTTTAACTTGCTGATATCGCTCGTTTGAACTAGTAGATTATTTTTTAACGTCAGTATAAACATATTAATTTTTCCATGGTGCGTAATGCTTGAGTAATCCTTTTGTATATTTATCTTGGGTTGTTTTTCCACTCACATGTCTTTCCAAAAATACACATTTGCCATAATTGTAAACAATAGCATATTGACTTTTTAATTTTTAAGCTAAATATATGTATTGTATATTTAACTACTCATGTTTTTATAGGTACACTTAACATGCTGTTTGTTCATGATTTGACATATAAAGTTGAGAAAGAATTTATCAGTGTTATAGCCTAAACTAAAGATTAAAATAATGAAAACATGTGCTCTTGAAAATAATATGGCTCTCAGTCACACCTTGTTGCCATACGTATTATTTGTAGCCAAAAGGCATTAAGGAAATTGATTGAACAATTAATTTTAAAATAACCAACCAATACTTACATACTAACTAATAATTATTATTATAAAATGTAAAAATGATTGCGAAAGTAGCTATTTATCTGTTTGTTTGAGGACTAACCCTGTGATGATAGGGCGATAGTTTTAAACTTTGGGGGACGATACATGATGTTTTTAACACGGCAAACTAAATTACGCTATGCCGAGCCTATTGGTAGTTGCTAGGCCTATGTTCAGCAGTGGACGTCTACAAGCTGTTGATGATGACGAAACTATGCTTAAATGCGCACCCGTGGTCTTACTGTACTTATCTTTTAGCAAACATTACTAAGATTGATTTTCAACATGATTTTTCCGTTGGGCCCTATCCCCTTAAACCCTCAACACGGAACAACTTTATTTCTCTTGGGCCCCAAAGGGAATGTTTTTGCTTTAAATTTGAACTTACTTAAGGCGGTCAACGAATGTGTCTTATAGCGTCTTCCTTTTTACTAAAACCCATAATAATATATATGTACGTTATTATATCCTTAGCGGCTTCTTGGCCAGATATGTATGGCCAAACTGATAGGATCTCCTATAATGGAAGCGTTCATGTATGTATCCAAACTTTGGCCTAAAGAACCTGTGCTACTTCCTACTTCCTATCCAACTAATATCATAAATGCGAAGTTAACGCGTATGTATGTATGTATGCTTGTTACCACTCAACCGTGTGTATCTACCTCGTACAACTATTCGTTATAGGTCCTGGAGTAACAATAGGATACTTATTATCCCGGAAAAATATTTTTCACCTCACTGGCTCGGAAAGATTCTCTTTGGCATTCGAAATCTGGGCGCAAAAACGCATTTTATAGTCTGACCAACTTATCTGGCAGAAAATGGAACTACACCCGCCATATACCGATTTTTTTCTCGTAGCAGCGCTGCCAAATATGTACCTACATTCAATACATAATGTATAAACATATACTTGTACAGAAAAAATCTCGTACCTACATAATATATACTATTTTTAGTGGATTTATTTTGAAGTTACTATGCAGTAGTTAGGTACTATTCCTTGCTAGCCTGGGAGAAGTATAATAATTATCAGAGTGAAATTAACATCGTCACTTTCAGGTGTATAATTTTCTCCAGTAATATTTACATGGATTGTCTTTTATTTTATATTTTTAATTAGCTTATAGCTGTACCTGGCTGTACAGTTGTACACCTGCGCGAAGTTTTATTAAAATTAATTATGAAAAGTAACCACATCATTTCCATTAAATAAATTAAGGCTTACAAGGCGATCAGATTATATTTTACTTACCTACCTACTAAAACACATCCAACTATGTTAAAAGATGTACTGTAGAAATCCGTCATATTCGACCATTATTCATAAAATGGCAGCACTGGTGCGAACGCAGCGTCGCTCTTCAGTTCACAGATAACTTGGTCAGACTATAATCGCTAGCGAGGAGTCTTTTTAAAAATAGAACCTTTCTATTTAATAATATTTTTTTAATATTCTCACCAAATGTTGAGGATTAACCACAGATCTGTCCGAAATTAACCTTTTTTCTTTTTCTTTTTTTCTTTTATAATGGCTCCACACACAATATATTTAGCCAGTGTCAAGTATTGATTTAACATTTTTGATATTGCTAGTCCATTGAAAATTCATTAAACTACTAAAATATACCTATAATACTTCTTCGTTTCCTCATTCACCAACTTTTAACAAAAAAAATTCAAAAATCGCAATGTTGACCAAAGAGTACCTATTTATATAATATATGCTATTAAGCACAGCAACTTCATGAAAACAGATTTAAAACCATTTGAAACCTTCGCTACGCTCAGGATTCTTCATTTGAACCGCTCGCTACGCTCGCGGTTCGATCCTAGGATCTTTCTCTTGCTCAGTACCCCTAGTACGAGTTTTCCAATACGTGAATTCATTTAAAAATTGTACTGCCATTTTTAGTTCATCAACGTGTCCGCTAGGGACGCCGCAGAGATATGTAGTATGTATGGGAGAAAATGGAGAAAACGTAAACGAATCAAGTTTAGCAAACTATCGAAACTCGTACTAGGGGTACAGGTTTCAATTCAAGTACTCGCGCCAAAAACCAACTTTGCACCCATGTATAACAAATAACTATTGACTTGCGGGATAGAGTGATAATTTTAATATTTTAGGGGCAGTAAATTAGTAGATTTTATCAGAGGATATAACTTTATTTATAAGGTTTCCAATTTGGCATTGAATTAATGGAAATATACTATTATGAATATGATAAAGTACTGATTAAACTGTTGACCCACAGTTATCGAAGAACATGAGTTGAGTTCGTGGGGGGCATTTCTTCAAGTATAACGCACGTAGACTATTATTGGCGACGGCTGTGGCACGAGGTCGAGTCTATTATCGCTTTAACGATAACATTCGCTCTAAAATCTTACCATGTACGTCAATCTTGAAATTAAGGGATCTAAGTTATAAGTGCCTACTTAGCCTGCCTCTATAGTATTAAAGCTAGGTATTGTCTTGAGTGGTATTGAGTGACTGCCGAGATGACAGACAACATAGAAGTCTGCCCCAAACTTAATGGCGGCTGTGAAGTTGGCGCGAAACGCTGCGCAGAAGCAAAAAGTAGCAGTGCGCGGGAAGAGGTAAGCGGTGTGCGCAGCGTAGGGGGGCCTTGCTGCGCACTTCACAGCCGCCATTGACTCTACCTGACTTGATATTTGGAGTCTTCCTTTGATGGCGAAGCACTATCACAGTTTTCGATGAAAATTCAACCCCAGAAAGTCAAGTTGGACGTTAAAGATTGTATCAAGGAAAGCGGGTAAAACCGCAGACATTTTCTAGTTCAGAATAAACAGTTCCAGTCGTTGATATTGAGTGTTACCAGTATTTATATCAATGTTTTAACATTATTATCATTATCATTATGTTAGTACAAAACTGGAAACATACTCTATCCATGGGTAATCCTGCAATGAGCTTTCGGGGAAGCACATCGTGCTGAATCCATAGCATAGTGGTGGTTGTTAAGATCTTTTCTAGCTAGCTACCACCCTCAAGTACAAGAACTTGTCACCAAGCACTCAAAGGTGTGTTCCAATAATTTCACTAGAGTATTATACAATTAATTGAATTCATTATTTTCAGAAATATATCTACTCAACCCATGCCATAGAATACTCTTTTTTTATGAGAATGAATGTCTTGGCGAGCTAGTCGTTCACCTGATGTTAAGCGACCCGGCCGCCCATAACAGTTGCAGTGTCACACTGAACTTTAAAATAATAAAGTTTCACGTGTCACTGCACTGCGCACGTCATCCTGAGACATCACACAGTGTAGTAATCAGATTACCACACTGTGTAATCAGGTCATTAAGTCTCATTTGCCCAGTAATTTCACTAGCTACAATGCCCTTCAAACCGGAACACAGTAGTGCTTGCACACTACTACTTGGCGGCAGAATAACTGGCAAAGCGGTGGTACCTACCTAGACGAACTTTGCAGAAAAGTCCTACCACCTAGTCCTACCACTCTATAGCAATCAATATAAAAAAACATCATTTTCAGGAATCAAAATACGCTGGTATTGTATTCCAACCTGTTAGGCAACTAACACCTTAAAAATTAAAAAGACCCTTTTTATCAAATTTATAACATGTAACGAAATTATTCTAGGTCTGTGGTTTATACCCAAAAAACGCCATCTATTATATTTCCATTACATCACACATAGTGGTTTCGAAGTGTTAAGCCTTATTAAAAATACCGCCAATCCAACAAACGTTTGTGATAGCTTATAGCGCCATCTATGTAATCAAGCTAATTACATAGATGGCGCTGTGTTAATGAACTGTCATTGCTTATACTCTATAAGGCTAAGGGAATATTCAGGGAATAGGCAGCAGCATTCTCGGTACAATAAAATCTTTTGCAACCACCAAGACGCCGATAAGCTTGATACATGATACAAACTCTGAACTTAAGGTGGCAGTTGGCCAGGCGATGTTTTATCTCAAAGAAAGCTCATACTTGTAAATCCGATACAGGTGAAAGTCAACGACAACGTCATTACCAACGAAAATTAAGCGCCGACAGCTTCAGTTTCGATGCTTTCCTGATTAATAAAACGGTATGTATACGCACCATCAGCGGTGTCAAAGAAGTCGGAATCGAGCAGCAAGTAACATTGTTCTTCAGTAATGAGGCCCTCGGCCGAGGCCGTAAGCCGGTCCCAGTGACTCGTACTCATTTTCGGAGAGTTGTACGCTCTGTAACATTTTATGATTTGATATGAAAACACGAACAAATAACATTTCAATACTATAGGCGCAATACATCATATAATTAAATAACACAACAAGGTTCAACTGCTACTTCTACTTAAACCCCCTCCTTATGTCCAGTGTCCGAAGGATTACAAAGCCTATTTCCATTCCATCCTTATATAATTATGTATATGATAAACTAAAACTTCTGTTAATTCTAAAAGGTTGCATTTTTCATTCATAAATCCATTTTATAACCATCTTCAAGTTCTCAATGCTAGTTAATCAATAATTGGTCATTACTAAACCAATAAAAAAAACTTTTATTTCTATAGATTGGTCCCATAGATATTTTATCAAAATCGGTTTGTTAGTTTAGATGGTTTGGTTTAAAAACTAAGCAACTGGAAAAAATATAGGTATCTTAGACGATAATTCCGTTCTATGTCCATTTCTCGGTATGAAATTAATGCGATTGTTCTCGGTTTCATTCCTACGTGTAGACTGTGGAGTGTGGGCACCGGGATGTGCCCTTCAGATTTTTTACGTTCTGGTAAAAAATGCAATAAATAATGTAACCACTTACCACAGATTGTAATGATAAGAGTACAGGTCCAAAGGGATCCAATGATGGAGATTTTTGGAGTTGGTGACGAAGGACAAACCTGTCCGGTAAGGGCGCCATCGTGGCACTGAAAGATAACATACAAATTTAAAATTAGTGATAATTATGGGTGTATATATCACAGGAACTATGTTATGGTCTAAAAACCTATGATTCAGTTATGAACAGTGGCCAACACTCCCTAAGATTTTTTACTCAATTTCAGCAACATATATTTTTCCTCCTTTTGATCCCCAGTAATATAAAAAACAAAACAGATTATATGACTCGCCCTATTAACCTATGCTTTAGAGTTACATACATCTGAAAAAATTTGTTCAGTAGGTACAGTTTAAAAACGGTTAACACATGAAATTCTTATAGTAATGGTTAACGGTTGTTTAATTTTAACTTTAAAGATAAATAATTTAATGGACAAAAACGTTGATGCTAATAAAAAAAAAAGTATATCCTGTATTTCTGTATTTTATGTTCAACTTCAACTATCAACTAAACAATAATTATTAAATAACTATGATTATATTATTGGCACTTGGGGAAATACAGATACTACACACATAAGAGGTCATTATGTTACAAGTTCAAAATAACTAAACCTATTCATAAATTAAATTGAGTGTTTTAGAATGTGACTCAAGTTTGAGATACATAAATTACTCTCCTTCACAAGATGCAATTCACTGGCTGGTCGAGTACAACACGCTTCCGCACGATGAAAGACTGATAGAGTTAACAAATCCCAGTGCAATTGTATCGTGTGTTACTTAAGAATTGGCAAATCATGCTTTTTACCTCATGGGGACCACAGAGCATTAAAACAAATGTGACGCTTCAAAAGAGGCGCAGCCTTTTTTTTTGCTCTGTGATGGGCGCATGATTTTCGCAGGCACTTTTACAAACCAGTTTACTTATTTCCTTATAGGTAAGTACGTACTTATACACAATTACTATGTATTGCAGAATGCGATGTAATTCTTCGTAATTCGTTTTGTACAGTAACAGGAAAAATACAAACAACTTGCTTAATGTAAGTTTTAAGTTTTATTTTATTTTGTTGAAGTAGGGTTACTTCCATGGTCTAAGAATCATGTTACCTATTAAGTTAGATCCACATAATTATCATCCGTTTTTTTTGTTATTATAGCTAATAATAAAACCACCTTATTAATAATAGTACAACAAACAAATAATAATAGATAAAACTTCAGAACTAAAGTCCCTGACAGCTTTCATAATGACAATGAGCGAGCCACATCTTATTCTACATGGGGCGCTAAGTCCTGCACTGACGTCCCGCTAGGGGTGTATTGTGCATTGCCCCCAGCCAGCATCTACACGAGCCACCCCAACTCTTTAAAATAACGGAGTGTGGCTCTAGGCTGACGGAGTGTGGCTTTAGGCTGATGGAGTGTGGCTATAGGCCACATCGCTCACAGAACCAACAACTGATGGAGAAGCTGAAGAAGGGTTTTTGAGTGGAATCCATGAACCGGAATAGTGTGTAGGCTGGCCCCTCACCAGGTGGATCAAACAATCAGAAACCACGGAGAGCCAATGGATACAAGAAGCAAGTAGCCGGTCAAAGTGGGGTTCTCCAGAGAGGCCTATGTTCATCAGTATTCCAGCAATAGTATTACTTAGATTTTCGCCATTTAAACACATAGTTTTACGTTTCACACAGGAATTAATCGCGCTAAAAACATTATTTATTTACCTCGACGTTTCAGCCAAAAAAAAAAGTAAATATTTAATGTTTTTAGCGCGATTAAGTCCTGTGTGTAACGTAAACAGCAATTTTACTCTGAACCATAATACAATAATTTATCTCATAAATAAATAACAATACACTATCTGCAAGGAAGTGCTCACAAAGTTATCTCACTTGAGCAGATAAAGGGATAGGTACATTGAGATTGGGATAAATCTAATATACTATGTGTGGTGTAGCATGATGAGGGAAACGGTAGGTTGTTTTTTTTTATGTTTTGTATTAAACATGAAATCAGTTTTATTATAGTAAATTAGTAATAGAGAACGAGATATTATGGTGAAAATCGTTATTGATAAAATTGGATTGGATAAAGTCACTTCTTCAGTCATGCAACATGTAGTTTTTAGCTAATGTCTTCTGCACCATGGTACACCACAATTAATTGTATAGTTGATTGTTCTCACAAAACTCAATCCTCAATGTACTTATCCCTTTATCTGCTAACACTTTGGTATTTCTTATTTCCTCAAATTAAAATAACTTAAATAAATAGATTTATGAAATAAATAGTCTTATTTCAGTCTTTCATAGTTCCTATGTTATACAATGAAACAAACAAGTCATATCTACTACTAGCTATTGGTACATGGAATGTACTAATGTTGAAATTTGTTGAGTGTCTCAACTTTATACTTGTTACACAAGAAAAGGTTTTGTAATGGTGGTTACTGTGCACAATCAAAACCTTGATGTATAGTTCAATAACAAACTTGATATGGACTTAATTTTAGGTGGCTTTGAATCCAATTAGGCCACCTTCCTAAGTCATATTTGTAAAAAATACGGAATAGTTAAGATTTTATTTATATGCATAATGCATATGCATATGAAATGATGTAAAAGAAGATTTTTTAATTGTATAGTATTAAAAAAAAATATTGGTGCGGAGAAAAGTAAGCATGTTGTGTGTTTTGGTTTTATTTATAGCCCTTTTCCTCGTATTGTATTCTGCACCACCACCAACAAATTCCACAAGAAAACTATTTAGTGAAAAGAAAGGCTAGTTTTGATAAAAAAAACTCATTCTTCCAACTAGTGAGAGGAGCAACTTGGTAAATACATATGTATCAGTTTATGTAGGATAATAAAAGCTTATCAGAATATGATAATAACAATGAGTAATGTAATAAACATAAGTAAACAAGCAATGGTGAAAGGGTCAAAATAATTTAGGTAAGTATGTATGTACCTATGTATTTGTTTAACAAACAAAAAGTGCCACAATAATCAAGTAACGGAATGGAAAGTACACAAGTTTTATATGGTGTTCTACTGAGAGATGCCTAGTACATTTCACTGATTATAATTAAATGAAACATTATGTTGCATGGTACAGTTGGAGCAAATTGTGGTACATTATCTTAGTTTAGAAAGTGGACATAAACAACCTAAAAACTGGTATGATACAGTACATTGGCTCAGCGTAACCACAAACAATAGTAATTGGTATGGACTTTGTGTGGAACCCACATACGCATGTGAAAGGCATGGGCAATTGGGCATACTAGGCCGAGCCAATCACACAGCCAGTTCTATGGAAACCATTTCGTAATGTAAATATTAGGTAGTCTTGCCACCAACAATGTTAGTGAAAGCAACTATTGAATCAAACAAATACATATCGACAGAGGGGTTTTGATGTTCCCAAAAAGGTGTACCTCGTCAAATACTTCTATAATTGTGTATCCACTCAGCAATTTCAGCTACTTGCACGATAATAACACTCAATCTCAATATGCCATACATAGTCACCAGTTGTTGTAGTATCAAAATAGATTATACTCACAGCATTTTTATATCGTGTGAAGGCACACGGGGGTGTGCAAACGTTGGTTACTAGAAACCCATCATGAACGCAATATTAGCACAAGAAAAAACAAATAAACGTGTGTTAACTTCGAGCCATTGATGAGTAATAGAAGGGGCGGGGCGGAGGGGGGCCAAAGGAGAGGGACGTGAAATTCAAGCGCGCGGGAAACGGTATTGCCAGAGCAAAATGATATTTAAGTGTGTGGCGCCATCTATCGATATTATGAAAAACCTTGGAGATTTCTAATTTTTAACTCTCTCTTCATTAAATTGAGTGACGCAATCATTTTGGTAAATTAATTTATTATGCCAGATTACTTATCTCTATAGATATTCTTAATTAAGAAAATAACATGCTATAACATTCCAAGTTCGCCAAGTTGATTACAGCAACTGTTTTTGATCCATAAAAATCTGGAACGCATACAATCCTCACGCGCTGACCATCCTCTCCTAAAAACATTTTAAATATGTTTAGTAAATTATTTTTTGTGTGGTACACAACCTAATGACTGTGATCTAAGGGCAGAATAAAAATGTACTCAAAATATATTTTATACCTTCATATAAATCTGTAGCGAATTCATCTGCATTTCCACAAAAGTAAATAGCAGGGCAGGTATAAATAGTGAATGGATCGGTATCAACGCAAGGTGTACAGGGAACTGTATCCGGACAAGTTGGTGCAAGGTGTCGCCATTCCAGTGTCTTCTTCATTGCATCTAAGCAATTGTCTATCTTGCTATACCTCATTATGTCTTTAATAGGTTCTCCTGAAGTCCCCAAGCAAGTAAAACCTAAGACAGAAACACATGTAAAAAATTTAATGAATAATTCCACAAAATAGCTCGTTTGTAAACAAAGTAAACCTAGGTTAATTATTAGACTATTCATTTACTAGGTTGTGCTATTACAATATGGATAGAGAGATTTGTCAAGAATCTATTTAAAAAAAACTTACCTCCAATATCACATTCATATGGATTTGACACTCTATTGAATGATTTGTATTCAATCGCCTTTGGAAATAAGCCTAAAACAGACAAGCAAAAGATTATGTACCTCAAATGTTCAAGCCGCAAAACACTTTCTTAAAGTACAAGTACAACAAACATAAACTATAACACTTGAACAGTGCTACACTAAACTACAGCTGCTTACAAATTATAAAATACTACAATAAAAAGTAAATGTACAACTAATAATTACCTACTTGTACAATTTCATTCAGATTAGAATAGTAAGGGCATAAAAGTAGAGCCCTGGAAAACAATCTGCACAATGCAATTTATATAAATTTTTGCTAGTAATAGCTAGTAGTAGTAGTTTGCTAGTAGTAGTAGTAGTATTTTTGCTTAAGTTGGTAAACATGCTGAAAATATTATCTCATTTCAATCAAATTCATTCACAGGCATTTAAAACAATAGCAGTATAGGAGCGAAATACTTACAATAATGAAAAGGTTTCTGAGGCAACATAATTCCAGTAGGATCCTTGCACCCAGGCATAAGATCCAAGGGAGCCACAGTACTAAGGGCAGCCGCAAATGAATCCACTACATCAGCTGATGCTATCACATTGGATTCATTCAGAATGCTTTCATTTGAATGATTTGCAAATACTCCACCTGCAAATATTACAATAATAATTATTCTATTAGCTATTGAAGTTTACGATTAAACATCCCCACAGACTAAAAACGCCAATAAAGTCGCAGCTATCACTATACATTACATTTGTATTAATTTCAACATTTATCATAATTAAAATTATGGTTAAATATGTAATTTGCAAGTCCTTGAGTTATCCATAAATTGTATTTGCATAAGATGCATAGACCTCATCACGACATTTTTGTTGGGTAATAGTGTTCAAATACATCCTCATTAATAGCCTGATGACATCAACTGCAGGACATAGGATTCTGCCAAAGAACGCTACTGTTGACTGCTTGCCTGCTTGCCTCCTGCATCCATCAATACAACAAACCTTTACATTACTATATTCGGCGCTGCTGTATAGAAACCAAATTTAATCATAATTAATTAGCGGCCACACTGGCGCGACAAGTGGCGTCAGTGTAGCGTCAAAATGTTCGTTTTCATACACGGCCACAATAGCAAACCGAATAATTTCCCATCGCAGATGATGCCATTTCGCAAATGCACCGCTGGGGGCGGAAGCTTTATTCAATAATAAAAAAGAATATTTACCTGCCACAATAACTCTAACTATTTTCGTAATCTCTTCCTGATATTCAGATGTGCCCGACAGGCCAGATAACCATTCCATCATCAAATGCAGTGAAAACATTTGATCAGCTGATTTTGATGCCATGTTTAAGCCCGACATTATTACTATGTATCTGAAAATGTTAAGAGATAAATATAATTATGTCAATTTTATTTGTAGGAATAAAATTATCACAGGATTTGTTGATGATGGGAATGATGAGATATTTTTACATTTATTGTCATATTTACACAGAATTCGCCCTATTACATAGGTCAGTCTATGCATACTTGTTTATTCATAAGTGCCAACAGCTTGATATTCAAAACTACAAAAGTTGCAAAAGTTTAAAAAGTGTGTAATATTTCTTATGATGATGAGATTTTACTTTCAAAGCAATTCTTCAATTCAAGAGTAAGGATTATTATTAAAGGCTTGTTACTGTGAGTTGTTATACCACATATCTAGGCTTGAGTACCTTAAAAAAACTGATAGTGATTTTGCATAAAGATCCATATTTATTTTAAGGATACATACCTATCACTGCTGAGTTTAGGAAGAGGTTTTTGGATGTTGCATCCTGACCAGCAAACATCTTTGACCGTAAAAATCCCATCTTCATCTTCAGATCCTGAAATTATAAAGCTTATGATTCCAAAAACAGTTTTATATAAATATAGAGCTATCTGTATTTTATGGATTACCCCAGTATCTTGTATGTTTGTCAAACTCATGTTAACTTAACTTACCTATTTCTACAAACTCAATGGTTGACAATAGCCTATGATCAACAATCAACCAATGAGCATTCAGTATTTTAAAGTTGATATGAGTTAACTTTAACAGACAATCCAGAAACCGGGGGGTAGTGAAACAACAATGTAAATAAAATGTTAGTAGGTGGTGATGTATGTGACATTGGATATTTGTTATCTTACCTAGCAGCGCACAAACTACACCTGTGACAACTTGGTTAACATCAATACAGTCTCCAACTAACTTGATTCTCTGTAGTTCATCCTCCAAAACAAGGCTGTCGGATTCATGCACAAAATGTGTCCTGAAATCAAGCAGATACATTTATGTTTTACGGACACTTTACACTCAGTAGGGAACATTTATATAGGAACAATAAATTGTATGATGAACCACTGACTACAATGCAGATATTAACTTACACACAAGTTAGGTAATTTAGATTTTAGGTACCTACCTAGTTGGTTGAGGTATAATTTCCAACTCATCTGAGAGCTCTTTAAGAATACTTGGCTTTAATTCCTGAAGCTTAAAAAGTGTTCCGATGATGATACAGGTAGTGCCTTTATCTCGAAGTTCACACAGCTTCAAAATATTGTGCGAGTTCGGCCACTTTTTCTTTATAACTGGGGTTAGAATATTCCGAAATGTATTCAGTCTTGCCGAGTAAATGTGAGCGTATTGCTTTGAGAAATTACGGGAAACTTTGTAGAAACGCTCCGAACAATCAGTGTAGTCGGCATTTTGTCTCTCCAATTCTCGAGGTTGAAACATATTTCCTGTGTGGTTTAAAGACTCGCTTTCTATTTTAAAAAGCATTATTGTGGGGAATATACTAAACTTTACGATCAAAATAATATAGAAAGAAATACTCGGATTACTCAGCTCGGCAAAATAACAGGATTCTAGGAAACTTTACTATTTATTATTCAGGAACAAAAACTAAACAAAACAGAAAACAATAATAAAGTACTCTTCGAAATACTGAATTCGCGCGTTTGTATAATATTTTCGTACTGGCAACTTAAGAATGAAAAACCATCAGCATGAAAAACCAGCACAAAAAAAATGGGTTGTCTATGTTATATCAAGCCGTCAAGCCATCATCAAGCAATGAGCTACACGTTCAAACCATGTCAAGTCACTGCCAATGGTGCCAGTCAGTCGGCGCCCACCATGGCCACATATTTGTTTAGCTGGCAGCACTGTTATCGGAAATGATGTCATATTATCCCCTCCGTATATTTTTTATTTGGCGGTAAATCAACTAAAAGTAGCGATAACGATAAATTAAATTGATAAGTTAACGTAGCCTTATTTATTTTCAATTTCTCATGATTCAAGTTTCGTGAAAATGGCGGGTGTTCAAAAAGTTCGGCTCAATAACCTGAATCCTAACATAAAAAATGCACTTATAGTGGGGATTATTATAGCCAAAAATAGCCCACGTATGATTGGCTCTAAAAAAAAGAATGGAGAATCGAGGGGAGTTACTTCTTTTACCGTCCGAGATTCAGATATCGATACTATTAATGTAGATGCTTGGGGATCAGAATACTTTGTGCTAACATTCTATGAGAGATTTCTTGTTGGAGATGTTGGTAAGTTCTGTGAAGAAGATTAAAGAATTAAGATTAAGAAATAAGAAAATATATATTTATCAGTGTTTGTTATTTTTTAGTCGAAATATCTTCACCGAAGATCTGCATCAAGACAGGCGAGAATGAAATTTTCAGACCTCAGGTTCATAGTTTAACACACACTTACTACTGCAACTGCACGAAAACTGCTGTACACTCTAGACTAACTAAAATGTCACGTTATTAGGTATCCTCCCCATTCTACTTATCCCTGAACGAGGGGCAATCAGACGTGTGCATCCACGGCGGAGACTCGTTCAGTAGCTACCTGCCTCTTCTGCATATACCCACGAAACCATCTTCGGGATATTACGGCCTCGCTGAAGTTATGAAACTAACTGGTATGTAGGTAACATGTAACTTGTGTAAGTACCTAAACAAAATATTTATCCATTTATAGAGAATAGCAATATTCACGCCGAAACAGCTGAATCGATTAGGATGAAATTTATATAGGTACCTACAAGCACAGAATAGATTATTATAATACATACGAGGAAGACCAACATAGGAGATCTTTTTATTTAGGAAGTGACTTAATCAATCTAAGAACACAAAACCCTATAAGCTCAAGCCGCACAGCTCTACAATGTTTTATTTTCAATAGCCTGCTACGCCATAAAGATAAGATTATCTCGGATACCCTATTAGTAGACGAACTTTCAAGACTACTGCTCTATACAGGATGTAATTTAATTCATTAGCATAAATTGAGCCAATGATAGTACATCATTTATAGATGATTATTAAAGAGTAAAAGTGTGCAAATGAAAATATTTTATTAAAAATTATGAAGATTGCCGCAGCGCCTAACGCAGTTGGCGCGAATATTTTGATACATTTAAACGTTTTTATACCTTGTATGTACTAATTAAAAACAATACTACATTATTTTAATTAAATTTTGTATTGTAGCGTTTGATTAAGTAAGTTATTCTATTTTTTTGAGTTATTATTATTACTAAACCAAAGTGTTAGAATTCAAACATTTTGGTACAGACGTAACCGGTGTCAGGAGTAGGTACTCAGTTTCAAAGGATGCTAATGAATTCAATTACACCCAGTATACTGCTTTACTTTTTCAGAAGCCAATAATGTTTTCGTCGACTTGCTCGTCGTAGTAAAATCTATCAAACCAGCTAAGAGCATTAAGACTAAAACAGGTAATTACCTAATATAAAAACTGGAACGAGCAAATTCATAAAAATGCTTTAACTTTATTATAATAATTTTATTCTTCAAGGTAAAGACATGACAGTTCGGAGCATCGAGATTATGGACAACACCACGCCAGCGTCTCTAAATTTTGATATTTATGATATTGATACGATTCAGAGGCAAGTACTACTTACATTAAATTCTAAAAGGTTTATCTACTTAGGTGTTTTAGATCTGGTAGGTAAAATCCAAAGCTATATTACTCTCTGGCTATATTTAGATACCATTCGTCCGCATCTGTCAACCTGCATTCACGAAACCCCGAGTTTATATTAAGTTTGAGAGTAGAGTTATTACAATGTTCTGTGGGTTGTATCGCACGGGTAGAGCGGAAGAGTGGAAGCCGCTGGAGAGCGTGCTGTTCATAGCGGACGCGCGCGTGTCGTGGCGCGGGCGCGGCGCGGCGCTGGCGGCCGGCGCGCGCTCCGTGCTCACGCACCAGCCGCACACCGCCGACGCGGAGGCTCTGCGGCTGCTCGTGCGCAACCAGGCCTCCACTAGTCAGTATCATGGGGCTACCAAAACTTGATCCCCAGGGGTCAAGCAAAGATCCCAAACGCTAATCTCCAAAATGTATTGGAATGACATTTCGGAAATCATTTACTTTTCTGCAGCTAATGTCATTTCAATACATTTTGGAGTTAGCGTTTGGCGTTAACGCTAATAGAAAGGGTATTTTAGCTAATAGAAGGGGTCTAGCAAAGATACCAACCACTAACGTTAACGCCAAACGCTAACTCCAAAAATGTATTGAAATGACATAAGCTGCGGAAAACTTAGCGATTTCCGAAATGTCATTTCAGTACATTTTGTAGTTAGCATTTGGCGTTAGCGTTACCGTTAGGGATCTCTGCTAGACCCCCAGGGGGTCTAGAAAAGATACCAACTACTATCGTTAACGCCTCACGCTAACTCTAAAACTGTATTGAAATGACATTCGCTGCGGAAAAGTTAGCGATTTCCGAAATGTCATTTCAGTACATTTTGGAGTTAGCGTTTGGCGTTAGCATTAGTGGTTGGCATCTTCGCTAGACCCCCAGGTTCACTAACCCAGTCTGTAGACGCCTTGCCATTCTGTTATTCCTTCTCTCCGCCAGGAAGAAAAGGAATAATCAAAAAGTTCATTATTCTATACATGATAAAGGTTTATTTATTACTAAAACATGGTAAATACTTATGTTAATTAATAGGTACCTACTAATACATGATACATGTCACAATCCCTTTTGTTGTTTACTGCACACCACTGCGTATTCTTAATTTTCATACTTCTTCAAGCTATGTAATTTGGTCCTTCGAGCATAATTTTGACCAGTAGATTTTCCTACTTGCAAAAAAGAATCTAACATTTTAGTACGTGGTAGGAACATATAGAAAAGCTTTGGCGCTTTTAGTATGGACAAGAGGGGGGGGGTATACTATATGCTTCTATTAATACGATACGACTACGTAGCGTAGCGGTAATATATTATGTATCAGGGGGCGGTGAAGCCGCGGCATGGGAAGCGTGGAGCGGGTCGCGGCCGGGCGCGGCCTCGGTAGCGCAGGTGCGCGACAGGCTCGCAGCCACCGCGCCCTTCTGCGCTTCCTTGCACGCGCTGCTCACACATCTAGATCTCGACGAACTTGTCAGCACTACGTATGTTTTGATGTTTTAACTCTAACTTATGTCGTGTCAACTCGGACTAACATTGGTAAGTTAATTTAATTCCATACCCAGACCCCCAAATAATAATAGTACTGATGCCTCATCCCATACAACGGAATGACGCGGGCTATTTTACGAATTATTTTATTTCTGCATAACGCAAGATTATCAAGCGACATTTATTGCGTGTTGGCGAAGTATTGGACCAAATGAATACACTGGACACTAATTAGTAACTCTCTAGACACGATTACTACATTTTATTCAAGTTCGGGCTATTTTTCGTTTGTACCTAATGGGACCCCATGTCCATACCTTCATATTTTTTCCTTCATCATAAGAGTATAGCGATACTGTTCGTTTAGAACTTTGCGAGACAAAATTGATAAATTTCAAACTCTGTTACTTTACTAACAAACATTGACTACGCTTACTTTGTCTGCATTGATTTTGGCAACCTATTTTACGTTTCGATCCTGACGCTGACAGTATACCATTCCCAAACGCTAATTTATGGCCGAGACCCATACACGGACTATGCAATCGGCAACGGAGGTTGAGATACAAATCACCCATTCCTCACTTGTTACAGAAATATTAACCTCGAGGAATTACGAGTCCGATTTGCTGATCACACTGGAGAGTTGACAGCTCGTCTACCTATCAATATTTTGGAAGACACTTTGGGATATTCAGTAAGTTTTCGAATACTCATATGCCATTGCACGTGGAAAAATATAAAACAACAGCACTATAAGTTCAGTTTTCTTTTAAACAGTCGGAGCAGTTGAAAATGATGTCTTCAGAGGATAGAGGAGCACTGAGATGGAAGATCCTTCTAGAACAATGTAATGCGAAACTCGCAGCATCACCACCGCGTCTTATGGTTTTGAGTTTGCGAAGAGCCTCACCCGCTGATCCCATACCATTGTATTAATAAAATTACACTAAAGTTCCAATAAAAACTGATTACGTACAAATATGTGAAACACCTTATTTTACCTAGGTACAGGTACTTAGCATATTTAATCAAATGATTCTATAAGATATCTCACAATGGAACCAATAGGTGAAATCAATATTCACCGTTTCCACTGAAAATCTCTATATTCGCGACCAATATTGATTTAACAAAAGTTACTGCGTTTGGAGTTCGGGCGATCAAAACAGTCAACATTCATATCTGTGAATAACAATGGTAGATAAACCAGAAAAAACCGAGACAACATACGAATACACGAGACGTAGACGAGAATTCGGCAAGCAGTTACTATTCGAAGATCATGGTCCGGAGATGCGCGTTAGTATACCCAACAACCCGGCTCATTACAAGAACTATATTCTTCGGAACCCCGTCCATGTAGCCATACAAAATACAGGGAATATGTCGGAGCATTGGGTGAATTCTGTTAGGTAAGTTCTACTTCAACTCGGTGTTACCTGAAATCTCGTACAACGGCTGTTGTACGAGATTTCTCAACTCATCTAATATACCAGGGCTGAATACACAAGTTCTGGCATCAATCACATCGAAGGTGGTTGGCCGAAAGACATAAATATGAACGATCCTGAAGCTGCGCAAAGATATCGGAGGAAAATAGAAAAGGACGACGCTTATATACATGCGGTTATGCACCTGGGACATGTGAGTTAATATCTATCTAGTGCCATAGAGCAGTAACCTATTGACTTTTATCATAAACTTATAAAATTCTCCAGAGCATGGAGCACAACATACTCCAAAACAACGCAATAGATATGTACCAAACGTACTATTCCGAACTGACGACTATACCACCTGTAGAACGAAGCAGCTGTCACACAGTGAATGTGTATCGGGAGCCTGGAGTGAAGAGGGGCGTCCGAGCGTTATCTTGGCAAGCTGATGGAGGGGCGCGACTGGCAGCGGCACATGCAGACGTGGAATTGATGAGAAACAATAGGATTCCGCAAATGTCTTACATTTGGGATATTGGTTTGTAATTTGCATTACAATTTAGTACCAATCTACACAATGAGTTAGTTGAGCGTCGTTATAATGAGTACCTATTACTTCAACAGAAAACGCAAACGCTCCAGAGTTAATCATAAAACCACCTCAACCTTTGCTTGATTTACAATACAATCCCCGTGATCAACATACTCTAGCGGGCGGAATGATGAATGGACAGGTATGTACCTAATACTTGTTATAATCCTCAGACCCTTCACATCAAATCAGTGTTAGATTTGTAGATTTGGGTGAATGTTTCAGGTTGGCATGTGGGATATGAGAAAAGGTGGAGAAGCAGTGATATTATGTCCACCCCACGTGGCGCACAGAGACCTCGTCCGAAACGTGCTTTTTATTAATTCCAAAATTGGAGCTGAATTTTTCTCATCATCACCAGATGGCGTTGTGAAATGGTAAAGTGTAAACAATATTATAGGTAATATTTATACCTTTGAATGTAGATTGGGATATAATTACCATCTTTACACAATGATAAATGCTATATGATGTTGATGGCCCTATTATTACAGGTGGGATACAAGAAACATGAGCGAGCCCTCAGACTCCATGATCATAGACTTGGTTAAATTACCTACGGATACTGCCAGTATCGATAACGCTATAGGAATATCAGCTCTAGAGTATGAGCCAACCATTCCAACAAGGTATTCGTTCACATAAAAAATGTGACCGAATTATTGTATTTAAATAAATAGTAAAGCCATTAATTACCCCTTATCTTTACACAGATTCATGGTTGGAACAGAGACTGGGCTAGTAATAGGTGGAAACCGAAAAGGGAAGAACCCCGTGGAAAAGCTACCATCTAAAGTAAGCAGATAAGAACAAAATAGTGATGAGAGATGTTACGGAAATAGGGGAGAACTTGATACGCATATTGTTTTCCTTTTTAGTATGAAGCTCATCTAGGCCCCGTTTACTCTTTACAAAGGAACCCGACTTTTTTAAAGAACTTCCTGACAGTAGGCGATTGGACGGCTAGGGTGTGGAGCGAAGACTGTCGAGAATCAGCTATACTTTGGACTTATTCGCATAGCACTAAACTTACTGACGGTGCTTGGAACCCCGTCAGGTAACTATGGCCTGTGACCGCACACGGTATACCTCAGAACTCAGAATTTTTGGGTAGGATAATATGTATTTAACATTACAGGTTCTCGCTGATGTTAGTAACACAGTGGGACGGTTGTTTGTCCTGTTGGGATTTATTACGACGCAGGAGCGCACCTATTGTCACTGCACAGCTTTGTGACGAACCCTTACTGCGTTTGCGACCACATGAAGCAGTAAGATTCAATTATTATTATTATAACGAGTGAAAAAAAATTTCAAATTACATAAACCAATATTTCAGGGTTTACTGGTAGCGTGCGGTAGCAGTAAAGGCACAGTTTACTTAGCTGAATTATCGTCTAACCTTGGAACCGCAGACAAAAATGACAAACAATTGCTGACCCACGTAAGTCAAATGTTAGTTTGCTCGCACACAGTAAAATAACCTTTAAAGGCCATATATAAAGATAATCGTCGTTGTTTACGCTGCTTATTTATAATAGCTTATTTTATTTGAAATGTTAACGGATCGATATGGTTCCCAGATTCTAGACCGTGAAAACAAGCGTGAGCGCATTTTAGAAGCACGCATGCGCGAGTTACGATTGAAAATGCGTCAAGGCGGTGACGGCGGTCCTCAAATGACTGAGAGCGATCCCACCAGCAACGACAGAGATCTTGAGGAAGCAACCGCTGACTACAACCAATGTATAGAGGAACTACAGGCGGCACAGCAAAAAGAAACATAGTCCCAAAGTAGTAACTTGTGTACACCGTAAATGCTAAGACTGGCGAATCGCTTAAAGTGTAAGATTAATATTATTGTTTTTAGATACTGGTGTACAAAATCTTACACTTAGACAGCTGTTCTGATTTTTCTTTGGTAAATGTATATGAAAAGACAGCAAGATTATAGAACTGTTTTAGAACTATCAAATAAGATTTAGTTCAATATTTTGTACACTAGAGTCAACACAATAATTTATAAATAACTAGACCTTAAGCGTTACAACAACAGTCATATATAATAAATAAAAGAATGTCAATCACAATGAAATGTCTATATTTACAGTCAATATTTGTATAAATGCCATAGATCATTTAACGCTTAACCATCACTGTCCTTTAGTTCTTAGTCAAAATCTATTGTCCAAGTCCTTCCAGCTGGAATTAATCTAAAAAAATATAACCCATCTTTTGCAGTCGGATATAATATACCAACTTAGAAAAATATCAATTATCCAGTAGATGCGATGCTGAAACGTTAAAGGAGTAATGGTCTCGTGTAAACAAATTCCTATGGCTCTTACATAGTACGATAAATTGAAGCTACAGCCAATGTCCTTACCGATTCATGATTACTGCCACAACAATTTGGTTGGTGGATTAAAATACCTGACAAATGAATTTATTTGTGCAGGGACAGGAAAATCCTAACTTATTGAAATATCTCATCCATAAATATTAATCTCAACTATACAGCTATGGGATTGAAGGATTTGATATTGAGAACATTTTGATATTGTTTTCCCCTAGGGCACATATTTTTTCGGGAATCTTAGAACTAATTTTTTGATCTTACGACCAAAAATACACTATTTTCAAATTCTTTCTTACACTTTCATTCACATGGACGATTACTTCATGTAGGTGAGTGATATGCTAAGAGGTTTAATACGGGGCCTCTTACGTTTATGCTTATGCTAGGCGGTGTCATCCTTCTTAGTGACGTAGAACGCGACGAACGACCACCGGTTCTCAATGTTAGCGCCGACCCCTGTGGTGTGAAGTTGGAACACATCCGTGTGTTTCTGTAGAACATGGTGTACCGTCGCTTGTGTGACTTGCGGGAATAACGCGCGGACATACGATACCACGTAGTCTAAACTTGCTCCTTGCGGGTGTACCTGTTGAAATAAAACATTGTCCGTAAAACATTGTCATGACAGGCCCGATAGCTCAGTGACGGGCCCGATAGCTCAGTTGGTAGTATCCCTGCCCTCTGAACTGAGGGCCGTGGGTTCGATTCCTACCCGAGACAAACATTTGTGTGATGAACATAGATGTTTGTTCTGCGTCTGGGTGTTATATTGTATTCTATGTATGTATTTACAAACAAAAAAGTATATAAGTATTGTATCAGTTATCTGGTTCCCATAGTACAAGCTATGCTTAGTTTGGGGCTAGATGGCGCCGTGTGAAATGTCCACACATATTTATTTATTTATTTATTTATTTATTTATTGTGGTGACAGCCTCTGTGGTGTGGTGGTTGGTCAGGACGGCTCATAATACGGAGGCTGCGGGTTCGATTCCCGCGACAGGACAAGTATTTGTGCACAGAAAAAAAGCGCAAATACTTGTTCTGTGTGTTGTGGGACCCATGGTCCTCGTAGTTCCTGGGTCCCTAGATACAGGGAATCCTAGTTAGGGTCCAGGATCTATGTATGTGATTGTTGGGCGTTATTGTTTATGATGTGAATTTACGGACCTACTATCATACATTAGATAGATGACGGGCCCGACAGCTCAGTTGGTAGTAACCCTGCCTTCTGAACTGAGGGCTGTGGGTTCGATTTCTACCCAAGACAAACATTTGTGTGAAGAACATAGATATTTGTTCTGTGTCTGGGTGTTATATTGTATTCTATGTATGTATTTACAAACAAAAAGTATCTAAGTATTATATCAGTTATCTGGTTCCATACTTTATAGTGCGAACAGCAAATGAGTGGAATACCTTGCCGTCGTCCTTGTTTCCAGATAGCTATAACCTGGGTGCCTTCAAGTCAAGGGTGAACAGGTATCTTCTAGGCAAGCATGCACCACCGTAGGCCGCGTCGTCACTTACCATCAGGTGAGACAGTGGTCAAATGCTATGCCTGATGGCGCGGTGTGAAATGTCCACACATATTTATAACAAAAAAAAAACAGTTACTGAGTAATTCCGTGAGTGTGGGAAAAATTTAAGACTACATGATATCAATTCTAAAGCTTTGTAGTAACTGTCTGGTGCTTTGTTCATTTTTCACGATTAAACTGGCATTGTGTGAACTGGGTAAGCGTGTCCCACCTTAGGCTTCATCTACACTTATCATCAGGTGAGATGTTGCCAAACGCAAACCCATCAACAATAAAAAAAATTACTGGCACGTTGAAGTGGCACAGAGAAGTTCACGCGCTTTTAATCGATAAGTTCTGAAGGTTTTTGAATACTTAATCGTCATAAAAGTAGATAAAGGGAAATAAAACTATTGTACATAAAGAATTTAGGTGTCCATTATTGTCTACTGCATACTGTTGAACAGATTGTTTATTCATCACGAACAATTGGTAATGAAGCACCTGTCTCCTATTATCATAAAATATAAAATACAGTAGGTACTTATAATCCAATTATGTTTGCACCATACCTACATATAAGTAGTTCAATTTTGTAGAACTAATGTGTGGCTTACATATTGACTTAAGATGATAAATGGTTATTCTTGTCAATATTGTGTGTGCAAATATATTTTATCAATACTACCTTTTGTCTACCGACGATAAAGGCACTATTTTAACGCTTCATGTTGATTTTACACGTTCAACAAAAAATTACGACATCTGGTGCCTGAATTAACGGGGTGAACGGCGCGAGGTCGATATCAACCATAATAAATTAAACTCTATTGCGTCTACCAATATTTTGCTCAATATATTAACAGTAGATAAGAAAATTAAGAATCTAAAAAAAGCCTAAATAAATTACTGACAACCCACAACCCTCTACCACAGATTACTAAATCTCTACCCATAGTTAATATTTTATGAGATTGTTTGTTTCTACACTCTAGAAGTCTAGAATATCATAAAATCCAACATTAATATTTCCTCTTTAAAGTAACTAGTAAACAATACCATAAACCACGTCATCACTTATCAGGGCCATTATTCCGTATCGATTCCTTACTTCGAAACCATTCCTTATCTTACATAAGAAATCTGCGAAACTGTACTCTCTATGAAAAGAAAACAAAACCGCGCGAAATGAATTTGGAATTGGCGTGATTTGAACTGTCAAAAATCGTACGAGACGCGTTCCAAAACATCAACACATCAAAAGATATGACCACTTATGCCAATATATTTTATTCAAAATAAAGATAACTTTAATGTAAAGTGAAGGTACATCTGACACTGTGACACGATTTGAACAAGACACGATAACGACGTGGTTTCGTATCGTGTGGAATCTGTGTTTCCATAGAGAATAACCACCCAGGTGAGAATGGTCAAATAAATATAAATAGTTACCTGCAAAAATGCTGACATGACTCCAATGAGTTTGGCTTCCCCGCAGTTAGCTTCAATGGTTTCATCCAAATGCACTTTATTGTCTTCGGGTAGTGGCGGAGGCGGCGGCGGCTTCGATACCGGCTTCGACGGTAGAGGTGGCTACAAAACAATTAATAAGTTCTTGATCTCTGAAGGAGCAATTAATACTACCTTATATTCTTTATAAGGACATTCAAAGCTAAAGACGTTTCTGTAATTTACATATTTTCCCTTGCGAAATCTTATAATTTTCCGTATCGTAAATTATCCTACTTGGTCTTAGATAGATAAACTCTTTATTGAAAACATCATTTTACAGAAAATACAGTGTTTAGTGCGTTCGCAAAATTTGTTTTTAATTCATTTAGTCGTTAAGATTTAAAAGACAAAGAAACACCACTGGTAAGTAGTGTTGGAGAAGATAGGGGGCGAAACTAGGTAAAAAGTTATCGATGAAAGAAGAAACCAGTATCATTATAATTCTAGCATATCCAACTTATCATGCGAAAACATGGTGCCATTGAGTAAACTCAGAATATTAGACCAATTCTGTCCAAATAAGTCATAATATGGTGCAATGGTAAAACTCTTACTTTATCGTCTTCAGTTTGTCCTTGCATTGCACCTTGCAGGTTGGCTTTTAAGGCTCCTTCCAACGCTTGCCGCGCGATGAACTGCGCTTTGAACTTCTCCATCTCCTTCTGGGCGTCCGCTTTTATGACGTCTACTTCGTTCTTGTATGCCTCTAGTTGGAACTGAAGGCTTTCATTTTCACGCTGCAATTTTAACATACAATGCTATAATGTCCATTATATTTCAAAAAAGACTAAATGTTTTCTGTCGCACAAATCTCCAAGTAGTATTAAGAACTGCCTAAAAGGAACATTTTGAACCTACGTAAGTCTAGTTGATACAATTTTGTTACTGTGCAGATCGCGAAGTCACGAAATATTATTCGCTAGATGCTACAAAAGCATAATAAAGGTTTCTTTTTACCTTCAGCTGCTGTACTTCTTCGGTATTACTCCCGCTCCCGCTCTCCAGAGGTCTATTATTAAGACCGTTAAAATCGGTTTCAACTTCATAAAACTTCTCATTGAACTCTTCCTTCAGCGAGCTGAACTCCTAGAAAAAGTTTTTCATTTACCAAAATTGCTTTTTCAGCCCAGCAAATTATCCTAGTGAGAGGTTACCTTTCACAGCCGTCTTCTGGTTTATCCTGGCTATATATGGTTAAGTATTATTAAGATTGGCGATACATTGCAATTTTACAACTTGCCATCATGCGTCTACGATACCTTACCATTGGCGTGACCATTACTGAGATATCAAATAAATAATCTACTTACCTTAAAATCTCCTGGGGTTGTAATTTTATTAATAAGATATTACCTGTACCATTTTGAAGCAAAGGAATGTTCTATTTACAATATTAACCAATTTTGAAGCCCAACATACTCCACTGCTAACACCATTGAGCACGGTCTTTGGTTCTTCTCATCCAATTACCACCAGTCACGCGGCGTAAGCCATCGCTCTACTCAAACCAACTCTACTCAATCAGTGGACGCCCAGCGCCCACTGATTGAGTAGAGTTGGTTTTCTGTCGGATGACTAAATTCCCGACTCGATCTTCTAACATTCCTCAGCTCTTGCGGTAGCTCTCTTTAGCCCACCGCTTATAAGTCGCTCTTAAAGTCAGTGTCTGTCTAAAGTTATACGCTACCATAGCACAGCTCCTCTGAGTTCTGTCTTCTTTCTCGAAGTTGTTCTTACCATTGAATCGTATTAGGTGGAACATATTCCCAAACAATAAACAGCTACACACAACGAAATCTAAGCATTAAAATCAGTTATAAAAAAAACATGGATTTCTGACCTGTGGCTGTGACTGTGAGTAATTCCTCGTTCGACTGATATCTTTTCAGTGGACAATTCAGCTTGCAGATTTCCTCCTATTTGACTGATTCATATGATAGATATAGATTACATATCTGTACTGCATAAAAAAACTCTAACAATTCAATTTACTCAAGATATTGCAATGCATCGCCAAATTAATAGCACATACACCATTATACCAATCTATTTGAAGTTGAACTTCTGCCTATAATACTAATGCTTATGCAATATGCTTATATTATAAGAAACAAAATTGTAGAAACAGCAGATACCTGGGTCATTTTCTGCCATGTTTCAATGTTCTTCCTCTGGGGTTTGGTGAAATGGTCCCAGACACGCTGGTGTGCCGACGCGCTAAACACTTTCGCCACCTGTTCGACTGAGTTTCACAAATTATGTTATGACTGGGAGACCAAAACATACCGTAGTACTGTATATTCGTGACCGGCCGTCTCAACCTCAAGATATGTTGACTGAGAGTATTATTTTGTCCTGTCTACTTCTACCCAGGGCGCTTATATCTGCCGATAGCGTTGGTGCAGCGAGAGGCGGTGTGTCGCCGCACAGAGGGATCCACCATGACTTGACAATATACTTCTACTAGTTGGTAAACAAAAATGTCTTGATTTCATATTTTACTTTTTGTACAAACTCACAATAGTACGTAGGGTATACTTGTCAAATCATTAAAATAATAACTTACAAAGTGTCCCCACACATATTGGAATGCTTGGTATATTAATCTACGATGACAGTATCAGCAACCTGGTGAACCATTGAGATTATTATGCTATAAGGCTGGTCCTGAACAGACCAGGCAGAGTATTGAGTAACAGTGCATAAGCTTAAAGGAGTAAAACTGCTGATCACGGGCGCCTACCGCAGAATTTCCGCTCGCATCTCGCCAAATCATCAACGTAATGCTGATGGACTCTGAAGAGTGGTCTTAAATATTGGTACAAAGCTATATTTCCCGTTATCTTTTGTAATGTCACCTTAGCGTGGACGATTAGACTCATTCTGGTCTCAATGCAGTTTCCGTTGATACCTTACCTTCGCAAAAATAATCGCATTTGTGGAGGAGCATCAATGACAAAGGAGACATAATGACCATCTGAGGGTACAAACTAAACAGGACCAAAATCGTAAAAGTTTAAAAATCTACTCACGCTGGTTGATTACACTTTCAATATGACCTCGAACTCTATCTTTACATTCCTGTAACTCTTCTTCCGATTGCATTTTTTCGTTAAAAAGTCTGCGTATGTGCGAATTTGTAGCTTGGATCATAGAATAGAATTGGTTTGCGTTCTTTTTGGAGCATTCCCCCCGTTCCAACCATGATAATAAAGTCTGAAATTTAAGATAATAATGTTAACCTAATTGCTATGGAATTGGAAACAAGTACAGAGTGCATTGCAAAAATCAACTTACTGGGAGTGCACTCGCAAAGTGCTCCTCATTCTTTATCTTCTCGGAAAGTTGAACAATTGCAGTGTTGGAGTATGGTTGAACCCTGACAGGTGACGGCGAACGTCTGTAAGGAGCAACCACGGAGGTACGGCCCAACACATCTTGTTCAGCACTTAGCTGCAATTGCTGCTGCTGAAGGCGCATCGCTTGACGCTGACGTCTATCATACTCATTTTGATCATCGCGACTCTGCAATTTTTCGAATCTCATTAGCAACCCTATCAATACCTTATCCTGAAAGAAAATTAGGGGTAAGACTTACAGCTGCATAATCAACGTGTAACCAGCCTGATGTCGCATGAGAATCATCATCTTCATCCATATCATCCAAGTCCTTTTCCTTAGTATCAGTTAGCTTGATGAGATACCCAGAAATAGCCATCGCGGCATCCGCAGAGTTTTCTCTGTCAAAGCGAATGTGGCAGAAGTTTTTCTTTGATAATCTCAGGGTCTGAATTCTTCCGTAATTTTCAAATATCTCTCTTACCACACTTTCCCTGATTTTGTCTGGTAAACCTCCAACGAAGATGGTGCGGCAGCCCGGCGGCCGGGGTCTGCGTGGGGGGAGCGGCGTGCCGGTCTCCGGCGGAGAAAGCTTGCAATGTTTCAACACATATTCTTTCTTATCTTGCATCGCAGACATGTCCCCTGCCATGCCTTGATACATTCCCATCAAAGATGGATCCATCACCATTCCACCCATCATATTCATATCCATAGCAGCCCCTGTAGATGATATTGACTGAGCACCAATGGGTGCTGCTGCCATTGATGACATATCCATAGTGTTCTGAGACATCATATCAATACCTGCTGTAGGCATCAAATCCATGCTATTGCTAGCAGGCATCATTGCACCACCCATCATAGTTCCTGCAGCCATCATCATATTCGGATACATCCCTCCAGCCATCATCATATTGCCTAAAACAAGTATTCTGTAAGTTCATTTACTGGTGTATTTAATTGGCCAACCATGACATGGTGGCATAATAATCTAGCTATTGCCACTATGGTTTTATTGACACAAACTTTCTATTGAGGGGAAGCTGTGGAGGATCTATATACTATATTTTCAAGTCAAGACACCTGAACAAATTTGGATGTAAAGCACACAGACTGCTATAAATTAAGTTTTCATGCAAAAATGAGTTGTATAGCAGATGGAAGCACCTAGCACCGTCTGTTTAACAAGGGGCACCAAGAATGATCATGGGCATGGGCACAACTGGCATGGTAGTTTACCAGTTAACCTTACCAGTTGCCCAGACTGCGCTTGTATGCCCCATGGTGTGCTTATTGTTACTTGACACCATTAACAAACCTTGAGACACATATTGAGACATCTGGCTCATCATCTGACTCATCATACTCATGTCAGTTCCTGAAGTGTTGTTGCTTATGCCACTAACAGAGTTAGAGTTTCTAATTCCATCCATTTTGCCATCGCGTCTGCGGTCTGCCCTTATAGGGGACCTTGACCTATTTCTGCTATTTCCTGAAAAAGTTAGATTTTCACCTTACCTAGTTCTATTATTATAGTCAAAGTAATCACTGATTTCACATTTTAGAAGACCAATTTCCATCTCCTCCTTTGGGTATCATACAACAGGCCTTTTGAAATTAATCATGCATCACTTCTATCTTTTTCTACCAAAATATTTCCCATCTACCCATACAACATGCCGTTTTCTAAGGTCAAAGAACTTACATCACTGTAAAACAGCAGTGATGCAAGTTCTTTGACCTTAGAAAACAGCATATTGCTTTATCTGCCACTTCTTAGGTACGGAACGTCATACATAGCCCAACAAATAATACATTGGTATGTCTATTAGTCTGGTTCCAAATTAATAATACCCTTAGTTTATATTACAAGTAGCTGCATGAATAAGTATCAAGCAGAAGATAAGAACCAAGAGATGCAAGAGGCAAGCAGCCGCAAAGAACGTCTTCAGGCTGATGATGATGATAATGATGATGATGAGAAGATAAGAAGTAGATCCACAAAATAAATAATAGTAAGGTAACAAAGCATCCTTTGGGATACCTTAATCACCACCTTTTATATTCTTAATAATGAAGGTTTGGCAAATTTGGATCAATCAAATTACCAAAATGCTCATTAGCGTCTAACTATAAAAGTCTTTGAGCATACATGGTGGTGCATCAGACATCCCAGAGGATGCTCTAACTCTGTATATCACTTTGCACACATTCTTAGGGCAGGTCACCCACCCCATTTAAAAGAAACATACAATGTTATTTCAATTACACTTGCACCTGCTTATTAGACTGAATAAAATGGGCCAAAATTTATTTATATTCCTATACTTACTTACATCAGCCATTATTAGTCCACAGCTAGAAATAGGCCTCCTATAATGCACACAATGGAAGCAAATATTCCTCTACTCATCCATTTGCTTCTAAGCACTCTGCTAATTTTTCATCGCCTCCTAGCGCTGCCGGGGGGCGTCCTCAAATATGCCTATTTTGTCTCAAGGATCGAAGATTTGAGCCCTCAGACCAGATGCACACATCCAAGTTTGTCTACATTTATTGCCAATTTGTGGCTTCCACTCAACTCCAAACTCCAATGGTTTTTGCACAGAATTCACCTTATTACATAGGTCGTCTGTGGATTTTTGTACAGCGCCCATGCCCTTTCTTCAGTGAGCAGATTCTGTGCTGGCGCTATGTCAATTATTAGTTCTATCTGGCTACTGCACTATCGTTTATTAATAACATAATAAGCATAGCATGCCTTCATTTTGGTTGGAGCGTAGGAAACCGGGCGCGGAGGCCTACCAAAAGGGACTTGATCTTGGTATGATGCTCCGTTCTGACGAGTTTTTTTTATGAATATGGAATCCCGTCAGTTCTCGTCTGTGGCGTAATGGTAGTGAAGCATAATATTACTAACCTTGCATTTAAAATTCTCTGAAGTCAGAAAATTAATCGAAACAGAACATGAAACACCTTAAAATCACAGAATTGTGATCAATTTTGATTTTATTATCTATCTTTCTTTTCATCCCAAAGTACGTCCAAAGAGTATATAAGTACGTCGCGATGTATTTTGAGTTTCCCTCAAGTCATAGAGAACTTTGCTATATACTAAAACCTCTAGTGAAGGATCACGGACCATCAACATAGAATCATAATGGACGGCGAAGATTCACAAAATGCCTGTCCATTTTCTGTTGGTGTGAGTATTTAAATATGCATTAGTATGCGTGAGTAGGGAAGTGACCCCTATTACACAATATATCGATATATAATAAACCTAACCAAATACCAAAAATAAAGAAAATTAAATATTCGTAGAACCAGAAGACGCAGCTTAGGCCAGCCCCCACTCGGTGGACCGACGACGATCTGGTGAAAACCACGGGGAGCTGATGGATGCAGAAGGCGAGTGGCCGCTCAAGGTGGCGCTCTATGGGGAAGGCATATGTTCAGCAGTGGACGTCTTGGGCTGTTAATGATGATGATGATGATGATGACCCATCCTAGTAAAAGTATATTGAAACACATTATATGAAATAACGTTTGTAAGTAACATTTTTATATGTGTGTTGCCAGTGATGACTTATGGAACTGAGACGTGGTCTCTAACTGTTGGCCTCATTACTAAGCTCAAAGTCGCGCAACGAGCTATGGAGAGAGCAATGCTCGGTGTTTCCCTGCGAGATAAGATCCGAAATGAGTCCGATTAACAAGTTGAAATGGCAATGGGCAGGCCACATCGCTCGTAGAACTGACAACCGATGGGGAAGAAAGGTTCTCGAGTGGCGACCACGAA